>JAQJVL010000146.1:1588595-1923643 GCA_035578905.1 Stictocephala bisonia | reverse complement strand
AATTAAATTAAAAACAAAGATACCCAGACGGTGACAACTAGAAAAAACAAACTACACCAATCAATACTACTGACAACAAATTAAAAACTATGAGAAAATAATCCATCAAATAAAAAAAATTAAAATAAATAATAAAATCCATCAGTTCGTGTAATATAAAAAACATTGCAGGCAACACTGCCAACTACACATAAAAATCAGAGGAATAGTCAATTTTAAAACAAAGCAAAACTAGTGACAGTATGGGTAATATATTACGATACAGTATCAAAAAAACCATCCAATTAACAACAAAGCTTAATTAGAGAGGGACAATCCAACCAACAGCAAAGAAAACAAAAAGAGAAATTCCAACTGAAAACAAAGCAAAACTAGAGCAACCAAACTACAAGTGAAATCGGGTGTCCGTTCGACCGGCTCAGTTTGGCGCTGGATGGAGTTTAGTTCAACGTTTCGCCGCCACTGTCGCCACGAGTAGCAAAGTGGATGCCTTGCTGGAGGCATGAAATGAAATGAAAATTATCTTTATTAAGCGGAGTTAGGACTATTAAGTCCTCTCTTCCACTCAACCTTAATGGAGGCATGGGAGAGTAACAGCACTCTTGGTGCATGTCCGAAGTACAAACAGCAATATCTCTGTCATTTATTGTAACCTTTGTCAATAAAGATGTTATGTATTATTAATTTACTTTTTCGGCCAAAGATAACTGTTCAAATTTCAAATAAACGTTTGTAAAGACTTAATTTATAAAATAATAATTGGTTACACTTAAAAAGTTAATTTTTTATTATTAGTTATAATTTACTCTAGGTTGGTTAGTACCATTTGTCCACTATATTCTCAAAATTTGAATGAAATATATCGCAGGGTTTGTTAATGAGTTAGGAACCAAGGAAGACCAAATTAGCCACTTGAGGTAGGCATTAAACCATACCCTCCGCAGCCCCCAACACAATTATTACTTGTAACACGACAAACAACACGATAAATACATTTCAAATAGTATATTTCATAACAGAGTGGAAAGTGGGGTTTTGCATGTTCGAGACCATATGTTTGAAGTGCGAGACTTGTCGAGCACTTCAAATGGTCGAGAACATACAAAACACTTTCACTCGAGTTTTGAACGATACTTTTCACTACACTACGGAATAAAAACAGGTGTTGTTGACTGTGGAAAATTTTCGGTAGTAAACAATGTTACTTTCGGTAGTAAACAATAGACAGCTTTTCACTACACTACTATGAGTTTAGCTGTTTTCGTTATGTGTTTACAACCTGCGAAACATCATATTTTCATCAGCTGTCGATTGTTTACTACCGAAAGTAACATTGTTTACAACTGAAAATTTTCCACGGTCAACAACACCTGTTTTTATTCCGTAGTGTAGTGAAAAGTATCGTTCAAATTCGAGTGAAAGTTTTTTGTATGTTCTCGACCATTTGAAGTGCTCGACAAGTCTCGCACTTCAAACATATGGTCTCGAACATGCAAAACCCCACTTTCCACTCTTGTTATGAAATATACTATTTCGATCGAATACTCTCGATTGAAACATAAACAAATAAATTTGGTATAATGTAACATGAATTAAGTATAACAAATTAGAAAATGTAATAGTAAAATAGTTAATAAACCTGATTCGTAACATTAATATATTTTAATTACATTTGTATATTTTATTTATTCATATAAACAGGAGCTAATTATTCTCAGCTTTAAAACACATACATACTCATCACTTCTTATTTTTTTTATTCCAATGTTTATTTGGTTAAATGTATTATATTCGGTAAGTCTCCGTGTAGATATTTAATTTCATTTTAACTAATAATCGAGTCAACTTATTATTATTTTATTTTAATTGAAATACTTTAAATGACTGACATGTTCAAATTAAATAGGAAAACTTGACCCAACTCTTTAAATTGTTAGATTTAATTATAATAAAGATTTTACAGGAGTTTGGTTAAATTTGGTGGAGTATTTTGAAAAATGTGATTTTTAAATATTCATATAAAGACAGATAATAAACGAAAATAGACAGACATTTTTTATAGTAGTCATATTAGAACGAGAACAAAAGAGCTTTTAAACATAAATAGATAAATTTTGTATAAAGTAGCATGAACGAAGTAGAAAAATTAGGAACTTTACATTTACTTTTTGGCTTCTTTTGGTCGATGGAACAATATTCTGTAACGAAAGTTTTGAAACACTGTACAGTATAGTGCAAATTCCAAAATGTCGTTGACATTGGGAAAGAGACTCAATAAACATAAAAGGAAAATTATCTCTGTGATGTAATAATGAATTATTCATTTTGAACAATTCTAACCGATCAAAAAATCAGGTCAACATAAACAGCCTACTAGAGCTAGTGGCTGTTGATAACGTCAACAAAGGAATTGAGGAGAACTAACGATATGAAAGGTTGGCAAGGGCAAATGGTTTAGGTTAAGAGGGTCAGGGCAAGATTAAGAGAAATTAACATTATCTCAATAATGTATTTGAACTTCACCTCAACAGTACTGGATATTTGTTGGACTAGAACAAAATGTCTCACCTAGCCTCGCAGTATTACGAGGATATTATTTATACTCAATAAATAGGTTTATTGAAAATATCAAATATAGATGCCAAAATAATAGTAATTGATGTAAAAGTATTATAGTAAATGGATTAGATGGTTGAAATCACAGTTGAGATTGACACTTGTGCGTCAACTAAAGCCCTTAGTTACTCGATTGCAAGCTGTCAACGGTCTAAACGATAGAAAAATTCACTCAAAACACAATAACAAATCTACAAAGTCGTTAAAAAACCGTTGCTGAATGAGAGCATCAACCTCACAATCCAACTATCGGAACCCTAAGATAAGAGGGAAATGACAACGCACCATTGTTGTGACAGCTAACCTCAACAATACAATGTTCAACGTAGTTTCAAACTTGGCCGCATGATGTCAGTACTCCTAGAGACCTAGACCAACTGAATCAAACAATATAACTATACTAGCTGAACCCGGCGGACGTTGTCTCGCCTTTCATTTTTCATTGACATACCAAAATAAAGCAAAAAAGAATTATAGAAAAAAACCATTATTTATTAAATGAGTGCAAGCGGGCAAACAATATTTTTGGTCTTCTTATTTGGTGTATAAATGTAAAGGTTTTTTGGTGAGCCTACTCTCGAGCAAGCGACGTAGAGCTGTCCATATGAAAAACTTGGATTACTTAAATTTATTCCGGCAACGCGCAATGACTGTCCTTGAGATTTATTAATAGTTATTGCGAAAGCAAGTCGCACAGGAAATTGGAGCCGTTTAAAATTGAATGGCAAATCAGTTGAAAACATCGGAATCCTTGGTATCAGCACATCTTTTCCTTTGCATTTTCCGTTCAATATTTTTGCTTCAATCAAATTGGGCATTAGTTTTTTTACAGTAAATCTAGTTCCGTTGCACAGTTTTGGGGAGTTTCAAATTTCGAAGAAGCAATATTGGCGAACCGACTTTCAAATTACCGAGGAAAAAAGGTTAACACCAAATACAGATCACCTGATCAAGTAAAAGTAGTGTGTGCTACACTCTCAAGGTGAAATGTAGAACTACAATAAATCAAAACATATACAGTACTGTTGTTGTGAGAACTTCAATCTGCTTATGGCATGTGAAACTACATTAAACCACACAGTCATATGTTTTTTGTAAACAATTCAGTTTCTCCATTTGAATAACATGGGATCTTTAGGAGCCCGTAGGGCGGGACCCTGTGGACGGATCTGCATCAAACTTCACAGAAACCATCTTGGGAGTATACACTCTTACCCACCGCTACACAGACAGTGGTACTGATCGACCCACCCACCCCTACACAGACAATGGTACTGACCCACCTACCCACCCGTACACAGACAGTGGTACTGACCCACCCACCCACCCCTACACAGATACTGATCCACCTTACCACCGCTACACAGAAAGTTGTACTGACCCATCTACCCACCCCTACACAGACAGTGGTACTGACCCTCCTACCCACCCTTATACAGACAGTGGTATTCAACCACTCACCCGCCCATACACGTACAGTGGTATTCACCCACCCACCCGCCCATACACGTATAGTTGTATTCATGGCGTTTATATTTGTAGATTCAGTATAATCAGTACAGTTAGCCTGTGTCGGTAGCTGAAACTGTAAAGAGATTGCTTATCATCTATATTTATAAAAGAGGATGTTGTATATATATATATATATACAACATCCTGTATATATATATATATACAGTTTCAGCTACCGACACAGGCTAACTGTACTGATTATACTGAATCTACAAATATAAACGCCATGAATACAACTATACGTGTATGGGCGGGTGGGTGGGTGAATACCACTGTACGTGTATGGGCGGGTGAGTGGTTGAATACCACTGTCTGTATAAGGGTGGGTAGGAGGGTCAGTACCACTGTCTGTGTAGGGTGGTGATGGGTCAGTACAACTTTCTGTGTAGCGGTGGTAAGGTGGATCAGTATCTGTGTAGGGGTGGGTGGGTGGGTCAGTACCACTGTCTGTGTACGGGTGGGTAGGTGGGTCAGTACCATTGTCTGTGTAGGGGTGGGTGGGTCGATCAGTACCACTGTCTGTGTAGCGGTGGGTAAGAGTGTATACTCCCAAGATGGTTTCTGTGAAGTTTGATGCAGATCCGTCCACAGGGTCCCGCCCTACGGGCTCCTAAAGATCCCATGTTATTCAAATGGAGAAACTGAATTGTTTACAAAAAACATATGACTGTGTGGTTTAATGTAGTTTCACATGCCATAAGCAGATTGAAGTTCTCACAACAACAGTACTGTATATGTTTTGATTTATTGTAGTTCTACATTTCACCTTGAGAGTGTAGCACACACTACTTTTACTTGATCAGGTGATCTGTATTTGGTGTTAACCTTTTTTCCTCGGTAATTTGAAAGTCGGTTCGCCAATATTGCTTCTTCGAAATTTGAACTCCCCAAAACTGTGCAACGGAACTAGATTTACTGTAAAAAAACTAATGCCCAATTTGATTGAAGCAAAAATATTGAACGGAAAATGCAAAGGAAAAGATGTGCTGATACCAAGGATTCCGATGTTTTCAACTGATTTGCCATTCAATTTTAAACGGCTCCAATTTCCTGTGCGACTTGCTTTCGCAATAACTATTAATAAATCTCAAGGACAGTCATTGCGCGTTGCCGGAATAAATTTAAGTAATCCAAGTTTTTCATATGGACAGCTCTACGTCGCTTGCTCGAGAGTAGGCTCACCAAAAAACCTTTACATTTATACACCAAATAAGAAGACCAAAAATATTGTTTGCCCGCTTGCACTCATTTAATAAATAATGGTTTTTTTCTATAATTCTTTTTTGCTTTATTTTGGTATGTCAATGAAAAATGAAAGGCGAGACAACGTCCGCCGGGTTCAGCTAGTATAGTTATATTGTTTGATTCAGTTGGTCTAGGTCTCTAGGGAGTACTGACATCATGCGGCCAAGTTTGAAACTACGTTGAACATTGTATTGTTGAGGTTAGCTGTCACAACAATGGTGCGTTGTCATTTCCCTCTTATCTTAGGGTTCCGATAGTTGGATTGTGAGGTTGATGCTCTCATTCAGCAACGGTTTTTTAACGACTTTGTAGATTTGTTATTGTGTTTTGAGTGAATTTTTCTATCGTTTAGACCGTTGACAGCTTGCAATCGAGTAACTAAGGGCTTTAGTTGACGCACAAGGGTCAATCTCAACTGTGATTTCAACCATCTAATCCATTTACTATAATACTTTTACATCAATTACTATTATTTTGGCATCTATATTTGATATTTTCAATAAACCTATTTATTGAGTATAAATAATATCCTCGTAATACTGCGAGGCTAGGTGAGACATTTTGTTCTAGTCCAACAAATATCCAGTACTGTTGAGGTGAAGTTCAAATACATTATTGAGATAATGTTAATTTCTCTTAATCTTGCCCTGACCCTCTTAACCTAAACCATTTGCCCTTGCCAACCTTTCATATCGTTAGTTCTCCTCAATTCCTTTGTTGACGTTATCAACAGCCACTAGCTCTAGTAGGCTGTTTATGTTGACCTGATTTTTTGATCGGTTAGAATTGTTCAAAATGAATAATTCATTATTACATCACAGAGATAATTTTCCTTTTATGTTTATTGAGTCTCTTCCCCAATGTCAACGACATTTTGGAATTTGCACTATACTGTACAGTGTTTCAAAACTTTCGTTACAGAATATTGTTCCATCGACCAAAAGAAGCCAAAAAGTAAATGTAAAGTTCCTAATTTTTCTACTTCGTTCATGCTACTTTATACAAAATTTATCTATTTATGTTTAAAAGCTCTTTTGTTCTCGTTCTAATATGACTACTATAAAAAATGTCTGTCTATTTTCGTTTATTATCTGTCTTTATATGAATATTTAAAAATCACATTTTTCAAAATACTCCACCAAATTTAACCAAACTCCTGTAAAATCTTTATTATAATTAAATCTAACAATTTAAAGAGTTGGGTCAAGTTTTCCTATTTAATTTGAACATGTCAGTCATTTAAAGTATTTCAATTAAAATAAAATAATAATAAGTTGACTCGATTATTAGTTAAAATGAAATTAAATATCTACACGGAGACTTACCGAATATAATACATTTAACCAAATAAACATTGGAATAAAAAAATAAGAAGTGATGAGTATGTATGTGTTTTAAAGCTGAGAATAATTAGCTCCTGTTTATATGAATAAATAAAATATACAAATGTAATTAAAATATATTAATGTTACGAATCAGGTTTATTAACTATTTTACTATTACATTTTCTAATTTGTTATACTTAATTCATGTTACATTATACCAAATTTATTTGTTTATGTTTCAATCGAGAGTATTCGATCGAAATAGTATATATTTCATAACAAGAGTGGAAAGTGGGGTTTTGCATGTTCGAGACCATATGTTTGAAGTGCGAGACTTGTCGAGCACTTCAAATGGTCGAGAACATACAAAAAACTTTCACTCGAATTTGAACGATACTTTTCACTACACTACGGAATAAAAACAGGTGTTTTTATCTATATTTATAAATCATCTATTTTTATAAAAGAGGATGTTGTATAATATATATATATATATATATATAATATATATATATATATATATATATATATATATATATATATATGTTTGAAGTTTATGCGCTGCCAAACCATCCAACCGATCGCCATGAAACTTTAGGATGTTGTCCTGTATACTCCCGAGATGGTTTCTGTGAAGTTTGATGCAGATCCGTCCACAGGGTCCCGCCCCACGGGCTCCTAAAGATCCCATGTTATTCAAATGGAGAATCTGAATTGTTTAAAAAAAACATATGACTGTGTGGTTTAATGTAGTTTCACATGCCATAAGCAGATTGAAGTTCTCACAACAACAGTACTGTATATGTTTTGATTTATTGTAGTTCTACATTTCACCTTAAGAGTGTAGCACACACTACTTTTACTTGATCAGGTGATCTGTATTTGGTGTTAACCTTTTTTCCTCAGTAATTAAAACATGTGGTGAAACGTGAGAATAAAAAATAAATAATTATTTGTAATAATTATTTAAGTAATCCATGTTTTTCACATGGACAGCTGCTCTACGTCGCTTGCTCGAGAGTAGGCTCACCAAAAAACCTTTATATTTATACACCAAATAAGAAGACCAAAAATATTGTTTACCCTCTTGCACTCATTTAATAAATAATGTTTTTTTTTCTATAATTCTTTTTATTGCTTTATTTTGGTATGTCAATGAAAAATGAAAGGCGAGACAACGTCCGCCGGGTTCAGCTAGTAGGTTATATAATTTAAATTCGGTAATGTTTTAATTTTTTTTCTTCATATAGGCCTACTTTAAAACCTTGTCAAGTCATTATTGAATTCAATCAAAACAGTAGTTGGATGCTGAACTTATATACAGATTTTATTTATAATAATTTATATAGATTAAGTTAGGTAATACTGTATATTTTTACATAATTTCAGGCCTTGCCAATTCATTGTACCTATCCCTAAATCTCTTTAACATTGAATAAATATTATTCAAATATTAAAGTAAATAATACTTTACACTTTTATTACTAAAAAACAGTCAATGTATCGCATTTATATTTTAATAGTTGGTTGTCAGGAATGTTTACTATAAGTCTTAACAATTTCAGAATTGTAACTTTTCAAGAAATTAATTTCTCTTCAATTTGCTGGAACAATTTTTTCTTCACTTTAAGAGGTCGTACAATTAATTCTTGGTCACTTTGTAATCCTTATGAAATGTATAGTTACGATACATTACTTTTATATGCGTAAGTAAATGCAGTGATTTAAAAATCGATTTAAATATCATGTTGTAACCACAGATTTCTTAAGGATTACAACGTGACCAAGTAATTAAGCTTAACACCTCTAAAAGCCAAGAAAACGTTGTTTCAAGAGATTGATAAGAACTTTTTTGTTTTTGAAAAGTTAAAATTCTGTTAAGCTGTAGGTTTTTAGTTAAATAAATGGATGTTTCTAAGAAAAAGTCGACTGCGCTCATTCACCACCCATATATTGACGATTGGCATATTATTAATAAACAACAAAAACAAAATATAAAATAAAATTATAGACTAAATAACAGCTCTAAGGTAAATAAATAAAAAGTATAATAAGGTGATATTTACATGTGGCACTAGCGCTCCACAAAGGACCACAAAAACAGCTGATATTTTAAGACTCAAAATTTAACTTTAGATGGGAAATATAAATTTTGGAATCCGAACCACTGTTATCTTGGCTATGCTGGCAGGTTTGCTATCTTTGGGTCAATTCAATGGAGACAAGTCACACCACTCAAACGGGACACTCTACGATGATGGCGATCATTGAGTGGCCACTCACTGTAAGTTAGCCTACTTACACGTCTATGACAAGTGAAAAGCCAATGTTAAAAAGTCAGACTACTGTTATTCTAATTTTGCTATCTTGACTTGACCGCCGCTAGGTCGTGCTTGTTTAGAGCGAGACAGAAAATGAGAGAGAGGGTAGCGCGGTAGACTGGAGAGGGGGGGGTTTACAAATTGCCTTGAGAGTGAGAAAGAAAAAGGCGGACAGGGGTATTGGGTTGGGAGAAGGGTATATGGCAGAAAATATCAGCCAGCGCTGCGTTCGGTAGACGCGCTAAGCTCGTATCATCTGCTACAAGAAGTCTGACTTTTCTATATCTCTTTTCGCTTCTTACTTCTTATAATGTGTATTCATTGATAACAATGAACCTTCAAGTAGTTGGGTTACAGCACTAAAAAACCACATTTCGCGCAAGTTGGGGGACTTTATTGAGTTAGAAAGTGGAAATTTCCAAATACTGTAGCTTTATTTAAAGAGCAATTCTTTTGGGCAAGTAATGTGGGCGTTAACTTTAAAGGTTATCGGTTGTTTATCAGCATGACCTTTGCGGATTCGTATCAAAAACAGCACGAGTCACGAGTGCCCAATAAACGTACAGAGACGGTCTGTTTATCGCCACATCAAAGGGGTTCGTATTACGATGTGGACAGTCGGTCTCTGTGACGGTCATTCATTCAGTGTTTTATTACACTATCTAATTAGCGATTGCAAATTTAAAAACCTTAATGTTGAGTCAATAAACACTTTAAAGTGTCGATGCAGTTTGAATGAAGACGCGATTGTAGTAACTTAACCCTTCAGCGACCAGGAGACAGATTATATGATCGTCCTTTCAGGCAAAATTGTTCTTTTACAAGTCATAGAAATGTTCATGGTAAAAAAATATTTAGAAAGATTATATAAATGGTTCAAAATAATTGGCACAAGCTTTCCCCCATACTAAATACTAAAAAATCAAAACTTTGAAAATTACCAGTTTGATTCCCAAATGTTTTTTTTTTTTTTTTTTTTTTTTTTTTTTTTTTTTTTTTTTGCTATATCTAAATCATTCGTCAAGTTAGATACATGCGGATTTTACAAAAATATTTGAAATTGTAATTTACATCTTTCCTGAAAATTTTATAAAAATAGTTAAATAACATTCCATTTGTGTATGTTTTTTGCCTATAAAAAAAAAAAAAACTAAATTTTTAAAAAAAAAGTGTAAAAACAGTCTGGAGATATGGCTAAATAACCAAAAACCCCCAAAAATTCAAAAAAAATTGATCCATCCGTTGGCTCCACGAACAGACACACACGACACACACAACAAAAGCGCCAAAATCTTTACAAAAAAAACAGTTTTGGGTTAGGGCCCCTCAAATGGTTTTTTAGCCCAACTTGTAAAAAATTTTGTTTGGACTTTTTTGAAAACGCTTAGGGGAGAAAGAAAAAAAGACATGCCAAGAAGAGCCCCAAACCCCCAGTTTACTGTCGGAAAAAAAATTAATGTGTACCCGAATTTTAAGGTTGTTTCCCAAAAATATAGGTTTTGAAAAAAAAATAAAATATTTTCCTGTTTAATTCACTTTTAGGGCCTAATATGATTTTTAATTTTTTTATGTTTTAATAATTTTTAATTAGTGAAACAAAAACTACCGGGATTTTTGATAGTTTTAAATTGCAACTATTTTCATTTTATTTATCAAAAACCGTTCCTTTTTTTTAATTTTTATACTTAATACGGGGTTGCAAAATGTTTTTTTTAAAAATTTATAGATTTTTTTTTTAACCGGAATTAAACCCAGTATTTTTGGTCTACTTTCTGCAAACGTCAACCCTGATATCATTTTTCTGTTCTTGACAGCATCCGAACAGGAAAACCATACCTCTATAGATTCTTTCTCACAAATTCACTGGTTGTGTCCACTCCGATGGCATCCATTGAGCGGTCACCATCAATCTCCACAACATTTAGCCCAAGTACAAAGGGGTTAAAGCACTACGTTTAAATGTCGGGTTCGAGGCCTAGGAATCGCGGTTTTCAATTCAAGAAATTGTGTGGAATGTGATACAAAGGAGGTGGATGACGTCATTTTGTTAATGAAACATATTAACCTATTAAAGTATCTTTGTTTTTCTAATTCCATTTCATATATAAGCATTAGGAGAAAATAAAAGTGCTAATACATTTTCCGACCAATCATTTATTGACAATGTGACCGCCAGACAGCTTCATAAGCAAAAGGGTTTGGGTTCGACCCAAAGAGTAAAAACCCATTGTAAAGGGATCATGAAACCCACCATTGTTAATCATTGAGAAATTTAAATTTAAAAGAAATTTTCTTAAAGCAAATCGCCTTAGTTTGTAAATGCTCATCACCCCCCTTTAAACCAAATTCGAAATCCATAATAGCTCATATCTTGACGATTGGCGTCTTAAGAATAAATAAATAAATTACTCATACGGTATATAACTGACTTCGAATGTGTGTCAGTAATCGCTTTTCCGTGATCATACTACAGTAGGGTTTGTGTAATGGAGGAGAGAGACTCCATACAGGAACTGCTTATTGGCAGGGGGGCGACATGCGAGGGTCCGGACTGGACTGGCTCCACTCGACCCCAAACCTCAGCCCTTACTCAAGGAAACGGAAAAAAAATCAATTCGCTGATATATCTTTTGGCAAAAAAAAGTAAAACCACCCTCACAGGTTCGTAGCCATTATGCGCTAAATGACTGCTGCACCGAAGTTGTAATTTTACCCAGGGCTAAAAAAAAAATTTTTTTGTTTTTAACCCTTCCCCTATTCATGGTGAGACTCCATAATGACTTTTCAGGTGCTTTGAGATAATTATCCAACAAGGGAAATTTTGCGCCCCCCCCCCCCCCTATATCGTACCCTTTCGGTCACGTGTATGGGAAAAGATTTCATTTTTAAAAAAAAATTTTGTCAAATTGAATCAACGCACTCACTTCATTTTGTCATATTTAAAAAAAATTTTTTTTTCATACATCGAGAAAAAAGTAAACTTTTCCGGACATGAACTGTACGATTTTCACAAAATGAAAAATAATCACCACTAAAAAACTGGACCAAACACAATAAATAAAACCCGTACTCCACACACTACGTACGAAAACAACGGTCCTTGGCACACTCTGACTCAATATTGACAATGAAAAGAGGAAAGGATCACGGTCGTACCCGAGAACCAAACACCGTGACCGATAGTGTGTTGACAAATCAAGGTGTTAAGTGCGTTGAATTATTTATCCATTTGATTCTAGGGCCAGCACCTTTTTAGTCTTTCCTTAACCCCCCAAAAAATCCTTAAAGATCGCAGCCCCCTGTCCCATGTTGGTTTTAACCCCTAAAAAACATTTTTTTTGCAAAACCTATATTTTTCGTTATTTATTGACCAAAGGTTGTGTATGAGGTGTCTTTTAAACGTTATAATATTACGCATTGTGTTTGCTTTTTATATTTTGAATAGATACGCCTACTTAAAAAAAGGATCAATATAATATTTTTGTATATATATAATTTTTTTAACTAATTAGGAATTCGAAAAGCAATTCCAACGCAATTTCATTCTTGATCAAATGCAATTTGTTTGTAAACAATTCGTTTAAAAGTAACTTTTTAGTTTGGATACGCATGATCGCATGTTCGGTTCAAAAATAACATTGTTCTTGTGGGTTTAAAAAACCAACAGGGCCCAACAGTCTCTGACTCAAGGAAAAAAACGTAGTTATTATTATGTACTACAGATGTAAAAGATGCAACCTATTAGTTATGATCTAATTATAGCCGCCTTATAACCGTGTTTAATAAGGTTAATTATTAATCTGTGCTACCCCTTTGACAAATAATGCCCGAAACTTGCTCACGAAGAACGCCGTTTCCACCCTGCCTTGCTCTTCATCCCCTTTGGGGTATGTAATTTACTTTAACAAAGAAAAATTCATGACAAATATTATTTATACCCCCTCAGTTTCCTTTTTTACTTATTAGTAAAGCACCTATCGTAGAGATACGGTGAAAATGAAGGGGAAATGAGTGTAGTATTTTTTACTAAGAGGATTGTTACTTAGGAAGAGCCACTTATCAATAGCCAAATAGCCAGGACAACTAACAACTTAACGTGGAAACCGAACCAAGTGTTTTGGTCTGTTTTCCTAATTAAGTTTTTAATCAGTTTTTTCCCCGCATTACGCCGGACCTTGATACCCCCCAAGGGACACCCCAACTATTGTATCCGCGTCGATAAACCCATTGACGACGCTGGTTCTAATTAAATACTAAGAACAGAACATACGCCTACAATACCCAAAACTTGCCTCAAAAGTAGTTTTCAACGCGCTGTAACGTGCAAATTAATGGTCCCTTTTTCAGTAACGACAATAAAGCGATATTCTTTCATTTATATACACCTTTCCCCCAGTTTTGACTCTCCTTTTCACATGGGCCTGCAGCCTGTGCTTGAACTTTATTCAACGAAAATATGACGTCGTCATTTGGGTTTTAAAACCTGGACCGTGCAAACGCGTGACAATAAAACCTACGAGATTCTAAACGTAAAACCAAAATTAAATATTTTTCCGTATTTAGTCTGCAACAGTGAAGATAAAACGTTGGAAGATGACTGCCTTAAGCGGTTGTGTAAACAAGGGTTGTTTACAAGGTAAATACACAAAAAATGTATGCAAAATGTATAAAGGCTTTCAGGAAAATTAACTAAACCTCATTATCAACATTTAAAACATTTTTAGAGCATAAAAATTATATTTCGCAATCATAAACTATGGTGTTTATTCTAAAATTGATATTATTCGATTTTTGTCGGTTTTTAACATTAAATTAGAATTTTTGATAATATATGGGGCAGTAGTACTTATATTTTTATCATGAAGAAACCATATTTTCTATATTCTTACATTTTACTGCAGAGATGTGGAGTAATAAACCCCCTATATATAAGTACCAACTACTAAAAACAATAACAAACTCACTGATTGTAGGTTTATTATTGTGCAGAAGAAAATATACACATTTCCCAATAAAATTTGAAATTTATGTTCTGAGGTCTTTCAAAAATGTTATGTTTCAGTTCTTGTTGCTTTTGATAGTAAACAGTTTTATAACGAAAAGTCTCAACTCTCAAGATAGTACATTTTAAATTTTAACGGGAAAATTGTTATAGTTTTTTTTAACAAAATACCTACTAACCTAAACAATTTAGAGTGCGCCACAAACACATGGAAAACACCCTTCGAGTTTTTGCGAAGAAAGCTTTCAACCGAACAAAAGAATTGTCATCAATGGGTCGGGGAAAAAGTAAGGCCAGGGTCGGTGCAAATTTTCCCGCCCGCCAACTCCTTTGTCGGTCTACCCCCTCCTACTCAACAGTGGCAGTGTTGCCACGCGGGAAATTCCCCCTCAAAACAAAATACTCGTAGAACTCAATTTGAACGGTTTATAAACATCTTTTTTCACCTTACCTTGAAAAGCTCCGTTTAAAAAAGGACTTTTATAAAGAATTTTGGTAATAAATATGATGTGTTAATACTATATTTTAATATAACTTTATAGAGACTATAATAACACTTGATGGATATTATTCCTTTCCAACTGAAATGCAGTCCAAAAGTCGGTAAAATATTTCGGAAGTATTACCCTTGATCCAATTGGTAGACATCAAATTTAAAGTAATTAATTTTGTAGTTTTGCTAACAGTAATTTGTAGTCATTAGTCATATATAAAATTTTGTAATTTACTTCTCCGAATTATCATTAAATTCAAATTGTATATTTTGATTTGAAAATATTTTAAATAAATAAAATAAGTTCTACAACTATAATTAAAGAAAGTAGTTTATTAATGGGCATCGTAATATGTAGAAACTATAAAGCATTTATATATTCTATAATAATTAATTGTTAAGTGAAATACAGAGAAATGGTTAGTTTATACATGTTATGTAGCTATTGCTAAAAACAATTTAATCGAAACAACATGTACAAAGGCTGGGATAATGTTTGGCAGAATAGTTTTAAACATTTTAAAAAATCGAACCTAATTTCTTTTAAAATTATTTAAGTTTTACATTAGTTAGGATTTTAAAACTTAAGTTGTGACATAATTGTTTTACGAGGATTATAAATCTAAACAAAATAGTGTCTTCAATGGAATTACTCAAAGTGAAACAAAACTATTAATGTGTTTACACCACGTTGAACGACAACTTAATTTTAATTGTAAACATCAACGGATTGCAACTATGTTTTATCAGTTACAAGTCGAGATACCGGGGGAAATTTCGTTCTGCGGCGGAAGTGGTGGCAACCCTGTCGTTTGTAAGCCATGCGGTATGGTGACGGTGGCTTTGACGGCAGTCATTTACTGTCCGCGTGTGTGTAACTTGGAGGAGACAGCTCGTGAGGAAGGATGCCGCGTAAACACAAGGTGGCGGCTACCGAAATTCAAGTGTTACAACCCCCAGGACCCGGCACCAGTGGCCAAGGGGATGGCATCCAACTACGGAAGGAGCTGGGGCTGATGGATGGAGTGGCAATAATCGTCGGAGTGATAATCGGAGCTGGGATCTTCGTCTCACCTAAAGGAGTGTTGAGGTCCGCCGGCTCCGTGGGCCTTGGGCTGATAGTCTGGATCCTCTCTGGAGTCCTGTCGATGATCGGAGCACTCTGCTATGCCGAACTAGGTCAGTGAGTTATTGACAAGTCTGCATGTGGCAGGTGTTTAGTAAATTGCACCCAAATTTAGTTTACCGTTCAAACTTCCAAAAGTTATGAGTAAGTTTTATTTAGTTTGTTATAATAACAACACTGCGGCATAGGTTTTGTTTGGATAGCTCATGAAAGAAAATTTACAACCTAAAGGAATCATCATGAGTATAAAACTGCCTTTTATTTGAAATTTGAAGTAAAATAGATAAAACTAAACAATTACCACAAGTTGTGATAAATTAACAATAGGGTATTATTACTTTTTTATTCTAGAGGAAGATTAGTAAAGTATGGCTATGCTGAAGTTTTAAATGTACATTATTGATGGAATACTGAACATAATTTTACAGAATAATTTGTTAGTACTATAATTTATGCAGTGTTTTCTAATATTAACTTAGTTGATTCGAATCCACTGATTATTATTCTTTCTCCAGGAAGATCAATGAGAAATCAAACTTGTTTGTCTATTAAAATATTAGGCATACGATCACTTAAAATACAATGTAGCAGGATGTAAATTTTGGATGGGAAGAAAACAATAATTCTCTTGTAAATTATTATTATACCTATTAGTGTGACGTTATTATTTAAAAAAGGGTTTCTTCAGTTTGCCTTTTGTTCCTTATTTTCCAAAATATACTTTTAATATGTTCACATCGACTTATAGATTATCTTACAGTTTTTTTTTTTTTTTTTTTAATTAAAAACCCAATTGTTGTCAAGATACATTTTAATGACTTCTAAACCTGTTTTCTGACAAACATCTTAGGGAAAAAAATGCACCAAGCTTAGTTTTGTTCACTCAGAACTAAATTTGTTTTTCTTGTTTGTTTTTAATATAAATTTTACAGTTTCTATTGACCAACCCTACTTCAAGGGGGTAAAAGGGTTTGAGTCCATGTAAAACATTGTAGAGTTTTAGTTCAACTGATAAGATATGATAGTGAAATACCCGACATTAATGACGTAAACAAAGAATCTTGATTGTGTTCATGTAAATTTAGGAAAATTTTCGACAATAAAACTTGACACTTGTCCATTCTCAACACTAGATTGTCCTGTATTTATTGTAGTGGAGGGTTTGGGGGTCTATTTGTTTGAGGAGGCAATAATAGCCTTCCTAGACCCCACCGAAGTGGTAGGGTCCTCTCTGAAAAGAGAGAGAGAGGGACCGACTGCGTAAAGGGGGAGAGAATGCGTAAACATTTAATAATAGGATCTTAATTAACATATAGCGTGTTGGTAGGAAAACAATATCGCATTGCTTTCAATTACAGCTACAAAACTAATAAAAAATTAAACAACAGACCAATAAACTATGTCTAAATAAAATTAAACCTACAGTATAAAGTACTTGTGTCTTAAAGTTTACACATTGATCTCCCGTCACATAGCTCATCCAGGTTTCGTAACACTCTCAAAAGAGCTTAAATAATACCTGTTTTGAATTCAAGTAAAGAACCATAACGAGCCGAAAGCTACCGGCCTATAGCTCTTAAAGTGCCTGCTATAAATTGCTAGAGAAGCTCATTTACAACAGAATATCACCTATTCTCAATTAAGCATAACTTTTCAACAAGCTGGTTTCAGACCTGATCGAAATTTGCGTCCCCACAAAACCAGTACTTTCTTTGCATCTTAATTTGGGGAAAAGGGGGTTTTTTGAAAAAAAAAAAAAACCATCAGCAGCTTTGGGGTAGATCATTTAGCAGTCTATGCCATAGTCCGTGTACAAGGGCCTTTTTTTTAAATTTTACAACTTAATTTCGTATCCTCGATTGTTGCGATTTCTGAATTCCACTCTCAACATCAGGTTAGTTAAAATCTTCCTAGGTTGTAGAGAAAGTTCTTTTATGCATTGAATAATGGACTGATTCAAGGGTCTGTTCTTGCTGTACATTTATTCAATGTGTGTACTACCGACATTCCGGTCACACAGTCCAGAAAATTCATAAATACAGATGATCTCACAAGTACAATACACGTTTGCTACAAGTACAAACAGCGCAAATATTGCAGATATAGATTTCGGTAAACCACGTTTCCATTCCTCAAACCATAGGTATTCACTAAAGAATATATTGTTTGGACGTTTTGTATTTTTATATCATATTATATTGATGTATCTATTTAAAAAACATTTCACAACCTAAATTGAATATAGTAATTAATAGTCAGAAGTGACCTGGTCCCAAAGAAATACTTTTTGCATAATTACTTAACTTAATCTCAACTCTTTGCTATAAGTTATCGCAGCCTTAATTTTTTTTACTCTGTGCTTATAGCATAAAAAACTAATCGTTTACCAAAACTGCCGAGCCACCGCTGAAAAGACAACAGATTTTTAAAATGCTGTTTTATGTCTTCTGTACAGTTCGCGTTCTTCCTTAATAATAAGTTACGAGCATATTAAACACTACTGTGTATGATTATTCGAGGTCCATACTAGTGGACCTTACTGTCCACTAAATTTAAGTTCTATACAATTTTATTTTAAGTTTTAATTATTTTTATCCTAGTAGGAACAATAAATGGTTCCAAAGAATTGGCAAAATTTTCCCCCCCATATTAAACCTAAAAAATCAAAATTTAAAATTTACCATTTGTTTCCCAAATATGTTTTTTACCAATAAAAAAACAGTCAAGTCAAAAATGCTTTTTTTTACTAAAATATTTGAAATTGTAATTCACATCTTTCCCGAAAATTTAATCAAAATCGTTAAAGACAAAATTCCATTTTTGTATGTTTTTGCCCATAAAAATAAAAAAACTAAAATTTCAAAAAACGTGACCGTCTGGAGATATTGGCTAAATACACCTAAATACCAAAATTTTCAAAAAAATTTGGGGTACACCCCTTTTGGGGTCTCCATTAACCACAAAAACAAACTCAAACAGACAAAAACGGACAGACCCCAACTTTTTTTTCTAAAAAAACGTTTTTGGGGTTTAGGGAACCAAAAAGGGATTTTTAGATAATTGTAAAAAACTTTTTTTTAAATCCAATGCTTTTCTCTTTTAAAACCGCTATGGGAAAAAGAAAAATAGCCCCAAAAATTTTGTTAGTTTTCACTGTCATCACTTTACATTTTTATTATCAAAACCCTTGTTGTAGGCTTTATATTTTAATACGTGGGGTATGTTTTCTATAAATTTTACAAACTCTACAAACAAAAGTACAAACAGTTTGAAGACAAAAAAGTTCTTATCAATTTCCTGAAACAACATTATCTTAACTTTTGAGGTTGTAAAATTAATTACTTTGTCACGCTCTAATCCATATGACATGTATAGTTAAGGTAAATACACTACTTTTACATGCGTAAGTGATTGTAGTGATTTTAAATTGATTCAGTCAGTCATAAAATATGTATAAGTTAGCAACCACATATTAACATATAAATGGATTTTTTTTCACTTAAAATCGTTTAGAATTACTTTTGAAGTTTCAAACATTTAACTGTAAACAAAATATAGAAATACTAAATAGTTTTAAAAAATCAACTTATGGTCCACTAGCATAGCTCCTCGCTTTAAGTTGAGGATTATAACTTATATAATTATAACACATTATAAATAAGGTAAAATACATCAGAGCAACAGGAATACTAAAAAATGTACGAGTATAACGCATTAAAAATACCACCAGACAGCGAAGAAAAGTACAAACAAAATTATATAACATTAAAAAGGTAAGTTCAAAAAACAGTAAGGAAATAGGTAAATAAAAAAACACGTTAAAATAATGTCAAATACTGCAAAGGCGAGTTAAGTGAGAAAAATAATAAAAGTTAGTAAAAATAGACGAAATTTTAAATCAAATGACACTTCAAGAGTTGCAATACGATCATTATTACAGACCGAATCGTTAAAATAGAAACCCACGTTTTTACGTGGTCCTTGAGGTGAAACGGCCCACTTTTTAAACCTACACACCGTTAAGAATTAATGCGTACACAAGTGTTTCCCAACATGATTCATTGTATTGTCCCTAGAGTGAAATTGAAAACAAAGTACTTAAACTTAACCAATATAGTTTCGATTAATTCTTGTTTCAAACCTTTTATTCTATTAAAAACCCAAACTCAATCAGCAAACAATTTTTTAAAAAATTAATGTTTAACAATTTATTCGTATTTGGTTGTCAATAAGTAGATATGCCGACTGTAGTTTTCGTTATTAAATAAGTGTTATTAAATATTCGTTATTAAATAATATTAATTGCGTCTGTGAAAACAACATTAAGCTAAACTATTTTTTAGTAGCCGGCAGTCACCTTCAAATTTGTATTAATTTGTAAATCTGTTTTTTACATAGGTCATAACGAGTTTCAAAATTGAGCTAAATACAAGTTTGTATTAAACCCTCCCGTTTCTCACTCTGCAATTTACAAACCACTTTTAAAAAATTTTTTATTTTAGTCTATCGGAAACCCTAGGTTTAAATACAACCTAATCGTACCTAATCCAAAAAGTAATAGCAAAAAATAAATAATAAAAAAAAAAACCTGTCTAAACCATTACAAAATACCCAAAACCCACTCAACAGATTCTGATAAAATTTGGAGGTAAGTTAGTTTTTATATCATAAAGACTCACTAAGAAAAGATTTCTCAAAATGTCCTTCTTAAGGGGTAGAAACAGCCCCTTAACGTCTCCTTTTTCCATAAGAGTAACATTGGCATTCATTTAATTTAGTAATTTATATACAAAAGCTGATACAAAAAAGATAAACGTGACACAAAAACTTGGCTGATTTGGTTTTTAATTATGAAATTTATAAGATTATTTCTACCAACCCTGACATGATTGCACTACTCTACACACCTCTAAAATATGCTTACAGCGTTTTGTTTACTACAACACTTTGTCATCTAGGTGAATGGCTGCAGGCTGAGATTTTATATTGATATGATGGTTTAGGAACATTACGGAGGGAAGTGTAAGCGTAGTGTAGAGAACCACCCCGTAGCGAAGCAAAGGCTCCCGGCCCGTATTTGTATAAAAGCAGACGTTCAGAAAAACGTTCCCACCCCAGCTTCCAAAATTCCAGTAATTAGCGTTGATTCTTTGTGTATTATTGTTATTACTAACATTTTTTTAATATCAACAGAAAAGAAAATTTAACAAATGTAATTCACTTATTTTATATCAGTAATTTTGGAATCGAAAGCGTTATTTGAGCAATATATAATGATTATTATCAAACTACTAAAAAATATAATATGTAAAACATATTTAAAAACATTCACTTTAAATTTAAATTTGTAAACTGTATTAATTCTTAATTAGGAGGTCTCTATAACATTTAAAATATGCCCAATCAAAAGAATACATGGCTTTAAAAATGACCTCTAAATTCTTTTAAAGCACGTTTAACTTTAGGCTTATTATTAAGAGAAATATTGTATAACAAATTAAAAGTAAGGTCAAAAACGGCAAAAGAAAGAAGGAAAAAAATTTCAAAAAATACAGAGGAAAGTGGGGAACAAAAAAAAACAAATTAAAACCATTAAAAAATAAGATAAACACCCCGGGAAACAAGAATTTTGAAAAAATATATAACACATTAAAAAACCATCAGACAGCGAAGGAAAGTACAGGAAAAATTATATAAGATGGAAAAGTAAGCTAAAAAACAGAAAGGAAGTAGGAAAATAAAAAACACATTAAAATATGTCAAATACTGCAAAGGTGAGTAAAGTGAGAATAATAATAAACAATTAATAAAAGGCGACGAAATTTTAAATCATCCTATCAGCTATTTAAATAAATTACCACGTGCCCTAAAGTGCAGTTTAAAATTGTTCTCAGCAACGTTATCAAAGAATCGGTCAAGTACAGTACATCAATAATAGTCAGCTCTCACGCAAAATGAGTACGTCACGCATTCTATCAACAACTTACCCTCACGCGCAATCTGCTAACTCACGCATTTGAACAAAAAGTCATAAGTCAAATAAGTGTCGAGACATAAAGTAAAAAAAAACAACAAAAATTATTATGTACTGGAGGCATATTATTTCTTAACAAAGGGAATAATGAAATGCTAAAAACTGATAGCCAATTGTTTAAAGACACGTGTATAATTATTTATTATACATCTGTGCATTGTCATATTCACATAATTAAAATTATTATAATGCAGTTCTTTGTCATCTGTTTATGAAATTTTAATTGAATCATTTTCCATACACGATGCCGATATTTTTTCTATACATACACTTTCTAGACGCTTCACAAATCTTGCGATTTTTATCACCACTGGGTAGAATGGTTTCTATAAATTCTGGGAAATAGTATTTATTCAGAAAAAAACTTGTTGCGCTAAAAAATAAAAAAATATTTTATTTCAATATTATTCTAGCTAATGAACTGTCTATCATTGGGACCACCTTCTGTTTTTTAAGCTGATCACTAAATTGTAAACGATTTTGGACTACGACAATTATTTATCGACATATCATAGAAAAAATAATTTCGCGGCAAATTTCCTTTGGAGGCCATGTACACGATTGCACGATGATAATAAGAACAATTTACTAACTACAAAAAGCGAATTTGCACATGTTACCGAAGAAAATAAGGCGAAGGCCGACCGGAAAACCGGCAGGGCTTTACTGTAGAGCAACTGCAAATTATAAAATTGTTGTCGATAGATATAGGATTAGGATATATTAGGTAAACTAATTGTGTGTATTAAGGGCCAAAAATGTAATTTTCCTATATTACAAACTCAATCACATATTTATTCGTGTAGATCATAAAAACACGTAAAATTAAATAACTTGTTGAAAGTGAACGACTTTAAAAAAAGTTTTTTTCAATATCAGCTAAAAACTATTTTTTCTGATTTTCACTGAAATGAGCTTTCCGTGGTTCAAAACAACCTCCTATATAAAAAATAAACTCATTTCCCCACTTTGTCACCACAAGAAATAATATTTTCTGAAGCTTATAGAAAGTGCATGACCACCCCTATGTTTTTGTATTTTAGGTGTGTTATGTTTTATGTGTGAATGTTACGTAATATCAACTTAATATCACTTCAACATGCAACATGTTTTTTAACGTTCGATTACCTATATAGCGATGTATAGAACTAGAAAAAACAAGTTGCTAAACATTTTGAATCTATATTTTAGATTCACACGTCAATTCAATATTTTAACTAGGCCCAACTCTGAAATTACTTTTCATTGTTTGCATGGTTTGTCGCTTTTTTATTCATTTATTTTTATTCTGTCGTCTGTGAAATATTTCATCTCTTCTTTTGCATGATTTTGTTTCCCAATTTTTCAAACATTCTCTAATCGTCCAGGTTACACTAAACAAATCTTACACTATAAAAGAAATTATTCTTGCCTGCTCCCAGTCCAACTTTTGGAAATTTGTAGAAACTTAGTTAACTGATACGGTTTTAATTAATTTTTTTATTACTCCCCCAATAACTTTTTTTAATGTTTTTTTTTTGCATACAAATTTTTTTCCTGGGAAAAAAGTATTTCAAAAAATTATATTTTTCGTTTAAATTTTTTTAGCTTTTTAATATACGTAGTTTATTTTAAATTTGTTAAGTACTATCAAAAACTTTTGGTAAAAGTAAAAACTAAACTTGGGAAAAGTTTGTAAAAAAATTTTCATGAAAAGCTAAAAGGATTAAAAAAATACGTTTTTTAATTTCAATAAAATCTAACACTTTATTGACATCTTTTTCTATTTTGATTCCTTAAGGACAGGATATACCGATATTTAAAACAGGTTTTTCACCATTGTTCAATACCAATATTCTTCAACGTCAACCACCGTATCTTCACGGAATACAGCACACTTTTGTAAAATTTATTTTTCTAAGACGCCGTCGTCAAAATTTGGTATACATGCTGCAAACCCACTTGGGAAAAATGAAGGATGCCGGGTCGGTCCCAGTGTTTTGGGTGGTTTTGCTCAGTGGTTCTTCGGCGTGGTTTGACATTTTTAAGTTTCGGGTGTCCATGTTTGGTTTGGAAAACATTTTTGCGGGGTTTTGTGCAGGGAGATAACCGATATAGGCTTTTTTCAATTTGCTGAAAATCAGACCAGACTACGTGGTTCCCGGGTTCCAGTAAAGGTAGGGCCCCCTTGTTGCCCCGGCGTTGGGCTAAAATTTTAAAATTTCCCTTTTTTAGGAACAAACTCGTTAGTAACCAGAACCTACCTACAATTAAAATCATCATTCATATTCGCCTTAAAATACACACAACGTTGTGTCGGCGTCTCATATGTAAGAATGTAAGAATATGGGCGAATATGGATTTCAAATGAGTGTGATGAATGTAGATGGGGGAATGTAGGTGAAGTAATGTAGTAATTGTTACAAACTAACGCTGGCTGTTCTTTAAAAAGTGTCATCAAATCATTAATTAATAGCCCAATGACAAATGAACAGCTTGTGGCTATCAGCTGATCCCTTACAAAATTTGTTGGGTTCGAACTGAGAACCTTTAGCTTATGAAGCTGGCCGGGATTTAAACAACTTGCCTACCTCATAAGACGAATGCAATCTTGAAAGTTCCCATCAAATATGCTATTGAAGTTTTAGTCCCCCTCAAAAAACTATTAGCTCTGGAAATAAAAAAGTAATATTGTTCTATAATATAATAATTTAGATTGATGAGTTTCGTAAATTCTCGCCAAGGCAAAACGATACTTTGTGTGCTGATAAGAAATGAAGAAAACATGTAATCTAAGAGAATGGATACACGGAGAACGGCAGTGATTTCAATGTTGTAATCCCCTCTCCTGTAATTGTCAGTAGGCTACAACTAGTTAACTTTTTCAGAGGTTTTTTTTCTAAAACTAGTGTTTTGTATAGATTATAGTATTCGTGAATGCAGAATTCAAGTAGGCTAATTACTGTCCTGAAGACTTTTTATTTGTTTCTTTTGAAGTAAAGAAAAAAAACTATATATGAGAATAATTATAGTCTATCAATCATCGACAGTACTTGATCCTATCTAAAGTTTGTCACTATAAATAATTATAGCCTATCAATCATCGACAGTACTTTGATCCATTTTTATATTTTTGGGGACTATAAATAATTATAGCCCATCAATCATCGCAGTACTTTATCCTATCTATATTTGCACTAAAATATTTATAGCCTATCAAAACATCGACATTATTTTCCATCTTATTTTTTCACTATAAATAATTATAGCCAAACATCATCGAAGTACTTTCCCTCTTAAATTTTTCACAAAAATAATATAGCCCCACAATCATCGACAGTACTTGATCCCTCTTAGTTTTTTTTTTTTCATATAAAATTTAAATTTAGCCTATCAACACGACAGTACTTGATCCCCCTAAGTTTTTTCATATAATTAATTTTAGCCTATCAATCATGACAACTTGTCTTTCCATCGTTTTTCATATAAATAATTATACCCATCAATCATCGACAACTTTATCCCATCTACAGTTTTTCACTAAATTAATTTTAACCTATCAAAATCGCGACTTGTTTTATCTAAGTTTTTAACTATAAATAATTATAGCCTATCAATCACGACAGTATTTCCATCTTTTGTTTGTCATATAAATAATTATGCCCATCAATCACGACAGTACTTGATCCCTCTATAGTTTGTCACTAAATTTAATTTTAGCTTATCATCGAACCCTACTTGATCCCATCTATAGTTTGTCACTATAATTAATTATAGCCTATCAATCATCGACAGTACTTGATCTTATCTATAGTGTATCACTATAAATAATTTTAGCCTTCAACATCGACAGTACTTGATCCTTATTTAGTTTGTCACAAATTTAAATTTTAGCCATCAATCATCGACTACTTGTCCCATCTATAATTTGTCACTAAAATAATTTTAGCCTATCAATCATCGACAGACTTTATCTTTCTATAGTTTGTCACTAAAATAATTATACCTATCAAAAATCGCAGTAAATTGATCCCATCTACAGTTTGTCACTATAATTAATTATAGCCTATCAATCATCGACAGTACTTGATCTTATCTATAGTTTGTCACTATAAATAATTATAGCCTATCAATCATCGACAGTACTTGATCCCATCTATAGTTTGTCACTATAATTAATTATAGCTACAAAAATCGACAGTAAATTGATCCATTATAGTGTGCACTATAAATAATTAAGCCATCATCATGACAGTACTTGATCCTATCTATAGTTTGTCACTATAAATAATTATAGCCTATCAAAACATTGACAGTATTGACTTATCTAATTTGTCATATAAAAAAATTATAGCCTATCAAACACCGACAGTACTTGATCCACTACAGTTTGTCACTAAATTAATTATAGCCTATCAATATCGACAGTACTTGACCCCTCTACGTTTGTCATATAAATAATTTTAGCCTATTAATCTCGACATACTTTATCCCATCTATAGTTTTTCACTATAATTTAAATTTTGCCTTCAATCACGACAGTACTTGATCCCATCTAATAGTTTGTCACTATAATTAAATTTTAGCCTTCAATCATCACAGTACTTGATCTTATCTTATTTGTCCAATTTAAAAAATTATAGCCTATCAATCATCGACAGTACTTGATCCTATCTATAGTTTGTCACTATAAATAATTATAGCCTATCAATCATCGACAGTACTTGATCCTATCTATAGTTTGTCACATAATTAAATTTTTAAACCTATCAACATCGACAGTACTTGATTTATCCCTAGTTTTTTCATATAAATAATTATGCTATCAATCATCGACGGGGCTTGATCCCATTACAGTTTGTCAAATAAATTTAAATTTTACCTATCAATCATCGACAGTACTTGATCTTATCTATAGTTTGTAACTATAAATAATTATAGCCTATCAATCATCGACAGTCCTTGATCCATCATAGTTTGCACTATAAATAATTATAGCCTACAATCCGACATACTTTACCCATCTATAGTTTGTCACTATAATTAATTATAGCCTATCAATCATCGACGGTACTTGATCCCATCTATAGTTTGTCACTATAATTAATTATAGCCTATCAATCATCGTCAGTACTTGATCTTATCTATAGTTTGTCACTATAAATAATTATAGCCTATCAATCATCGACAGTACTTGATCCCATCTATAGTTTGTCACTATAATTAATTATAGCCTATCAATCATCGACAGTACTTGATCCTACAATGTTATTTTCCAAAAAAATTATACTACAAACACGACAGACTTATCCATCTATAAATTTTTCACTATAAATAATTATAGCCTATCAATCATCGACAGTACTTGACTTATTTTTTATTTTTCACTAAAATAATTATAGCCCCATCAAACATCGCAGTACTTATCCCCTCTACAGGGTTTTTTCATATAATAATTATAGCCCATCATCATCGACAGTACTTTATCCCCTCTAAGTTTGTCACTATAAATAATTATAGCCCATCAATCATCGACGTACTTTATCCCTCTACATTTGTCACTATAATTAATTATAGCCTATCAACTCGACAGTACTTTACCATCTATAATTTGCACTATAATAATTTTAGCCCATCAAAACATCGACATACTTTATCTTTTTTTAATTTGTCACATAAATAATTTAGCCATCAATCACGACAGTACTTTTATCCCATCTACAGTTTGTCACTATAATTAATTATAGCCTATCAATCATCACAGTACCCTTTTTCCTATCAAAAATTTGTCACTATAAATAATATAGCCTCGATATTAAGTAATTAAAAAACTTCAGCTAAGTACTAAGGCAATGAAGCGATGGGTTCTCACAAATATTATATGAACTAAGGATTAAATTCCTCCCAAATTATTTTCTATGACAATAACCACCAAAATAATTTGACCACCGCCACGAATTCTAATCTAACCTGACCTAATCTGAGCTGACATAACCTAACCTTAATGTTAGGTTTTATATATATAATATAATTAATAAAATTATAAATATTAATATATCATTCCATACAATAGCCTGTATGTTAAAAAAAAAACAAATTATTATTTAATTGAGATCAATTCAATCGATCAATTTTTATTCAGTCAATTTGGGCTACTACATCAAATACATACATACATTGTCCTTAATAAACCTTAGCCAAATTTGGGTAAATTTATATTTGAGAAAAATATTAGAAAAATTAATTTAAACAAACATTTTTATTACTTATATATCTAGCAAACATTAATTTAGGAAACATTTATTGATAAATTAAACAAAATCTCAATGAGAAACATAAAAAAATAAAATAAAATTTTTTTACATGTACTTACAAGAATATTTGAATCTACTTAGTCACAACAATGACAACGGATAGATAATGTTTACAATAAGTATAAATATAATTTAAAAGTATAAAAGAAAACTGAATAAAAACAAAACTGGAGTCCTAAGCAATTTGCAATGGGAGAGGAGATATAAATAAATTTCTTATTTTAAAATTATTTACAATATTGTCTAACTTTATAGCATTCACTTTAAAGTTTCACTTTGGTAAGTTACTCTGATACTTTGTGATGGGTACTTTAATAAGTTTTAGGTATGTAATAATTATAATATTACAAATTTGGAATTTTGCAATTATGTATGTGCATTACAATGTAATTGCAAATTTAATTTGGTTTATTCATGGAAAGAAAAATGAAATTTTGATGATAAAAATGAAGATGAAAAGAAGTTTAATACTTCCAACAACATATTTTATTACTTTTCATAACTATGTTTCTAGAGAATAAGTTAGGGGATGTAAAGAAATTTGACCGAATTTAGAATGAGTAACAAATCTGCTCACATTTTTGTTCTTTGGTTTTTCAATCAGAAACTTTGACCCAGGAAGGCAACAATTTTGCTGAGCGCCGGAATTGAGTTGTGAAATGTGTAATTTTGACATGACGTGGACTAACTCTGTCAAAGGAGCCGACAGTGATGGCCAGTTCGGTGCCGAGGGGTAATTTGTGGCGAGTAAGTACAGAGAGAAGAAGACTGTCACCTTACTGGTGGAGAGGCAAGGCTTGTTCCCAACTGATGTTAACGTCCGGAATTATCAACTGCCTGTATATTGAATCGTAATAATTCAGTAATATAATTGTAAAACAAGAATATTTTTGTCTATTTTACGATTATTGGAAATATACTAAAGGCGATATTGTCAGGAAAACCTTGAAAAAAGAAAAAAGTTATAATTACAATTGAAATTTGAAAATTTTCTAGAATCTTTTGTATTTTAATGTATTTGTTATTTAACTGAAAAATATTTGAGCATCTACAAAACCCCGGTAAAAAAATTTCCTTTTAAAAATTAAAAAAATTCAATTACGAGTATTTGCAATATTTGCGTTATAGAATAAATTAGTTTTTATAATTTTGTTCTTTTCTAATTCATTTATTTAAAATGTTCCCTTATTAAACAGAAATAAAGAAGTTACAAATTTCATATTCCGTATAAAAAATAGAGGGGGAAATAACAGAGGTCGCATCCCAATATTGACTAATGTGTGTCGGTGTTAGTTTCCATTCACCGTGCGGATGCAGGGCCCCCCGTTTTTTATACCCCAACCTTATATTTGGGAGGCTAGCTTCGTTCGTTTAGGCGAACTAAAACCCCCCCCCCCCCCCCACTTTTTAAAATTCTTCCAAATTGTTGAATTTTTAAATTTTGAAAAGCCATTTTTTGTAATTTTCCCCCCCCCCCCCAAAAAAATACAAAGTATAGTACTGCTGCACTGTATTAGATAATGACGCCAATCGCTTATGTGATTTAATTTTTCGAGATTTTTTCAGTTTTGTGTTTGACATGACTATTGTTTAAAAACGTTTTTTTATAATGTTAAGAGTTTACCCCACCTCAATGGCCAAACGCAAAGGCTTTGATCTGATTTAAATGACAAAACATTTTTTTTATTCAAAAAATTGTTTAGACCAATAACTGTTCCGACACGCGAAAAGTAACAGTTGAAATTAATTAACTTAGTGTCACGCAAACAGTTTTCAGAAGATCGATGTATTCGAACGTCGATCTGTGAAATGTGCTTGGAAAATGAAAAATGAAATAATATTAAATCGTGCACCTTTAACAGATCCAAAATGGTAAACACAAGACAAACCCGTGGGTTGATTTCTTTTAAAGGGATTGATACTTAATAAAGCCCAGCTTCATAAGCTAAAGTTTCTCAGTTCGATCCCTATCAGAGTCATAACAAATGTCGAAAGGGATCAGTTGATACCACCTGCTGTTCGTTTGTTCGTTGGGCTATTTATTAACCCTGGTTAGACACACTTAATTTTTGTGACATAAAGGACACACGGTGTATCCGTCCCATTATAAAAACTTATAACTATTTTAAATTTCTACTTTTTTTGCATTTTACTTTAAAAAATGGCTACCTGTAAAGTCCAAAAATTGAATTAAAAAAAAATTTAAATAATTTTTATACATTTGTTTCACTTTTTAAAATGAAACCGTACGTGACAAAAAATGTAGTGTAATAAGAGTGTTAAAAAATCAACAAATTAAAAACTGGGGTGAAAACAATTTTAAACTGGTATATACAAGTCATAGTCTATTTGTTACTAAATACAAAAACTGTATATAAATATCTTAGCCATGGGAACAAAGTTCATCAAATATTATACTACCGATCACCTCTTTACTACTCTCTTTTACTCTTTACTACGATAATGTTTTAGACATTTCTGCATAATTTCTATGTTTGTGGGTAGATGTAGTCCCCTTTCTTCAAGTCAAAGCTTAAATCATTATTATTTTCATATTTTGGTATCTAAAGAAAAAAAAAACAATAATAAAAGGCGCTAAAATTGTAAGCACTGATATAAAAAATTTTAACATAAGAGACACTGGTTTGTCAGACACCCCAAACAGAAGAAAAATATTAAAGTAAAATGAAAATAAAATGTTCATGGGGTGTGTCACACTCCAGTGTATCCTACTAGGGTTAATGACACTTTCTAAGGAATAGGTCTTTATTATTAAGGACTAAATTCGCTCGCTACACTCACCACACTCATTCGAAATCCAGTGCTTCAGTAATAAATACAATAAAATACTTAATTACACTGATATGTTACATAGGTTAACAAATAGTTTTGTATATAATATATCGCAACTATGATGGACCATTGTTTTCGACTGGATTGATGTAGAGGTGACAAAAGGGCTTTTATGAGTAATCACTTAATGTTTTAAAGTAAATAATGAAAGAAAAAACACAAAAAAACTAATATTATAAAAAAAATTTCATCTTAATATTTTAATATACAGGGAAAAATTGATTTACTTATATTTTTTGCAGAAAGAACAACCCGATATTGTTTAATAAGCGAAACCCCCTAAAGAAGGTGGTTATAAGTATTTCTTTCATGAATAGAAGTAATTTGGGGATTTTTCAGGCTTAACCATAAAGTAGTGGAGGTGTATTTGTTTTTGCAAAGGGTAATTATTTTTGAATAAATTGAATGTAAATTGCTTCTGTAGGAAAAAATATTAGAAACAGCAGGAGTGAAATATGCAAAAAAGAGGAAACAATTTTAATTTTAATTGGTGGTAATAGCCACCCTGCTATTTTAATGTCAAAATTTTTTTTTTGGAAAAATGTATAATCTTTTACAAAACATATTTTTAAAAAATAAATATTGTTTAATTATTGGTGATTTGAAATAGATTTGGGTTTAAAAAATAGCTGTTTACAAAAATTTAAAGATTTTAAAGAATGAATTTAAATTTAACCAATATGTTGACTCACCTAAAGATTACAAGCTCCTCATCCAGTTTATTGATCATTAATTTCAAAAGTTATAAAAAAGGGTTTTGCAGGTTGAAGTAATTGGTACGGGGTTATCAGTCATTTTGGGCAAATAATAAATTTCAGATTAAACAATCGCACTCTCAAAAAACTAATAGCAACCAAAACAGTTTACTCTACGTAAAATTGCAAAAATAATCTAAACTCTTTAAATATATTTATCTAAAGGAAACATGTAATATACATCAAGGGGGCTTACATTCCAAAAAACAAATTTTTAAAAATTTTTTAAAAGCTTCAACTATAATTTTTTCACAACCTTGTCCGTTAAAAAAGGGGGGAATAGGAATAAACTAATATAAAAACTTGGGTAAACAAAAGGCATTTGGTTAAAAACAGAACTCAAAAAATTAGACAATTTCAAAAAAACAAATAAATCTACAGAATTCATAAATTATTATAAAACATAAAAAAGAATAAAAGGGGATATAAAAGTACTAACACGATACTTATACAAACGATGATACGATAAAAAAAACCTGTCAAAAGACGGGAGGTTAATAGACACAGAAGGAAAAGCAAAACGGGTTTATTCCCTTCGATATCCCAAACCCAAGTGTTTCAAAATTACTTTGCAAATCTAGGTAAAGAAAACAAGCATGATACAGAAACCCCAAACTACAAACAATGAATGATGACATATCCCAAAAACATTCGTTAAACCCCACAGATCCCGTAGAAAAATTTTTAAATTATTAAAGAATTTAAAAAATAATAACTCGGCCCAAACGATGGCATAACTCACAGGGTTATTCGCCATTGTGCAAGCAAATTTTTAAACCTCTTTCAGATTTAAATTTAATTTTTTCATTTTCTGAAGCTTATTTCCACGGAACTGAAGCAGACAATAATCCGGGGCCAATATTTAAAAGTGGAAAAAATGATTCCCCCAAAATTGGCGACCCAAATTTCAAAAGTTTCGACATTTTCAAAAAATTTAGAGCATGTTTTTTTCGCGTAATTGTTAAAAAATTTTTTTCTGAAAATGCTTAAATGTAAAGAACAATTCGGATTTGCAGGGGAAAAAAAACAACAGAGCCCGGTTAATTTTATTTTTTAAAGCTATTATACCCCTTGGGTAAAAAAAAAGAAAGCTGTAGGTGTTTTTTGATTTCAGAAGGCATTTGATTGTCTCGATCAGAAATACCTTCGATAGACTTTACCAAACTGGGGAACGTGGAAAACCCCTTTGACTGGGTCAAATCATTTTTTAAAGCAAAGGACTCAAAGTGTTCAATTAAAAGACGCGCGTTCAAGTGATAAAAATCAATTTCGGTATTCCCAAGGCACTGTCCTAGTCCCATTATATTCCTTAATACAAAAAAGTATAACAAAAACATTTAACAAATTTTAAAAGAACAATGTATGCTGATGATGTGGGTATACTCATCAAAAAACAACACCTCGCCGATTTAGAAATAGATAGTCATCTTCAACTCACAATTTATTCCAAACCAAAAAATTAAAAACTACATTAAAAACCCGCTAAAACCAGTTGCATACTTTTAAAAACAAAAAATTTTTGATACCAACCTTGATTTAGAATGAATTTGGTTCCCTTCCAAACTGAAACGAAAACCTTTGGCCAACGTTTGACCAAACTTTCGTGGACCCCCACATAGACAGTATTTGTTCAAATTATCGTCACAATTTTTTTCTAAAAAGATTTTTTTAATTATGGTAATTTTTTTTATTATGAAACTAATTTTTAAAAGCCTAAAGAATCAAATTTAGATATGGAATTATTCTCTGGGGCTCTGGTCCCCTATGATTTAATGAGTGTTCCGTTTGCAAAAAAAGGGAATCCCCGAAATGGCTGGGGAAATAGAAGAATTCTTTTTAAAGAAATCTTTTAAATCATTTAAAAAAATTAAATTTATCATCTCTGTACATATAGAAAATGATCATATTTTACAAATTTAAAAAATTTTAAAATTTCAGAAACCCGGTTCAAATATACAAACTATATACAAAATTTTGTAATCAAAACAGGCATCATTCATAGATTGGGGTTACAGCTTCACTTCCCCCGAATAAGGGCCCCAAATTGTTTAATAGACTGCCCAACCATATAAAACAGCAAATATGCGAAAAGCAATTTAAATCTTCCCTGCAAGCACTTCTTGTTAAGTGGAGCTTTCTACACTGTTGAGGAATTTCTAATGGAACAATAGGTTTTATTAATGACAAATATGTAAACAAATATTATTAATTAATAGAAATTTAATTTAAGCTATAACAACCTAACTTTAATTTTTATATCATTTTTATACATGACCATTGTAATACAATTGTATAATTGTCCACTACAAAATAAATATATTTTGATTTTTTGATTTTGTTTGCATTTGAAAAGTCTATTTACTACAGCAACACCACTTTTTAGCGTAGAGAAATTCTCATTAAATAAATGGTTCCTAAGAATTGGCACAAACTTTTCCCCGTATTAAACACTAAAAAAATTAAAAATTACCAGTTTGATTCCAAATATGATTTTGCCATATAACTCAAAAACTAGTCAAGTTAGAGACATGTGATTTATACTAAAATATCTTAAATCGTAATTCACATCTTTCCTCAAAATTTAACCAAAATCGTTAGAGCAGTTTTGAGAAAATTCCATTTTCGTATGTTTATGTCCATAAAAAAATTTAATTAAAAAAGTGAAAAAATGGTAAGGAAATATTGGCTAAATACACCTACACACCAAATTTCGTTTGAATCGATCCATCCGTTTGGCCTCCCGCGAAGTGCACATACACACAGACATCAACAATTTTTTATCGAAAAAAACTTTTCGGTTCAGGGGACCCTAAAATGGATTTCTTTTACATAGAGACCAACTTGTAAATTGTTTAACGATCACAATAATTTCTCTGTGCTATCGCATATGGGAGAAAGTGAAACTATGTAATATTTAGTCAAACAAACATTTCCTAAATAATAATCTATAATTGTTTGCATTTAGGATTTTTGGAACATCTTGTACGTAAAGCTAAGTCATATTAATCTAATTGTAAATAAACATTTTATGTTATTCAACATAATATTAATTCATCGACAACGAATGCACTTTATTTAGAATGAGTGTTGTGTTGTTATGAAAGGATAATAATATCAATCAATCATAATTTATATCATCTAGTATATATGTATTACGGTACTAACCAAAGGGATAAATTGCATAATTGTTTTGGAAGTTTTACATGAAAGCAACATATTAATATCTAATTTAATTGTTAAAATATCCAGTGATGTACAGAGTTTGCCGTTTGTTTTAATACGATTAGATTGTTTGCCAGGCATTGAATGAACCGTGGATTGGATTAAAATATAACATGCGGGTAAGAGTACATGCACCAGGTGAGTAGGCCTATACAAAGTCAGTCAATTTTGTAAATTGGGTGATACTAAAAAGCATAAGATGCCAAACACGACGTTGCATCTATCGTCGTAATACAATAAAAATAAACATTTAACATTAATTATTTAAAATAAAATTTGCTAATTTGTAGTGAAATTACGTAATTTAAAATAACTGTTGAGCAGAACCAGTCCTGTGAGGGCCTGTTTTTAAAATTTGGGAATAATCGGGAAAATAGTTTCTCAATAAAATTTTTAGTCCCAGAAACCCCAAAATTTTTCCAATTCTTTGTTTTGTGTTTTTATTTATAATTTTTAAAAATTTAATTTTAAAAAAAGGGGGAACTGTTTGGGGGGGTTTTTAATAGCTGAAAAAAAGACTTTTAAAATTTCAAAAAAAATTTTGGGAACTTTTTTGACCAAACCCCCCTTAAACCCTAAATGTAGTATATAAGACAAGGGGTTGTATTTTCACCCCACACATTACTCCCCTTTGTAAAAAAAAACCCCTTTATTGGGAAATCTTCACCCGAAAAGGAGAACATCATGCAGAAAATATAATTTTAAATGCAGTAAACCCTTTAAAAATTTTTAAACAAAAACTATATAAAAAAAGTGATTTTTAAAAATTTTTAAAACTTCAACAATTGTTGAAACTGGCGCAGGGGAACAAAAATTTTCACACACAGAAAAAAAGAATTATCACGGACAGCCCTGACAAGTTTTGTTTTTGGGGTCCTTCCCTTCTAAAATTAAGATCAAAGTTTTTTTAAAAAAATTTCCCAGAAAAAATTTAAAATTAAGGGGAATAAAGAAAAAATTTAAAAATTTCCTTTACTACATAATTTTTTTTGGGAAAAAAAGTTTGGGTTATTTCAAGTTCTGAAATTTTAAAATTTTTTTAAATTTCCCATTTAAAAATTTTAATAATATATTTATTTTTGGGTACAGTAATATTAATTTCAAAACAAATCCTTGTAAAAACCTTTGCTTTACGTTTATAAAGTTTAGTTTCGTGTTTAACAAACATGTTAACTTAATTTCATATTGTGATGTTAAAAATATTTATATTTCAGGCCTACTACTTAATTAATTTCTTTATGTTGATATTTACATTTTATAGGGAGTTTGTTATACAACTTTTTACTGTCAAAAACAAAAAAAAAAAAATTTAATATTTTTAAAAAAAAAATTCTTTTATAAATTTAGGGGTTTACTCGCTGTGCCTACAGAGAATAATGTACTTACTGTAGGTGTTTGATAATGTATTTATGTCATAATATTCAATTAGTCGTTTTACGTTCAGTCAAATCAGTCGCATTGTCATATAAATGCCCATTTAAATAAAAAATCAACGTTGTTTTTTAAACCGGGTATCTTTGATTTTAAAAACTTACAAAAGATTTAAAAATTGTTAATTTTTTTTCCCGGGGATTTTTCATTCAATGTTACGTTTGTTGTTAAAAAACTTTTCGTCTGCTGTTTTGTGTTTTTTGTGCAGCGCTAGTGTAGCCACATGTAAATATAAAGCAGTTTAAACACTGCAGTGGCAGACTTCATTAACTCGTTAAATTGCTGGCACAAATATTCTTATCAATGAAATATTCAAGCCACACAAAAAAATCGGGGTTTAACAAAATTTGTGCTTTTGCTTTTGGGGAAGTACCCGGATAAAGACTAATGAAATTAATTTATTCCGGATAATTTTGCCTTTTTTTAAGTGAAGTTTAGGTGGTCCCCTTTTTAACCCAACAATACTCGCGGAAGGGAAAGTCCTGTCCCGTTGCAATTTTGATACGACTTGTGGTTTAATTCGTTATCAATTCCCCAAGCGGCATTCCTATCGAGGGCCCCTTTTTTGGTTGGGGGGAAAACTAGAATGAATTTTCATTTCAAATATCAATTTAAAAAATTTCTGTCTTCCCTTATTGGGGAGCCAATAAAACTTTTTGGGTTTTTCCGGGAAAAATTAAATTTTTTTCTCTTGAAAATTTTAAAAATTTTAAAAATTTATAAACTTAAAGGGAAAAATTCATTTTAAATTGGGCGTATTGAAATTTTAAAATTTTGAAAACGATTTTACTGTTTTCTGAGTAATAAAAGTGTAAACTTGGTGCACAGTGAAAACCAGTTAAAATTCCGGTACTTTTCTGTTTCAAGTACTCGATGAAAATTGTTGAAAACTTATAATATTTAAAAAATGCATATGTCACAACATACAATTAAACCAGTAAAAAGATGGTATGATTATTCATTTTGTTTTATTAGCCTCCAGAACTGTTATATTATAGAAATAATATAGGTTAAGTTACCTTTTTTTCGTCAACAGTTCTTCTTTCATAAATTTTGCTTTTTGAAAAAAAAAAAAGAACTGTTGAGGGAAAAAAAAGGAAATTTTAAAACTATATTATTTCTTTGGTTTTGATTGATTTTTCCCAAAGGGGGCCTTTTTGTTTGTTAAAAAACAAGTTTAAACCCTTAAGTACACATAATTTCTGCCCCCAACCGTAGCTTTCTTTTTAAATTCCTTTCCCCCTTCTTGGTTTGTTTTTTGGTAGCCCAAACCTACTAAAACACGGGGATTAAATTTTTGAAATTTGTTTTTTGTTTGACTCTTTTCATATGCCCTTCTCAAAAATATTTTCAGAACAAATTGGCCATTATTAGTTTTTGGGCCCAGCTCGGTTGTTTTTAAAATTTAAAAGGATTCGAAAATGTTTTAGATTTTTTAAAGGTTTACGATATAAATTTATAAAAACTAAAAAATTTTAAGCGAAAGCAATCTTTAACTTTTTTTTTTTGGTTTTAAAATTTTTTTTTTTCAATTATCTTTTTTATTTTCAACCCAATATTGTTCTCGAATAAGGTTTGTCAGTTTTTATAAAGAGAAATGATCTCTTGATGATTGTTATGGGGATTTTGGGTTTAAGGTGAAAATAAAAAAAAGGGGTCGCTTTTTAGGGCCCGCAGCGGGGCATTTTTAAAAACATTTTTAAAAGCTTGAAAAAATCTTTCAAAAATTTAAATTAAATAAATACTACATTTATCCTTGGCTCTTTTGGGGAACTGACAATGTGTTGGCACTTCCATATGCTGGCAAAATGGAGAACACTATACACTTACCACACATTTAGCCCACCATTGAATGGGACCTCTATTTCCTTTTTCACTGGGGCCTTTTATTTTAAATAAAAAATTAAATTAATTTATTATTCTTTCTTTACTTAGCCTGGTCGGGGAAAAATAGTAAAAAATTTTGGGTTTAAAAAATATTCTGCTATCTCTAATTGGTTTGTTTTTAACCCTCCCCCCCCTCCATTGCATTTCAAGTTCACTTTTGACTAGGGAACATCCTTGCACACATGGCGTGTTAAACCCGTCACTCGCTACGCTCGTGACACAATATCTAATACTTCAGTTCTATTTATCAAGGTTGTAGTTCACATTTCCAATATAATAGGGCATACAATAGTCAATCCGACAACTTATGAATTAAGTTTTTACGAAAGGTCAATCAATCAAGGTTGGACAGTATAAAGTGAATATCAGTGTTTGTTTGTTATACAATAGGTAGTTAAAATGAATCACTGACCGACTGGTCACTGACTCTCTCAGTAGGGCCATCTGACCTTGGAAGTAACAATACTACATTTTTTTCCCGCTTTAAAATTTTTCGCTATCAAAAAATTTGTTTTGCTTGGGTTAAACCCATTTTTTTTCTAGAGACCCCCTGCTCCCCAGTTGGGCTCCGGGAAGTTCAGCATTTGGAAAATGGTTTTTGTTTGTGACAAAAAAAAGCATGGTTTTTTTTTCCCCAACGTTGCGCTTTAAAACACAGTGTCAATCAAACCCAAAAATCTTTTAAAACCTAAAAAAACGTAACCCTATCCTAAGGGAAACAACGAAATTTAACCAAAACCAAAAAAAAAACTTAACCAAAAAATAGACCTAACCAAAAAATTGTATTCACCCCGGGCAGAACCGCCCGCCAAAACGATAAAAAAAATGTTACCCTGGTTTCACATTAGACGACAGTCGGTGACGGATATCGGCAACTATACTCTCTTGTGTTGTTTTGTAGGCGTGGCTGGATTTAACAATCATCTTTATTAGCTTTATTTATTTTTTTTTAAGACGCAAGAATCGGGAAAAAGAAAGAAATAACTGGGTTGACCCGATTATCAAAGTATTTTAAACACGGCAGAGTTAGTTGTCTGTGGTTTTAAGCACAGTAGAGTTAGTTATCTGTGGTTTTAAGCATAATAAGACCAGTATTTTAAATTACACTCATATGTTTGATTACATTTTTAAATAAGTAATATGACTAGGAGACACCCCTGCACGCTACGCGTCAAACCCCGTCACTCGCTGCGCTCGTGATGCCTCGGCCTTTGGCCTCAGCATGTAACTTTTGACTTCAAATGTTAGTAATTATACTACATTAAGTAAAATCATATTATTTAAATTCATTTACAGTATCTCACTCACTGCACTTGATTTGCATTCTATTTATAGTAAAAAAATTAACTATAAACAACCAATGTTATTACTAAGCCTATTTCAAATGTTTTCATTTTATTTAATGGCTGATTATAACATAAGTAGTGTAAAACGCGGGTTCTGGGAGACCTTTTGACCTCTGTTATCAGTGTTATCACCACGTGTTGACCCCAGAGGTCAACTTTACTATTGTTTACAAACTGATAATCAGCAAGGGTCGTTGACCTTTTCATTGATAATCACCACGTGGTGACCTTGAAGGTCAAGTTTACTACGAGCACGTGGACCCCCCGCGACGTTGTCGTAGGTCAGTGTTGTTTTGGTGTTGACGTCATACCGTTTTCGCGCTCTTTTTTCTGTCAGTAGTACACACATACTATTGTTTACTACAAGCACGTGGACCCCCCGCGATGACGTTGTCCTAGGTCAGTGTTGTTTTGGTGTGACGTCACGCCGTATTTATTAAAATTAATTGTATTTATTTGAAGCTGTGGCAAAAAGTGTCGAAGACCGGTGCCGGGATCGGATCCTAGAACCTTCCGTTTGTGAAACGGAGTCGATACCACCGCAGCACAGTGACACACCCGAGAGGGTAACGTAAGTAGCGGCAGAAGAACGTGTGTGACGTCCCGCCGCCAACCGCGAGCCAGATGCATTTATACTATATGAAATGTATATATTTTTTTTCTCCCAATAATTCGTATTTAATATAGTATTACTGTCGAAAAAAAAATTCAGTTTCTCTTTATACTATATAAAATGTACCAACTGTTTTTTTTTTCACAGTGTTACCAACTCGCACGATTAATTGTCAAAAAATATATGTCAGTGCTGCCAACTCACCACGATTTATTACATTATACTATAATAAAATACATATACGATTATTAAATTATACTATATTATATACAAATACGATTATTAAATTATACTATATTAAATACAAACGCGTTTTTTCGGTGTTACAGTAATATTATTTTAATTCGTTATCCTTTTATATCCTTTTCAGTTGCGAATAATACGTTAAAAACGGTCGTCAAGTATTAGGAGAACAGAACTTGGCAAGATCTCTGAACTCAGCCATTGATATCATGAGCGCGCTATCATATCGCTTGACCTCAGGGTCAGGCGGGCGCGCTCTTTATCAGCCCGCTGGTGCACGACTTTTCTTGGCAACAATTACGCTTCCTCTTCACTTCTGCTAGCCTAATACTGTATTTATTTTAAAACCTCTAAAATCGCTCACCCTGAGCTAAAACAAGGTATCATTGTTTAAATAAAATTAATTGAAGGATTGTTCTTAACCAGTCAACGTCTTTTTTTCCCTGACTTAATCCTATAAAGAGTATTTACATATAGTACCTACATATAGTAGATGATATTCATATAATAATTAATATTTATAGATTTTGAAAACTCTATGAAAAAGGTTATGCTTTAATTTAAAGTGTATTTTTTTCTCGTTACACGGTATACAGTATTAATGTGAATTATAATAGTAATATTTTGTATTTTATATAGTATTAATTTGTTCTGACCGTTTAACAAATGAACCAGAGGTTTTTTTCTTGTTGTTGTATAGTTTTCATAACAGCTGATTTTTTTTTTTTTTACAACAGCTGATGTGTCTTCTGCTACCAGAGAAACTCTTTGTATACGAGAAAATTTTCTAAGTCTAATTTTGCTGATAGATGATGTGGTTCGCTTCGCTTTTAACGAGTCATACTATATAAAGTACATGATGCATTTATAGTATATAAAATGTACCGATGTTTCCAATAATTTGTATTTAATATAGTATTTATTTGTTCTGACCATTTAAACCAGATGTAAAAAAAACAATCTGTTGGTTTGTTGTCTGCTAGTATCAGATGATGTGGTGTCATACTATATGAAAGATACACAAAAAAACTGTTTTTCTTTATACTATATAAAATGTACCAAACTGTTTTTTCACAGTGTTACCACTCACACCATTAATTGCATTATACTATATAAAATACATATATGATTACTAAATTATACCATAATAAATCATATATACTATATAAAGTGTATACCAGTATTTTTTGTTGTTGTCGGTGTTGCCAACTTACGCTTTCATTCGTATTAAACTATAATAAATTCGTGTACTATAATAAGTGCATCGATTCATCAGTATGGTCAACCGATATTTATTCTTTGTCACGTTATAATACAATAATTACTATGGCGGTGAATTTAAACAGATTGAAAAGGATTCTGGTTTTTATGTATCATATTTTATTTCAATATTGCACTTATATGAAGTACATTGTTCATATTAAATCACTATTTTCGTTGTACTATAATAAATGCAATTAATTTTTATATATAAATCAGTTAGAATATCTTTGAAACAGCTTACACGTTTATAGTTATCTATTTTTACTACAATAATAAATGTATATTTGTTAATATATTAATTTATGTTAAATTTTAATTTCTTGTTATTAGGTGAGCAAAGACTGATAGGAGTTATCAATGTTACAGTTGCCGCATGTGGCATACAAAGTGTTTATTTTTAATATATACTTTAGTGGTAGTGAGACAGATATAAAAATTCATATAATTTAATACAAATCTGCAAAGAGAGGAAACTTCATTAGTATCTGGATATGCATTTTTCTCAACAACAACCAAAGTTTCTAGTTGGCTCTGGTGTCCTAAATAGTGACTTTTTTTCTTTCATAATTGGTTCAATAATATTTAGAGCATTTATCCAAATAATAATTTGTATTTAATATATTAATTTGTTATGATAATTTAATATTCAAACCAGATGCGAACAAATGTGTCGGTTTGTTGTCTGCTACAGCTATTATAGCTGATGTGTCTTCTGCTAAAGGATAGAGATGTCTGAAATTTGTTAGTAAATTTGATATTTTGTTGATATTGGTAATGATTTAAATTATGAGTTAAGTAGTTCAATTATTATTCGCTCACACGTTAACTAAAACAATCGAATAATATTGAATTACCAGCCATATTTAGACATATGTAATATTTAAACATGTAGCATTTACTTTAAGATATCAAATAAAGCCTCTCTATTTACAAACTATCCCATTATCTTAACCTAATATCATAAATAATTACTTTATAGATGTACATTGCTGCAATTTATTATAAATTTACTACAATACTTCAATAAGTTACATTCTACTTATGACAAGGGTATCAAAATAAAATTTGCTATACATTTCATTTCAGACTTATTAAACAAAACGTCATTCATCATTTGCATACTTAAGTCTTCTATTGAGAAGATGTTTTTTGAGTGAGTGTATGAATATAGAATGGGAAAATAATAGTTTATTTTCTCTAATATAATAAAATAGGCTATAGATGTGAAATTCTCTATTCATTTTCTTTCAGATTTCCATTAGGATCTTACACATAAGAGCCTTACGTAAAATTTAAATCTAATATGTTAAACACATTAGAGATTACAGTTATGTAAATATTAAATGGACAAAAATGTTTAATTTCTTCATGAAAGGATCTTCATACATGTCCAACTATTATAATATTCCTGAGAGAAACGATTAATTATAAATGGCACTTTAAGTTAATAACATGTTTTTTCCTGTTTTGTAAAGATAAATTCTCTTATTAACGAATTAAGTAAATAAAAAAACAATTCTATGAATCCATTAATAACTATATAGTGTATTAAATGTTGCATATTATTTTGACAATTTTATAATAATAATTGCCTTTTCTTATAATTTCAACATAAATATCACAAACACGTATTGAAAACATTGAACTTTCAAATAACTTAAAAAAATTGTGACCGATTCAACATGAATAATTCATTTTAGTGAGATCAGAATAACTTCATTAATATAGATTTATTAAAAAAAGACATATTATTTGTTTATAGCAATAATAAATTATACTTTTGTTACTAATTTTATCACATAAAAACTAAAATCATTAGCTCACTTTGAATGGAAAAAACAATATAATACAATATAGATGTTAAATTCAATATACATTTAATTTCAGATATGCGTACAAAACGTTCTTCTACACTTGCATCCTTGAGTGCATACATATGCGTTATGTTTAAGATGAGACATGTCTTGTATATGAGAAATTATCTAAGTTCCATTTTATCAGTGTCCGTATGTTGAGTAAGGATGAGAACTGAGTATCAGGCTTGTCAATTAGTTGAAAATCAGACCAATAATACATGTTTTTGATTCAACTCTATGTCCCTTAATTTCACTGGTTGTTAGACTTTAAATGAAATGTCCGTTCTATGAAACACTGTCTTGTCATATCTAAGAATAATACTTTATATTATTTTCACTTAAAATGAGCCACGAGAGTAAATACTATAATGGACGTTATGTTTAAATAATTTGTATAACACAGGGTATACCAAATCAACCGTTTAAGTATATACTTCTTTTGTCTACATATCTTCTATATTCAGTTTAATGATAGAAATAAAGATGTAATGAAAATTATAGCAAAATAAATTAAACTTAGCTAAGTAAATTAATTTAGTGTTTTCATAATGATATTTTTATTAGTATTCGCATTATAGATTTCTAAATAAATGGCAAACTTTAGAGCTTGCAGTTCTGTATATATGGATATATATTAAATGGATAAAAATGTTTAATATCTCAAATAAAGGATCTTCATACATGTCCATTTATTATAATAAACATGAGAGAAACGACTAAATATAAATGACACTTTAAATTAAAAAGTATAATTTTTTCCTATTTTGTAAAGATAGTTTCTCTTATCAATGAATTGGGTAAATAAAACAACAATTTTATGAATCCATTAATATTATAGTTTTCTCAATGTCCGTATTTTGTGCAGGGAAGAGAACTGAGTATTACTGTCGGCTGAGCAGAACGAAAGAAGGATAAACGAAAAAATTAGTTTAATTTCTTGTTAGTATAATGCAAATAAATGCAAGTCTGTGTCATTGATGAAAATAAAAGTATTATCGATTAACAATTAAGCTGACTTAGTGATATGGTTCAAGTGGGGTCAAGCGTATGATAGCACACTCGAACTAGAAGTCTAAACTAAATATACCAGTTATATTAACTTTAAAACCTAAGTAAATCGGTCAAAAAGGTCATATATGAGTAACTAAATTAATAAAATATGTATTTTTTAATTAAATTGATTTTCAATTACGTTTGAATTTTAGTTTTTTATAAAATGCCTGATAAACATTGCTAATAAATGACTATAACACCAATGTTTTAATAGTTAACTATTCTGAATGTTTTACATTTGAGTAAACAAATACTATGATTAGTCGTTTAAGAGCTTTATATCAAGACATATTCTCTACTATGTATTGTACATTTACTTAACAGTAATATAAAATACTGGATTTATAAGATATAACATGATTTTACAGAGTTATATTTCAATTTTGTGAAGCGATAAATATCTAATAACGCTTAAATTGTATAGTGATAAAAATTTTTAGATAACTAATGAGTAACTGGGTGTTTCTATATTTTTAGTTAATTTATATATTTATTTACCTCAATCACCCCATAACTATGAATTAATACAAGACATCAACATCACAGGAATGCGAATGACAATCAGTGTAAAGCCGGTTTTTCCTATTTTCTAAAAGATAATTAAACAGATAAAACAACAATTTATAATTCCGTTAATTACTACATAGTGAATTGAATGTTACATAGTATGCTACTAGTTCATAAAATAGTCTTTTGCTTTTGACTGATTTTAAGTGTATAATTTATTTTGTTAAACATGACAATACTAAGGAGAAAATGTAAATTACAAAACAAATACGACCAACCTAATTGCATTGAACTAGTGTCAGTCCATTTATAAATATACACTTATGTAAATGTTTTTTTTCTGTGTGTGATCCTTATTGATCGACTTCTTTTAAATTACAAACTAAAACGACTTAGACTAGAATATACAAGCCTTGTAAATATAATACACTTCATATTTTGAACGGACAAAAACATTCATATACAACAATTATAAAAGGACAATCATTTTAAGACTTCATTTTTTATAAATACATATATTTATTTCAAATAATATTTTTTACGATGCCAGACAATGGTGTATATTAGACTAATGGATCATGAATGATCAGACAATACGCCGTTGTATCCTATGGTATATTGGTATAAAGGTGTCTTCTCTTAGAAAGTCAGTTTATCCAAACAAGGCTGATCATTACCACCTATGTTATATGACAATTAAAACCTTGTATACATATAATATAAAATTGATTTATTTCCATTGAAACTATCATATGGATAGTACTTGCTGTTCAAGTACAGTTTTATGTTATCTAAGTTACAATAATCCACCTCAATGACCTCATAAATGTGATTTAATACAAGACATCAACATCGCAAAAATGTATGAATCAATCGATTTCTTTTAAATGGCCAACTAAATTAGTTTAGGATAAAAAATGAAGGTATTATACAAATCATACACTTCTTATATCACCATTAGGATACTATGCATAAGAGCGTCAAATAAAATGTTAGTCTAAAATGCTTTACATATCAGAGCTTGCAGTTCTGTAAATATAACTAGATATTAAATGAACGAAACATTTTTTATTTCTCAATGAAAGGATCCTCATACGTATTCAACTACTCTATTAAAACTTAGCGAAATGATTTAAATATGAATGACACTCAGTGTAAAGCAGGTTTTTTCCTATTTTGTAAAGATAATCAAACGGATAAAACAACAATTTTATAATTCCGTTAATAACTACATAGTGAATTGAATGTTACATAGTATGCTACTTGTATAATTTATTTTGGTAAACATGACAAAACAAATACGACCAACTTAGTTACATTGAACTGGTGTCAGTCCATTTATAAATATACTTTCATGTAAATTACAAACTAAAACGACTTAGTAGACTAGAATATACAAGTCTTGTAAATATAATACACTTCTGAGATATCCATTATGAGCTTTAACTTACTTTATAGTGTTTCACATATTATTGTTTATTAGTCTGTATATCAAATAAATATTAAATATTTTGAACGTACAAAAACGTTCATTTTTCAAATATCGGATATAAATTCATAAACATCAATTATATCATACTTGAGCCAAGCTATTAAAATTAAAGTTCATCAATGTTCTTTTTTAACTGTAAATATAATTTATATAATGAGATATTTGGGTAAATAAAACAATATACGAGATGTTCTATGCAAGAAATATATCTTATTCTTTATTTATTTACACATTTTTCACATCTTTATTTACAAATATTGTCCTTGATCAGAATCTTTGAACTTGTGATTCTTCAACTCCTTTAAGCTCGGCCATTAGTCTGTTGTAGAGTTCTTCCCCACACTCTTTAGGACCAATGGTGGGTGGATAGTAACATATTTATATAAAATGCTGTCAAAATCAAACGGTTATGCTTAAATAGGATCCAGAAGTTGTTATTTTATCTTAAAGATACTGTTTCATACTAAAAGTTCACTCTTAACAAGTGTGATAATATATAACTCACATATGTTTACTATATTACAGACAATTTTCAATAAATTTATAATAGCGATTTTTGAAGCTAAAAATACACATACGAATGAAAATAACTTACGTTAAATTTCAATACCCATAACACATATAAAAAGTCATGTAATATTTTTGTTATTTTTAGTATAATAAATATTAAAGAATATGAAACTAAATCAACTGCGATGATGCTATTAAAACGAAACTCAGCCATATTACATTTGTATTATTTTTATGATAACTCTTTTTAACACTTTTTTTTCTTTAGTTAGCATACATTTTTATTTATTCCCCAATAAATTAGATATGATTTCCATGGTTAGTTTTAGTTGACAGCCATTGTAAAACTGTACATTGTGAAGCCCAATAAATGAATTTGAATGTGAAGTGCAGTTGAACATACAATACCTTCCCTTTCATCCAAATAATGAACTTTATATTAAAGGTAGCACTAAAAAACCATATACTGTACGAACAAAACTATATACTTTTATATAAATACAAATGTACATAACTAGACTTTATATTCGTATAATACATTTAAGTATGTAGGATTAACATAATGAACTTAGGTATAGGACATTTATTTTATTTTAAATTACGTTGTATTCATGTTATTTATGCATTTAATGTGGAATTGAAACTGTAATTTAGATAATAATTTATTTCTCAAACACAGTGAATTATTAGCATTAATATTAAGTAACACTCAAATAACAATATGGAATGCAAACTATAAATTACTTTCAAAGCTAATTCCCACTCACTTTGTCTTATTAGAATTGATATTAAGAGGCATTCAAAATAATTCATATGAAGTTTGGATAAATAAAACCATATGTCTATTTTAAACTAGCCAGGCCAGAGGATTAGGGCAATGAGGAAAGAACAAAGTAACCCAAATGCCGTTCAAAGACAAATAGAGCACACTTATTGTAGTTATGTATTACAAATAAAGTAAGCAAAACCACAATTGTTAAATGTAATGTTTGTTGTTGCGTTAAATAAACGAGAATGGTAATTTTGCACCTCATTGTTTTCTCTGAAATATATTTTTCCATGCCAAGGAAAATAACACATATGTTTTAAATGGTCTATGTTACAATAGAAATGTGTTGTTGCGTAATATTTAAAATAATTACTAACAGTTTAAAACGTTCAACTGTTTATTCTCCTCCAACTAAATTTTTGTACATTACAAGTTATGTGTTCTGAATAGATAAAGAAGATTTATTGAGAAAAGTTTCGTTGAATCACATAAATATAATTAAGCTTAAGTATAATTTAATACTGATATGTTTAATGTTTAAGGCTTGAAGGTAAATGAAACATATTACTTATAGTAAAATTTCTTTATTCAAAATATTAATATAGTAAAACACAGTTAGTTTAAATACATACTATCTATTAACATAGCTTTATTCATTAAAATTAAACGCATATAATACAATTTTAAAACAATCGTTATAAACTCAATTTGGCCTACTTTAAATTTACGTTTAGTTTAAAATATAATGCATAGTTACATTACGTATTATATATTAAATTTTTACTATTTAAATTAAAGAATATCACAAAGACAGGTAGAGTAGCTTACGGTAACTTTTTAGTACAAATTCATTGAATTCGAAATGTACACAAACACATATAAAGGGGTTTATATTACTAAGTATACTGTATAATTTATAATTTTTATAGTGAATATTTAATGTTAAACAGGAAATCCAATTTGTACTCATGCTATAACAAATCAATTTCAGCATTAGCCTCTTACTTTATCTATGGTTATCTTGACTTATTAGTACGGGTCATCGTGCTAAGGTTAACTATTTTGCATTCACACTGGTTATTAGAAACAATCGTATTTTATTTACAATATTGTTAGGCTCGTTTCTGTGTCCTTTTCCTTTACATACATATTCGTAAATAATTCTTCATATTTTTTGTTCCTATAACTGATACTTTATAGGTTCTAAGTTGACTAATAAGACAGCGCATTAGATATAAAGTACCATTACAATTTTATAATTTGCATCTTTTAATAAAATTTAGTATGACTTTGGTACTTCATTTCACTTAACAATAACCTCTAAGATGATCATTATAAACGGTAGAGTTTTTTTTATTTTACTCTAAACAATAGCACATATCATAACGGACTTTACAAAAGCATTTAATAAACTACGCGTTTACAATTCATTATTTTACAAATTGGATTTCCTGTTTAACATTAAATATTCACTATAAAAATTATAAATTATACAGTATACTTAGTAATATAAACCCCTTTATATGTGTTTGTGTACATTTCGAATTCAATGAATTTGTACTAAAAAGTTACCGTAAGCTACTCTACCTGTCTTTGTGATATTCTTTAATTTAAATAGTAAAAATTTAATATATAATACGTAATGTAACTATGCATTATATTTTAAACTAAACGTAAATTTAAAGTAGGCCAAATTGAGTTTATAACGATTGTTTTAAAATTGTATTATATGCGTTTAATTTTAATGAATAAAGCTATGTTAATAGATAGTATGTATTTAATCTAACTGTGTTTTACTATATTAATATTTTGAATAAAGAAATTTTACTATAAGTAATATGTTTCATTTATCTTCAAGCCTTAAACATTAAACATATCAGTATTAAATTATACTTAATTATATTTATGTGATTCAACGAAACTTTTCTCAATAAATCTTCTTTATCTATTCAGAACACATAACTTGTAATGTACAAAAATTTAGTTGGAGGAGAATAAACAGTTGAACGTTTTAAACTGTTAGTAATTATTTTAAATATTACGCAACAACACATTTCTATTGTAACATAGACATTTAAAACATATGTGTTATTTTCCTTGGCATGGAAAAATATATTTCAGAGAAAACAATGAGGTGCAAAATTACCATTCTCGTTTATTTAACGCAACAACAAACATTACATTTAACAATTGTGGTTTTGCTTACTTTATTTGTAATACATAACTACAATAAGTGTGCTCTATTTGTCTTTGAACGGCATTTGGGTTACTTTGTTCTTTCCTCATTGCCCTAATCCTCTGGCCTGGCTAGTTTAAAATAGACATATGGTTTTATTTATCCAAACTTCATATGAATTATTTTGAATGCCTCTTAATATCAATTCTAATAAGACAAAGTGAGTGGGAATTAGCTTTGAAAGTAATTTATAGTTTGCATTCCATATTGTTATTTGAGTGTTACTTAATATTAATGCTAATAATTCACTGTGTTTGAGAAATAAATTATTATCTAAATTACAGTTTCAATTCCACATTAAATGCATAAATAACATGAATACAACGTAATTTAAAATAAAATAAATGTCCTATACCTAAGTTCATTATGTTAATCCTACATACTTAAATGTATTATACGAATATAAAGTCTAGTTATGTACATTTGTATTTATATAAAAGTATATAGTTTTGTTCGTACAGTATATGGTTTTTTAGTGCTACCTTTAATATAAAGTTCATTATTTGGATGAAAGGGAAGGTATTGTATGTTCAACTGCACTTCACATTCAAATTCATTTATTGGGCTTCACAATGTACAGTTTTACAATGGCTGTCAACTAAAACTAACCATGGAAATCATATCTAATTTATTGGGGAATAAATAAAAATGTATGCTAACTAAAGAAAAAAAAGTGTTAAAAAGAGTTATCATAAAAATAATACAAATGTAATATGGCTGAGTTTCGTTTTAATAGCATCATCGCAGTTGATTTAGTTTCATATTCTTTAATATTTATTATACTAAAAATAACAAAAATATTACATGACTTTTTATATGTGTTATGGGTATTGAAATTTAACGTAAGTTATTTTCATTCGTATGTGTATTTTTAGCTTCAAAAATCGCTATTATAAATTTATTGAAAATTGTCTGTAATATAGTAAACATATGTGAGTTATATATTATCACACTTGTTAAGAGTGAACTTTTAGTATGAAACAGTATCTTTAAGATAAAATAACAACTTCTGGATCCTATTTAAGCATAACCGTTTGATTTTGACAGCATTTTATATAAATATGTTACTATCCACCCACCATTGGTCCTAAAGAGTGTGGGGAAGAACTCTACAACAGACTAATGGCCGAGCTTAAAGGAGTTGAAGAATCACAAGTTCAAAGATTCTGATCAAGGACAATATTTGTAAATAAAGATGTGAAAAATGTGTAAATAAATAAAGAATAAGATATATTTCTTGCATAGAACATCTCGTATATTGTTTTATTTACCCAAATATCTCATTATATAAATTATATTTACAGTTAAAAAAGAACATTGATGAACTTTAATTTTAATAGCTTGGCTCAAGTATGATATAATTGATGTTTATGAATTTATATCCGATATTTGAAAAATGAACGTTTTTGTACGTTCAAAATATTTAATATTTATTTGATATACAGACTAATAAACAATAATATGTGAAACACTATAAAGTAAGTTAAAGCTCATAATGGATATCTCAGAAGTGTATTATATTTACAAGACTTGTATATTCTAGTCTACTAAGTCGTTTTAGTTTGTAATTTACATGAAAGTATATTTATAAATGGACTGACACCAGTTCAATGTAACTAAGTTGGTCGTATTTGTTTTGTCATGTTTACCAAAATAAATTATACAAGTAGCATACTATGTAACATTCAATTCACTATGTAGTTATTAACGGAATTATAAAATTGTTGTTTTATCCGTTTGATTATCTTTACAAAATAGGAAAAAACCTGCTTTACACTGAGTGTCATTCATATTTAAATCATTTCGCTAAGTTTTAATAGAGTAGTTGAATACGTATGAGGATCCTTTCATTGAGAAATAAAAAATGTTTCGTTCATTTAATATCTAGTTATATTTACAGAACTGCAAGCTCTGATATGTAAAGCATTTTAGACTAACATTTTATTTGACGCTCTTATGCATAGTATCCTAATGGTGATATAAGAAGTGTATGATTTGTATAATACCTTCATTTTTTATCCTAAACTAATTTAGTTGGCCATTTAAAAGAAATCGATTGATTCATACATTTTTGCGATGTTGATGTCTTGTATTAAATCACATTTATGAGGTCATTGAGGTGGATTATTGTAACTTAGATAACATAAAACTGTACTTGAACAGCAAGTACTATCCATATGATAGTTTCAATGGAAATAAATCAATTTTATATTATATGTATACAAGGTTTTAATTGTCATATAACATAGGTGGTAATGATCAGCCTTGTTTGGATAAACTGACTTTCTAAGAGAAGACACCTTTATACCAATATACCATAGGATACAACGGCGTATTGTCTGATCATTCATGATCCATTAGTCTAATATACACCATTGTCTGGCATCGTAAAAAATATTATTTGAAATAAATATATGTATTTATAAAAAATGAAGTCTTAAAATGATTGTCCTTTTATAATTGTTGTATATGAATGTTTTTGTCCGTTCAAAATATGAAGTGTATTATATTTACAAGGCTTGTATATTCTAGTCTAAGTCGTTTTAGTTTGTAATTTAAAAGAAGTCGATCAATAAGGATCACACACAGAAAAAAAACATTTACATAAGTGTATATTTATAAATGGACTGACACTAGTTCAATGCAATTAGGTTGGTCGTATTTGTTTTGTAATTTACATTTTCTCCTTAGTATTGTCATGTTTAACAAAATAAATTATACACTTAAAATCAGTCAAAAGCAAAAGACTATTTTATGAACTAGTAGCATACTATGTAACATTCAATTCACTATGTAGTAATTAACGGAATTATAAATTGTTGTTTTATCTGTTTAATTATCTTTTAGAAAATAGGAAAAACCGGCTTTACACTGATTGTCATTCGCATTCCTGTGATGTTGATGTCTTGTATTAATTCATATTTATGGGGTGATTGAGGTAAATAAATATATAAATTAACTAAAAATATAGAAACACCCAGTTACTCATTAGTTATCTAAAAATTTTTATCACTATACAATTTAAGCGTTATTAGATATTTATCGCTTCACAAAATTGAAATATAACTCTGTAAAATCATGTTATATCTTATAAATCCAGTATTTTATATTACTGTTAAGTAAATGTACAATACATAGTAGAGAATATGTCTTGATATAAAGCTCTTAAACGACTAATCATAGTATTTGTTTACTCAAATGTAAAACATTCAGAATAGTTAACTATTAAAACATTGGTGTTATAGTCATTTATTAGCAATGTTTATCAGGCATTTTAGAAAAAACTAAAATTCAAACGTAATTGAAAATCAATTTAATTAAAAAATACATATTTTATTAATTTAGTTACTCATATATGACCTTTTTGACCGATTTACTTAGGTTTTAAAGTTAATATAACTGGTATATTTAGTTTAGACTTCTAGTTCGAGTGTGCTATCATACGCTTGACCCCACTTGAACCATATCACTAAGTCAGCTTAATTGTTAATCGATAATACTTTTATTTTCATCAATGACACAGACTTGCATTTATTTGCATTATACTAACAAGAAATTAAACTAATTTTTTCGTTTATCCTTCTTTCGTTCTGCTCAGCCGACAGTAATACTCAGTTCTCTTCCCTGCACAAAATACGGACATTGAGAAAACTATAATATTAATGGATTCATAAAATTGTTGTTTTATTTACCCAATTCATTGATAAGAGAAACTATCTTTACAAAATAGGAAAAAATTATACTTTTTAATTTAAAGTGTCATTTATATTTAGTCGTTTCTCTCATGTTTATTATAATAAATGGACATGTATGAAGATCCTTTATTTGAGATATTAAACATTTTTATCCATTTAATATATATCCATATATACAGAACTGCAAGCTCTAAAGTTTGCCATTTATTTAGAAATCTATAATGCGAATACTAATAAAAATATCATTATGAAAACACTAAATTAATTTACTTAGCTAAGTTTAATTTATTTTGCTATAATTTTCATTACATCTTTATTTCTATCATTAAACTGAATATAGAAGATATGTAGACAAAAGAAGTATATACTTAAACGGTTGATTTGGTATACCCTGTGTTATACAAATTATTTAAACATAACGTCCATTATAGTATTTACTCTCGTGGCTCATTTTAAGTGAAAATAATATAAAGTATTATTCTTAGATATGACAAGACAGTGTTTCATAGAACGGACATTTCATTTAAAGTCTAACAACCAGTGAAATTAAGGGACATAGAGTTGAATCAAAAACATGTATTATTGGTCTGATTTTCAACTAATTGACAAGCCTGATACTCAGTTCTCATCCTTACTCAACATACGGACACTGATAAAATGGAACTTAGATAATTTCTCATATACAAGACATGTCTCATCTTAAACATAACGCATATGTATGCACTCAAGGATGCAAGTGTAGAAGAACGTTTTGTACGCATATCTGAAATTAAATGTATATTGAATTTAACATCTATATTGTATTATATTGTTTTTTCCATTCAAAGTGAGCTAATGATTTTAGTTTTTATGTGATAAAATTAGTAACAAAGTATAATTTATTATTGCTATAAACAAATAATATGTCTTTTTTTAATAAATCTATATTAATGAAGTTATTCTGATCTCACTAAAATGAATTATTCATGTTGAATCGGTCACAATTTTTTTAAGTTATTTGAAAGTTCAATGTTTTCAATACGTGTTTGTGATATTTATGTTGAAATTATAAGAAAAGGCAATTATTATTATAAAATTGTCAAAATAATATGCAACATTTAATACACTATATAGTTATTAATGGATTCATAGAATTGTTTTTTTATTTACTTAATTCGTTAATAAGAGAATTTATCTTTACAAAACAGGAAAAAACATGTTATTAACTTAAAGTGCCATTTATAATTAATCGTTTCTCTCAGGAATATTATAATAGTTGGACATGTATGAAGATCCTTTCATGAAGAAATTAAACATTTTTGTCCATTTAATATTTACATAACTGTAATCTCTAATGTGTTTAACATATTAGATTTAAATTTTACGTAAGGCTCTTATGTGTAAGATCCTAATGGAAATCTGAAAGAAAATGAATAGAGAATTTCACATCTATAGCCTATTTTATTATATTAGAGAAAATAAACTATTATTTTCCCATTCTATATTCATACACTCACTCAAAAAACATCTTCTCAATAGAAGACTTAAGTATGCAAATGATGAATGACGTTTTGTTTAATAAGTCTGAAATGAAATGTATAGCAAATTTTATTTTGATACCCTTGTCATAAGTAGAATGTAACTTATTGAAGTATTGTAGTAAATTTATAATAAATTGCAGCAATGTACATCTATAAAGTAATTATTTATGATATTAGGTTAAGATAATGGGATAGTTTGTAAATAGAGAGGCTTTATTTGATATCTTAAAGTAAATGCTACATGTTTAAATATTACATATGTCTAAATATGGCTCGTAATTCAATATTATTCGATTGTTTTAGTTAACGTGTGAGCGAATAATAATTGAACTACTTAACTCATAATTTAAATCATTACCAATATCAACAAAATATCAAATTTACTAACAAATTTCAGACATCTCTATCCTTTAGCAGAAGACACATCAGCTATAATAGCTGTAGCAGACAACAAACCGACACATTTGTTCGCATCTGGTTTGAATATTAAATTATCATAACAAATTAATATATTAAATACAAATTATTATTTGGATAAATGCTCTAAATATTATTGAACCAATTATGAAAGAAAAAAGTCACTATTTAGGACACCAGAGCCAACTAGAAACTTTGATTGTTGTTGAGAAAAATGCATGTCCAGATACTAATGAAGTTTCCTCTCTTTGCAGATTTGTATTAAATTATATGAAAATTATCATAACAAATTAATATATTAAATACAAATTATTATTTGGATAAATGCTCTAAATATTATTGAACCAATTATGAAAGAAAAAAAGTCACTATTTAGGACACCAGAGCCAACTAGAAACTTTGGTTGTTGTTGAGAAAAATGCATATCCAGATACTAATGAAGTTTCCTCTCTTTGCAGATTTGTATTAAATTATATGAATTTTTATATCTGTCTCACTACCACTAAAGTATATATTAAAAATAAACACTTTGTATGCCACATGCGGCAACTGTAACATTGATAACTCCTATCAGTCTTTGCTCACCTAATAACAAGAAATTAAAATTTAACATAAATTAATATATTAACAAATATACATTTATTATTGTAGTAAAAATAGATAACTATAAACGTGTAAGCTGTTTCAAAGATATTCTAACTGATTTATATATAAAAATTAATTGCATTTATTATAGTACAACGAAAATAGTGATTTAATATGAACAATGTACTTCATATAAGTGCAATATTGAAATAAAATATGATACATAAAAACCAGAATCCTTTTCAATCTGTTTAAATTCACCGCCATAGTAATTATTGTATTATAACGTGACAAAGAATAAATATCGGTTGACCATACTGATGAATCGATGCACTTATTATAGTACACGAATTTATTATAGTTTAATACGAATGAAAGCGTAAGTTGGCAACACCGACAACAACAAAAAATACTGGTATACACTTTATATAGTATATATGATTTATTATGGTATAATTTAGTAATCATATATGTATTTTATATAGTATAATGCAATTAATGGTGTGAGTTGGTAACACTGTGAAAAAACAGTTGGTACATTTTATATAGTATAAAGAAAAACAGTTTTTTTTGTGTATCTTTCATATAGTATGACACCACATCATCTGATACTAGCAGACAACAAACCAACAGATTGTTTTTTTACATCTGGTTTAAATGGTCAGAACAAATAAATACTATATTAAATACAAATTATTGGAAACATCGGTACATTTTATATACTATAAATGCATCATGTACTTTATATAGTATGACTCGTTAAAAGCGAAGCGAACCACATCATCTATCAGCAAAATTAGACTTAGAAAATTTTCTCGTATACAAAGAGTTCTCTGGTAGCAGAAGACACATCAGCTGTTGTAAAAAAAAAAAAAATCAGCTGTTATGAAAACTATACAACAACAAGAAAAAAACCTCTGGTTCATTTGTTAAACGGTCAGAACAAATTAATACTATATAAAATACAAAATATTACTATTATAATTCACATTAATACTGTATACCGTGTAACGAGAAAAAAAATACACTTTAATTAAAGCATAACCTTTTTCATAGAGTTTTCAAAAATATAAATATTAATTATTATATGAATATCATCTACTATATGTAGGTACTATAATGTAAATACTCTTTATAGGATTAAGTCAGGGAAAAAAAGACGTTGACTGGTTAAGAACAATCCTTCAATTAATTTTATTTAAACATATGATACCTTGTTTAGCTCAGGTGAGCGATTTTAGAGGTTTTAAAATAAATACAGTATTAGGCTAGCAGAAGTGAAGAGGAAGCGTAATTGTTGCCAAGAAAAGTCGTGCACCAGCGGGCTGATAAAGAGCGCGCCGCCTGACCCTGAGGTCAAGCGATATGATAGCGCGCTCATGATATCAATGGCTGAGTTCAGAGATCTTGCCAAGTTCTGTTCTCCTAATACTTGACGACCGTTTTAACGTATTTATTCGCAACTGAAAAGGATATAAAAGGATAACGAATTAAAATAATATTACTGTAACACCGAAAAACGCGTTTGTATTTAATATAGTATAATTTAATAATCGTATTTGTATTTAATATAGTATAATTTAATAATCGTATATGTATTTATTATAGTATAATGTAATAAATCGTGTGAGTTGGTAGCACTGACATATATTTTTTTGACAATTAATCGTGCGAGTTGGTAACACTGTGAAAAAAAAAACAGTTGGTACATTTTATATAGTATAAAGAGAAACTGAATTTTTTTTCGACAGTAATACTATATTAAATACGAATTATTGGGAGAAAAAAAAATATATACATTTCATATAGTATAAATGCATCTGGCTCGCGGTGGCGGCGGACGTCACACACGTTCTTCTGCCGCTACTTACGTTACCCTCTCGGGTGTGTCACTGTGCTGCGGTGGTATCGACTCCGTTTCACAAACGGAAGGTTCTAGGATCGATCCCGGCACCGGTCTTCGACACTTTTTGCCACAGCTTCAAATAAATACAATTAATTTTAATAAATACGGCGTGACGTCACACCAAAACAACACTGACCTAGGACAACGTCATCGCGGGGGGTCCACGTGCTTGTAGTAAACAATAGTATGTGTGTACTACTGACAGAAAAAAGAGCGCGAAAACGGTATGACGTCACACCAAAACAACACTGACCTACGACAACGTCGCGGGGGGTCCACGTGCTCGTAGTAAACTTGACCTTCAAGGTCACCACGTGGTGATTATCAATGAAAGGTCAACGACCTTGCTGATTATCAGTTGTAAACAATAGTAAAGTTGACCTCTGGGGTCAACACGTGGTGATAACACTGATAACAGAGGTCAAAAGGTCTCCCAGAACCCGCGTTTTACACTACTAACATACACACAGACAGACATGTATATTTTACTGTGCTGTTCTCTATGTTTAACCTAATATTTTGTTTATGCTGCCAGCTGGCAAATTAAAATTAATCTCCATAAGAATAAAATTGCAAAATTTGACGTCATATAGGGAAAAAAACTATGGGAATTTAAAAAATCTAGCTCCGTTACGACTTGGAAATCAAAATTATCTTTTGAATAAAAAATATTTCATCAAAATCGGTCAAGTTCAGAAATTGAGTGAACTAAATGACCCGTTTGTTTTAATATATAGGATTCTAATAGTCTATTGTTAAACGGAAACAGAATTTCAAATAATCAAATCAGCTTTTAATACAATCACAATGAAAACGATAACTGTAAGGAATGTATTAAATTGGAATAATTTTTATAAGTTTAATTTAGTTTATTAATTAGCATACCATGTAGATATAAAAAAAACTGCTTGTATATGACAGGAATGTTATCTGCAAGTTTTTAAAAGTTCTAAATTTTAACTTTCCAAGAAAAAAATTATCAATTTCCCGAAACAACGTTTTCTAGACTTCTAAATCGTAAATTAATTGCTTGGCCACGTTGTAATCTTTGATTAAACGTTGTATTGTTAAGATACATTACTTTATTTTCGTAAATAAGTGCAGTGATTTAAATGGATTTTAATCACTTCAAATTTAACAATTTAAAGTGGTTTTAAATTGATTTATATCAATATAACATCACTGCACTTAATTACGCATATAAAAGTAATGTGCCGTTACTATACATGTTATAAGGATTAAAACATTGATCAAGTAATTCATTTTACGACCTCTAGGAGCCGAGAGCACTCTGTTTCAGGAAAGTTAACTTTTCTCTTAAAACACTGAAACTCTTTAAAAACTTATAGAAAACATTCCGGTCAACCACGTATTAAAATATTTATAGGCTATGGGATATTTTACATTTCATGCGGTTTTCTGCGTAATAAGGCGTAAAGTTGATGCACAGAGAAAAATAATTATTAAAACTCCGGTACAATTTTGTTCCAACAAGGATTAATATTATTTAAGCTTATATAAAAAAAACGTGCCAATCCCGTTACTCGCTGCGCTCGTGACACCTCGGCCCTCGGCGTGTAACTTTTGACAACAAATATTAGTAGTTAAACTGCATTTAGTGCAGTCATAATATGCAATTTAACTTTCAGTAGTTGCTTTCACTATTTAACTTTTAACTATTTAACTTTCACTCATTGCACTTGGCTTCCAACCTATTTTTAATTTAATTTCAAACCCCAATGTTATTAACTGAGAAAGATATATAACCTTCTCTATAGTATAAACATAATTATTTACATTAAACTTTACCAGGTTAACCAGATCACTAACTATAGAGGGATTATACTGGATCTTATATTATCTTCTAATAAGCATACAACAATTGTTGCATTCATTAGAGGATGACAGCCTACTACCTGCGGAGGACAGACATCACCCCCCGCTCTTTTTCTTTCCATTACAACCTCTCAAACAATTGTGAGAACTCCAAACAATACTTTCATGACCTGAAAAGATGCAATATATTTGAGGCTCATAGGGTTCTTCTCTCAACCGATTTCTCGCTCATAACATCCATTCCAGACGTAAATAGAGCAACAGAAGGATTCATATCTACCATAGCTGACATTATAAAAACAAATTCGCCCGTAAGAAGGCGTGGCCCCTCTTCTTTCTCTAGATGGTTTTCACCTGGCGTCAAGAGTTTGAAAATAGCTAAAAAACTTTTCATAAACTTTACAAGCAATCTCCATCAATTTTAAATTATCTCAAATTTAGTAACGCAAGAGCTGCATGTACGATAGCAGCTGGCAGAGTCTTTAATGATTACATGAGAGGGATTGAGCAAAGTATACCAAAGAATATTCGTTTTTTATGGAGCCATGTCAATACAATGAGAAACTCATCTTCTACACCAACTCAAGTTGTCCATGGCGACTCTACTGCTAAAGAACCATTAGAATTTGTGAATTATTCAAGGATTATTTTTCCTCAATATATACTAAACCCACAGAAATATTCAATCTCAACAGTTATGATTTCCTTGGCAATCGCATGACCTTGATTTGTACTCCCGAAGAAGTAATGGACAAATTAGGGAAACTGGATGTTTCGAAAGGATGGGGCCCAGATGAAGTTCCACTTGGTGTATTAAATTACAGTAGAGGCATTTTGGCAGATCCCATTTGCAAGCTGTTTAATACTTCATTATCCACTGGTGTCTTCCCAGAGGTGTTGAAATCAGCCTTTGTTGTCCCTATCCACAAATTATCAGGGCCTGTCAATGCGACGTCCAACTACAGACCTGTCTATCCTCTCTGCCCTCTCCAAGGTGTTTGAAGATCTTTTCCTGGATCGTGTAAGACACAAAATCACTGGTCTGATTTGTGATGAGCAGCATGGTTTCATCAATCGGCGGTCACTGTGACTAACTTAGTATCTTTTCAAAACTATATTCAAGAAGCCTTTGCTACAAATAAACATTTGGATGCCATATACTTAGATTTCTCCAAGGCATTCGACTCAGTGGACCACAATCTGCTTCTCAAGAAGTTGATTTCACAGGGTTTTGGCAACACTTTGATTCGTTGGCTTGCATGTTAGCTCTCTAATCGTCCATCATATGTCAGATTCGCATCATCTCTCTCCTCTGCATTCATCGCTACTGCAGGAGTACCATAAGGTGTTGCTAAGGTGCCAACTGACAACAGTTGGTTGCTATGCATTAGGCCACACCGAAAGGATGTTGGTGCGTGGATCAGATGGTCTCCATGTGTGCTGTTTCGACGTTGTTTTCGTTTCATCAGGTGTAAATAGGTGAGAGTTTCTTACTCACCATTACACTAAATAAATAATAAATAAATAAAAATGCCTTTATTCTGCAAGCGTATTTCAGTTTGAACAACTGTTTTTCAAATCAACTATTGTCAATCTTAAATTAGAATTAATAATAAAATTAATAACAATAGTTACACAGCAGCAAAAACACTTTACTTATCTAAATCTAAATAGGCCCTGGTTTTAACAGCTCCTTCATTTTTATTTTAAAATTAGCAACAGAAGCTTTATTTATAACATGCGTAGGAAGGTCATTAAATAACTTGGGACCAAAGTATGAAAACCCTTCCTCCCTACTTCAAGCCTCACTTGAGGAAAGTGAAGCTGTTCATCCTGGCGGGTGCTACGTTGAGAGACCTCCCCACGAAACATAAGCTTCTCGCTTATGTAGGTCTACTGTGGCTCTTTTAGAATAAGAGCTTTATGGACCATGCAACATGTCAGAATTCTACACATCACTTACATAGGGAGCATGTTGACAGCATCTCGAAAGGGAGAAACATGATCGGAAAAATGGAGATTGAAAATGTACCGGATGGCTGAATTTTGAATTTTTTGGATTCTATCAATGTCCCCTCTCGAGATGCTGTTCCCGTAGGCCGGATAGCAGTAATAGAATAATGAAAGTACAAGTGACTGCATGAGCTGAAGCTTGGCAAACTCCGGCAACAGTTTACTACAGCGAACTGAGTTGATGTCATATAATTGTCTTCATTTTCTTGAAGTTATTATTGACAGACAGTTTCATTAGAGTGGATGACGGAGAATAAACTCAACGTTCTTAAGCAATTATTTGGGCTTTTCCTTTTCTCCCTATTCATAAATGACCTTTCTAAAGCCATCCCTAACCAAGGCACACTTTTATTTGTACAGTAGATGATGTTAAATTGTTCTCAATCATCTCTAAGGAGGAGGATTGTTCATTAATTCAGGAAAGGTTAGATGCGTTGAACGTTTGGTGTATGGAAAACAGGATGAAATTCAATGTGAACAAATGTCAGGTCATAACATTCCATCGTTGCCTGTCACCAATAATCACGTCACCTACTACACCATTGGAGACGTTATTGCAAGAGTGAATGAAGTGCAGGACCTTGGCGTTATACTGACACCCTCATTGAACCTGAACTGCATATAAATAACATCTGCAGAAGAGCGAATAGAACCCTTGGTTTCGTTTGTCGTTATTCAAAGCACATTAGAAGCACAACTGCTATGAAGACACTATACTGTACTTTGGTTTGTCAGATCTTAGAGTATGGTTCTCTAACCTGGAGCCCGCATCAGAATTATTTGTGCGAAGAACTTGAACGGATCCAACGTCGCTTTATCAGAATGGTAGGTGTCAAGATTGAATTCTTATATCATCAAGTTCCATTTGTGGGTTTGGCTCAAGAATTGGGGCTTCAATCTTTGGAAATGCGCAGGCTAATGGCTGGCCTGGTCTTTCTTCGCAGACTACTGAATAACGAGGTGGAAATCCCTGACATCCTAAATTTAATTGCCATGAAGGTTCCTTCTTCTACTCGTTCAACTGAAATGTTTACAAGGCAGTATTACCGGACAAATTATGCAGCTAACAGCACCATGGCACGTCTCCAGAGAGAAGGCAACAAAGTATCTACGGCTGTGGATTTCTTCAGAGAGGGCGAGACAACGTTCAGCCGTAAAGTGTCTTTGTTCCTACGAAGTGCCCCTGTACTTCGGTGGTGCCTCTACATGGCCACATAGTCTACCCATATGGTTATTTGATTTAATATTAGTGTCTAGTTTATATTTTTACTATACTGTTAATTGTTGTGTTATTCACATAAGAAAAAAATTGGCGATGTCCGTTGGAAATAAATAAATAAATGAACAGCTGTTTTAAATGTCTACACAGAGCAAAATGTATAGAAAAAGTAATAATTGTAAACTCTTAACGCATCAAAAGGATAAATGCTAAACATATAAAATAAATATGTTTATTTATTTACAAAACAGCTGATATTAATTTACTAAAATCAACCCAATATTACCCTTATGGAACAATATTTTAATGGTGGTTTTTACCTCTCAGGAATATTTGATCAAGGTGAAAATACTTTAGGTTTCCTATTTAGCCTACAACAGACATTTCTACCAAATTTCAGCTCTGTAGGATTACGAGAAGTGGGAGAATTAGTGATGAGTGAGTGAGAGCTTTCTCTTTTAAATAAAGAAACTAGGGGACACCCCTGCACGCTTCGTGTGCCAATCCCGACGCTCGCAAATAAATAGATTAACTGATTAACGTAAAATCACAATATTAAATTTATTTACAGTGTCTCACTCACACTACTTGCGTTTCAACTATTAGTATAAATAATACCCTAGGGTATTACTGTACTTAGCCTTTTTCAAATTTGTTCTTGTTTAACAGCTTAAAATAAAGCTCATAGTATAATGTTACGAATGCATTAATTACAGATCAGCTTTGTTACGTGGGATCAATAGTAAAATGTCAAATATACAAAATAAACATGTTTGTTTATTTAAAAAAAAGCTGTTATTAATTTACTAAAATAAACCAAATGCTATCCTTGTGGAACAATCTTTAAGGGGTGGTTTCTACACCTTAGGAGTACTTTATCAAGATGAAAATACTTTAGTTGTCCTATTTAAGACCTAAAGAAACCGTGTACAAAATGTCAGCTCTCTACCTACATGGGAAGTTTGAGAATTAGTGATTAGTGAGTGAGTCAGTCAGTGACGGCTTTGCCATATATATAGATTACAAAATGTACATGTCATGACGTACAATTAAACGAGGGAAACTATGATGTGATCGGATTTTTAGGCTTCTTAGTAAACAACCTTCAAAGGGTATACAAAAGTTCTGCGCCGACAGTAAGTAGGTGAACCGAGTGCGTTTTGTGGCGCTGTCGCAGGTGGGCTGACTCAGGCCGCACAAGTTCCGAGAGCGGTGCCTTGTGGAACACCGAACGCCAGGTGTGAAGGCCTTGACGTCACAGCCAGCTGGTCTTAGCAAGTCATAAACGCCACGTGTTGTGCACGTGGGTAATGCTCTCACTAGGCATGTTGTTGTTGTCTATTACCTTCGTGCTACGCATTATTTATGTTCATTCTTAATATAATATAGGATACGCTCCTGCACGCTTCCCGTGCCAATCTGGTCTAGAGATGTTTGCCAACACATCGTTACATCGCAAACCAAATATCGATCTAATAATAATATCGAAAGAAAAATATCTGTTTAAAATTATGCACTAACTCTTATGTCATGACCAAAACTACACTTATGTTTTGATGTCACTATTTATAATAGCCAACTGAATGTGAAAATTAAATACATTTTTGTCTACACGAAACAAGTTGTGGTATGTCAGGTTGAAGGAAAAAAATTCAAAACAAGAATAATTATACCTTTAAAAATTATGTTATGAAAGAATAATTCAATGATAATTTACGCCTAAGAGGCTATTAAATGGTTTTTTTTTCTATTCGAATTGTTATAATTTTTAAGAGACAGAAACCGTCAATATTTAGTTATATGATATATCGATATGGCCGATATTATAGAAAGAAAATATCCATACTAACATATCGATAAATCGAAACATATTAATCGATATTTCCGATATATCGATACATCCCTAGTCCATGCTGCGCTAGGGAGAGATTCGTATTTTGAACTCTCATCGGTTTTCCCAAATTATAGTTTAGAAAAACGTCTCTCTAGTAATTTCCTGTGTGTAGACTTCAGTGCGCATATATGTCACCGACAATCACTATCTCACTTTTTACATAGCAATATTAAATATTCTATCGTTAGTTTTCCATTAAATGTTTTGCAAATATAGTTTTGTCATTAAATAAATGTTATCGTTGTTTAGTAACAAAAATATTTTATAACCAGAGAGGAGACATTTTGAATTTAAAAAGACATCAAATAACTTTAAAAGTTGTAATACCTAGGCCCTATTCATAAAGATTTGTTTGTATTTTTTTTCAATAAAGCATTATTTAATATATAATATGGTAGAAATCGTGATTATCACGCATAGATAATTTTTTTTAAATCAATAATTGAATATATTCACTAGAGTATTAATCACAGCGATAGTTTTTACATCAGTTGAGTTATTTTTTAGCGTTTAAGAATACACGTATATTGGGATAAATTATTTCTATCATTTAAGATAAAAATAAAATAAATGGTTCTGAAGAATTGACACAAACTTTCCCCCATTTAAACATTTAAAAAAATCAAAACTTTGAAAATTACCAGTTTGATTCCCAAACATGTTTTTTAGCCGTAACTCAAAAAGTAGTCAAGACATGCGGTATTTACTCAAATATTTTAAAGTAATTCAGACATTTCCTGAAAATTCAATAAAAATCGTTAGAGTCGTTTTTTGAGAAAATTACATTTTTTATGTTTTCCCATGAAAATAAAAAAGCTAACATTTAAAAAAATAAAAAAATAGTCAGGAGATATTGGCTAAAAACACCTACATCCAAAAAATGTTTTGACGATCACAATACTTTCTCTATGCTAAAAAAAGTAAAAAGTAAGGGAAAGTAAAAATCACAGAACATAATTATTAATAAACTAATTGATGCTCTGAGAACAAAAAAATTGTTTTATTTATAAATAAATACAAGTAAAATAGTAACCAAGGGGACTAAAGGTGTTCACAACGCGCCCCCCCCCCCCTAATATATGTTATTATTGAGTTGGAAGAATTACTTTCCTTCGGGATATGCCATACATTCATTGAAAATATTTACTTAAAATATCTCTTTAGGGAACGAAAATATAAAAGTCATGCGAGACTGGCGAGAGAAGTTGGTACTACATATCTAATTTTTTTTATTGGTGGTATATTCCTCCGCTGGGCACAGTACAGTGTACTGTACTTTATTAACAATTTCTTGGGTAGTATTTTTCGTAGTGTTTTCCACTTAAAACCCAAACTTCGATCTAAAACCAAAACTTAACTACAACAAGATAAAATTCTTGCTAGAATCGCTTTTTAAAGCTGCAATAATCGTTCTAGTTTTATTTTGACACTCGTTAAATATGGAGTAACTTCAAAAACCTTATAATCAAAATGAAGAACCTTATACATTTTACAAAGCGATTATAGTCAAAATGTCTTTATCTTTAAATAGGTATTATATTTTTACTTTCTCCCATATGCGTTAGCATAGGGAAGGTAAAGCATAGAGAAGGCGAATGAGGCCAAATTAAGAGATGAACAACGAATCCCCGTAAAAAATCGTTAGAACGAACTGCAGATGCATGTGGCGTTTCAAAAACTCTTATAAAGGAAATTCGTCGTGAAAAGTGTTTATTGGACACTTCAGCGGAAAGAGAGTGTTCCTTCCTTTCTTGTACTCCCAAGAAATACAAGAGAAAAAGTACAATGACAGAACTAGACGATTTCAACAAATGTGTCGTTAGAAGAACCGTCCATGACTTATAAAAATGACGAGTCACTCACAACTCATCATTTTTATTTTAAACCAATTTAAATAAAAATTATATGTATTTTAATGGTACGGAAAATCACAGAAATATTTTTCTTAGTGACAGTAAGAAGTATATGTTTCTTAGTTACTTGATTTCAATTAAAGTTAATGACTGATTTATAATTTGTTATGATATATTTAATTATTGTTATTGATATACGTTTTAATTTGTTAACTGTCAAACTCTTAACTTATTTGATGTTTTTATTTTAAATACTGGTCTAATTATGAGAAATGGCAAAATACAAATACTCCGTAAACGCGTAAACAATCGCCCTTTACGATCTGTCTGTGAACGCCTCGCTCAGAGTCGATGTTTTTATATGACTAGTAGGCCAACCAGGCTTCAGCGCGCGTACTGTATTGTGATCGTCCAAAAACATTTTATACAAGTTGGTTTAAAAATCTATTTTAGGGTCCCCTTAACCCAAAAAAGTGTTTTTTTGACAAAAATGTTGGTGTCTGTATGTATGTGCAGTTCGCTGGGGACAAAACGGACGGACCGATTTTGATAAAATTTGGTGTATATAGCCAATATCTCTCGATGTTTTTTTCAGTTTTTTTAATGTTATTTTTTTAAATTTTATGGGCAAAAACATACAAAAATGGCTTTAACGATTTTGATTAAATTTTCAGGAAAGATGTGAATTATAATTTAAAATATTTTAGTAAAAACCGCATGTCTCTAACTTGACTAGCTTTTACGTTATGGCAAAACAACATATTTGGGAATCAAACTCGTAATTGTCAAAGTTTTGATTTTTTAGTGTTTAATATGAGGGAACGTTTGTGCCAATTCTTTGGCACTATTTATTAGTTTTACGACCTTAAATAATGGCAGTTTCTTCGCCCGCACTAAGCAGTTTTTTATGCTTTTCTACGCGGGGGTTTAGAGCCCTCTAAAACATTTAAATATTTGTATGTCCCCCAAAAGAATGGATTGAGGGGGTTGGTAACTCAAATAAACTTTAAATGCTATTCCCTTTAAGGACCCATCATTTTAAAGGGGTTGTAAAAAATTTGTGATAACTAGACATCGCTATTTAAAACCACGGAGTATAGTCTATCTATAAAGGTTTTGAAAAATATGGGGCAACACTTCAGAAAATAATTAAATAGATTAAAATAAACAAAAAAGTCCCTATAAAGATTTGTCTTTTATCTCGCTTAGTTTGGTATCTCTCTGTCCATATGTGTGTTAAAAAAAACCTTATCTCCTAAACTGTATTAGCTATAGTTTTGAAACTTGACACGAATATTGAACTTCACACCACATAATATACTCTACAAAAATAAAATAAAATGTTACCCGTTTAAAATTGTCATGCCAAATTTCATGAAGACTAAAGAAAAAACAAAAAGTTTTTGTGATACCCAATATTTAGCTTAAAAAGAGGCAAATCTTTTGGTACCTCATTTGTTATAATCGGACAGTATATAACTCAGAAAATATGATTTTTCTGATTGTGTGCAACATGTTTTTGCAACTTTCGTATAATTGTGTCTGTTGATTTGAACAAAACCATCATTAAAATTTATTACACAATCAGAAATATGACATTTTCTCTGTTATTCACTGTTAGATTGTAACAAATGATGTGCCAAAAGATTTGCTTCTTTTTAAGCCAAATATTAGTTATCGTAACAATTTTTTGTGTTTGCGTTGGTTTTCTTGAAATTCAGCATTAAAAATTTTAATGGCCGCCATTTCTAAACGGGTAAAAATATTAATTTATATTTTTAGAGCACTTTTAGGTGTGAAGTTCAATATTCGTGTTACGTTTCAAAACTATAGCTAATACCGTTTAGGAGATAGTGTTTTTTTAACACACATACAGACAGACAGACGCCAAACTAAGTGAAATAATACACATCTTCACGGGAACTTTTTTGTTTATTTTTACCTATTTAATTAATCATTTCCTGAAGTTTATCCCCATAATTTTCAAAAACCCTGTATACATACTCTATGCTAAAACCTATCACAAAAGATGGCCATGTTACATCCGGCTGAAACACAACTGTATAGTTTTCCTCTTAGTTTTTCAATGCCTAGTACTTATTATTAAAAATACATAGTTGAACTGATTACATTTATTTTTAATTGCTTATGTATATTTGAAGCATATCAGCACTGATACGAATTTTGTTATCACCGTGTAACATTTATTCTGTTGGTTTTCACAGTTCGGTCCATCCCGGCCTTCTTGACAGCCAATGAAATATAACTTAATAATTTTAACAAACTAAATCTCTTAAGTTTTTAATTTATTAAAAGTATTACGAGTTTTTACTGTAAAATAAACAAGAATTAAATTTAAAATTTCACATATTATGTCACTCTAAAAAAGTAAAAAAATAGTCAATTTTTACAAAGACCAACTTATGAACCACTGGAATAGACCTTCACTTATCAAAAACCGAATCGTTGAAACCGTTTCGTATATATTACATTATAATAAGATTTTTTGTTGCCTAGTCTATCACAAACCGTCGCAAAAATGACTTTGGAGGCCGATTATTCCTCCTCGTCACTGGTTCAAAAAGAAAGCGTCAAACAACCGTTTGTGCACAAACAAAATTATATGTTCCACCCAGTTCATCTTCAGATTCCCCACTACAGTGTATCGTACAAACAAGGTCAGCTGTATTAGTCATTGTTCTTTGAATATTGATTGAAACTGCAATATATTATAATTGATTAACAGTAAACATATTAATGCTTAGGCCTACAATTAATTCTACTCATTTTAAGATCGAAATCCTAACCAACAATAATTAATTATACATTCGGTCATTCACTGCTGCAATGATTTATGTACAATAAATTGTATTTTTCAATACTCTGTTTAAGCTTAATACGTTAAGTTTTATATTTAGGAAGTACAGTAGAATACGGGCAAGACGTGTAAACTATTCCCTACACTGTACCGTAACAGCCTGTTTCCCACGTAAGATTCAAGTGGGAACTCAAACTTAAATGGTCATTCGCTCGTGCTCTCACTCCAGTTTTTATTCAAATTTTTTACCTTTTCTAACGTCCTACTTTTATATAGACAAAAACACTCATACGAGGGGAATACGTAAATTAATACAAATTGAAACGTCAATTCGGAGCGTACATTTGATGGACAATCAATTGTTCTGCATCCATATCACTAAATGTTGCAACAGACAGTCAGTGATAGCATCGGCTATCTTAACTGGTTCAACATTATTATTTATGAAATGTTTCAACTATGTATGTCAGTGTTGTATCTACGCTGTTGTATGATAACAACATTTATCATTCCGCATACCCAACAAGAAATATTGTTATTAATTCATACTTTAACATGTATACATTGCTGATATACATTCACGTTCATAGTCACAGATAAACTTAAATGTAGATATTACCATTCAAATTAAATTTTGATGATACCACTATTCTTATCAAACATTTTTATATCCACTAAGCCTTGTAGGCCCACAAAATAAAAAGAAGTTTACACGACTTCCATTTTATGCATTCTTGAAAGCGCTGCTGGTCATCGTACCCGCAAACAATGCCATCACCGTCCTTACCTTTCTCAGTAGTCAGTAGGCTACGTCTTGTGTTGTTGCAGGAACTATGATCCCAAAGTCCGGTGGGGACTACGCCTACATCAGCGAGGCCTTCGGTCCTCTGTCCGCCTTCCTCAACCTGTGGGTAGCGCTGCTGGTCATCGTACCCACGGGCAATGCCATCACCGCCCTTACCTTCGCCCAGTAGTCAGTACGTCTTGTGTTGTTACAGGCACGATGATCCCAACGTCCGGTGGGGAATACGCCTACATCAGCAAGGCCTTCGGTTCTCTGACCACCTTCCTCTACCTCTAGCTAGCGCTGCTGGTCATCGTACCCACGGGCAATGCCATCACCGCCTTTACCTTCGCTCAGTAGTCAGTACGCCTTGTGTTGTTGCAGGAACTATGATCCCAAAGTCCGGTGGGGACTACGCCTACATCAGCGAGGCTTTCGATCCTCTTACCGCCTTCCTCTACCTCTAGGTAGCGCTGCTGGTCATCGTACCCACGGGCAATGCCATCACCGCCCTTACCTTCGCCCAGTAGTCAGTACGTCTTGTGTTGTTACAGGCACGATGATCCCAAAGTCCGGAGGGGACTACGCCTATATCAGCGAGGCCTTCGGTCCTCTGCCCGCCTTCCTCTACCTCTGGGTAGCGCTGCTGGTCATCGTACCCACGGGCAATGCCATCACAGCCCTTACCTTCGCTCAGTACATCCTTCAGCCAGCTTGGCCCACTTGTGAGCCACCCTACGCCGCCGTGCGTCTCCTGGCCGCTGTCATCACTTGTAAGTACTTAAATGTTTACCTATCTTTAACCGTATCGTCATAGAGTCTCAGAAGATAAGCTTCATCAGGAAATTTGATTTGTGTTTAAATATGTCCAAGTAAATAACTCATCCTTGTTATTAAACCTAAAACTTTTAAACGAAAGGAGTATTGTAGTTTTAAATTTAATTATTAGCATTAGCTTGTTCATGATAGGTACGAATAATTTTGAGATTTACAATTCTCCAAGTATTGGAAATCCCCAAATAATTTTTACCAATCATGAAAGGAGTAACTGAAATTAACATTTTTATGTATTTTCACGGTTAATGCAACGGTAAAAAGGATTTCTACAAAAATGTATTATTTTCATCAAACAGACTATTTCTTTATCTGCTGACATTGTTTAGTTATATTAATTATACTGTAATTAAGTCGAAATATTTGCGATAGTAACGAATGCGATAGTTTATTTCTAAAAGGCACGCCAAGGTTCCAATATAGATAAGATATCCGCGTTTTTTTTTATTTTTTTTATTTTAATCAACCAATAACAAACACTGTTATCACTAGTTGATACTATAGACAATTGCTGTTAGGTCAACGGCAATTTCTTCGTATCTGCAGACAATGCTATCTTACTGTGGTATCAATACCACAAATCAAATTTATTAAAATCGCAAATCAACGCAAATGGGGAGGAGAGTGCAAAAAATTATCAATTTTGCCTTCTTTCCATAGTTAAATTTAAAGTTAGCGCTAAGAATCTCTCTTAACACTTTACCTGGGGACTAACGGCTTTGAGGATGACATCCGAACGACTATCAGGCGGGCTGCGTACAGGGACGGCATTCCTCGCCGGTCACCCATCCAAGGAACAGCCACGCTCGATCTTGCGATCAACGCCACTGGCAAAGTTACGACGTGGTAAAAGATTACTCTTGTTAATGTACAAATTTAACCCAAAGACAGTCATTCGAATCTGAAATATTGAAACTTATCTCTTGAAATTTAAAGAAGTAATTGACAATTTCTTCTACAGAAGTTAATTTTGCAGAATTTATTGATTCGTTTTGGCACACGAGACATGTCTAATATAGCCGGGACTGTGTCCTCGTTCAGCTGAAAGGTGATGCAGCCCAGAGACATTTACCATAAGTAAATTTGAATATACGATCATTCTCTAGTGCCAATTCCGCCACGACCTCGCATTCAGTCCTCGGTTCCATCCACACGTCTAGCTGATGACAGATCAGAGTCAGGCTATTTTGAGAGGGCCGGAAATCCACTGTTGAAGCCGTTTGAAGTGGGTCGTACAATAGGGATCTCTTCATTGTGATGGACAGCTTCATTGATTTTGTACTAAGGCAAGAGATCTCAAGTGTTGGAGTGAGATATTTGGATAGATCTGAACCAAAAATCTACAGGAGCAGATTAATTTTGTACTTTATTACTGTAAACAAAAAGGTTTCATTTAACTTCTTATACACTTCTTCGTCTACTACAGTCAAACCTCGATATAACGAATCTCAAGGGACCGGACAGAAAATTTGTTATATCGAGTATTTTGTTATAATGAGGTTCGTTATATTGAGGTTAGATTGGTACAATTTCGCTACATCGAGGTTCATAGACCATCGGCTCGGTTGTGTTAAAACGTTGTTAAATTGTATGCTGTACTGTACTGTATCTAAATTGTGTGGAAAACGAAATAAAATGCATAAAATGCGGGAAGTTTATCTTTCCACTCAGTACAAACACCGTCATCGACATTTGCACTTTCACCGCACACTTTTCGAAAAATAAGTTCATTTCGTTTTTTAAAGTTTTGCAACCATCCATTGCTAGCTCGGAAGTTCTCGTGTCCCAGTTCAAAAGCAAACTGTTGGGCTTTTACTTGAAGTATAAGTCCACCTATTGCAATATTTTTGTCTCGGCTCTGCTTCAACCATTTAAGCACACACTCCTCTACGTCCTTCAGCTCACACGACTTTATCTTTCTGATTTTAGAACACAGTACACTTCCGTCATCGAACTTCTCTTTCGTTTTTAAAATCGTAGCTAAAGTGCTGGGCGGAATGCCAAATTCTTTCGCGATGTCAAAATTTTTTTCGTCGGATTGTTTTCAACGCATTTGATAATTTTTCGTTTACTCTCTAAGCTTATAGCGCGCCGTTTCTTTTTGTTATTGCCGTCCATCGTCACTAACTAAACTAAATCGTCACTAACTAAATCATCACTATGTAACTGTACATCGTCACTAATTACAGTAAATCGTCATTAAACTACTGTAACCGAACACTTTCCACAACTGAATAAACTTGACACAGGCCGGAGGCTGTGGCGAAGCTTTCATGTCGAGACACGATTGTTTGTGGTCTTTTGTTACTGTTGTGACGTTTGTTTACGTTCGTTATAACAAGGTTCAGTTGTGGAAAATTCGCTATATAGAGGTGAATTTCGCTACATAGAGGTTCTAACAACAAAGAATTCACTATATCGAGGGTGATTTATTTTTTCCAGGATTACTAAAAATTCGTTATATCGAGGCTGAGTATGCTTTATTCGTTATGTAGAGGTGAAATTTACATTGATTCTTATAGAGACTTCTAGGGGATTTAAAAAAATTCGTTATATCAAGGAATTCGTTATATTGAGGTTCGTTATATTGAGGTTTGACTGTACTTAAATCACCCAAACCTTAATACATTTTCATAATCAGACCCTACAGTTTAAACCTTCGTCTAAGGTTTCGAGTGATACAATTTGTTCTAAATCCAGTTAGGGTCGTGATCAAAGCCGTGCTTTTTCTGACACAATAAAATACTTAGTAAATAAAACTTAGTACTGGCATTTTGTCCAGGTATTACAAATGTAAATCTTTACTATTAATTAACTTAGTTGGACTATTTATCTTGACAGGTGAAAAATGAATAATTTTCTCTATTTTGAGTTAAATTTTCCTGGTTTAAATATATACACCTTATATTTATGTAGAGAATATTGTGTTTACCACATGCACACCCTTCTTCCTGACATCAAATCGCCACCTAGGGAAAGCGAAATTTCAATCCCTCAAATGAGAATTTATAGATAAATCGATCTATAATTAGAGGAGACAACACTTTTTTACTCTCTTTACATAACAATTCTGTTACCGAGATCTTAGGCCAAGATAATTACAGTCGGTAAAATTCCTTTAGCTCCAAACTAAAGGAAAGAAAGGGTTTCATCTTCATAAGCAGTACCTTATTCTAACTTAACCTAATATTTTTATGTTATGTAAACCTTTGAGGTTTACTTAACTGCTACACGTTTGCATAAGATTCCCTCATAATTATTAGTAGTAATAACAATAATAAAATTTCAAATAAATATTAACATAAAAAATGAGACAGAGGTTTTATTACAACAGGAAATACGGTACAGGAAGTGGAGTTGGTAAAATTTGAGTAGGACATCCGGAGAGTAAGAACTCAGCAAGCAAGGGATCGGATGTCAAGGAAGTAGGGTCAGCACTGTACACAGGATGAACAGAATAATACAATTTTAGACTCACCAAAATTAGGCCGATGAACGCTGATGCGGCGGAGATTCAGCTGAAGCTCAGCAGGACCGCCCATTACGAAAATGGGCCTACAGGGTGATCCGTAATATGACCATCGATAATAATTGGTTGGCCGAAATTGTAGGCGTGTCCAGTGAGTGGCAGGGGGAATGAGATACTAGGGAAGAAGTTGCGAAAGAAAAGGGAAGTCTGAGAAGAGTTCGAAGGGGGAGAGGACTTCGGGAAATAGACCAATAGGGAGGACCAGCACCGAGAGGTCCAGCTACCTAGACTTCGTCAACCCGCCCTGCAGAGCAAACACGGCACGAGCTAGGAGGACTTGGGACCACGGTCCAACCCCTTGCGATATCAAACCCCGGACGACCTCACGAGCGGCCAACCTGAACCTGAGGGACCATCGGACTTGCTGCCTATCCTTAGGACCATAGAGGCCACCTCAAGGGACTGCAAGCGACCTCACCCACCCCGAAGGGACTACAGGCAACTCCAGGCCTAACCAGCCCACCTGACCCTGAGAGACAAGCGGACGCCGGATTCACTACGGCCCGTGGACACCCCATACCTGCAGAAGACGAGTCCAGGGGTATGTTAATATTTGTTGAACACCTCCAGGGTTTAAGGGAAACGAAAATATAAATTTTGTAGATGAAAGGAAATTGTGTAAGGGCGTTCAATTACGTTTTCCCTATACCAAAGCGTAAGCCGACAGGCAGTACATTAATCATATAAGAAGTTAATAATAATCGTAACTTCATAATAAAATATAATTCACTGTTTGAGGGAATTGAGTCTGGTATAAGTTAATGTGTTGAGATTGTTAATTTAAGATTATAAATATATAAATACGTAAATCCATGTAATTGATCGTTGTCCGTGAGTGATGTAATTGATCGTGTCGTTGTAATGGTGATTTTGAGTTGATATAGAGATATAGTAAATGAATAAATATTGCGTTGAATATATAAACCATAAATTTTGGATAATTCTTGGGAAGAATAAAGTATAGCAACTAGGGTCATTTGAATATTTGGCTTATCTCATGAAAATATTTGTAAAATAATGTAATTAAAATCGTACGATAATTTGATTAGGTTGTCATAGTTAGTAAGACTGATATATTATTGTTTGATTGTTAGTTTTGATTGGAAATAATTGATTGATTATTCTTGGGGATAGATTTTTATTGAATATATAATTTTCACTTGTTGGCGAAGACGTTTTGCACATATAATGCTTATTTAGTTGACTCTTAATGTGACGTTTATATAATTATTTGGAGGAGTGTGATTTAGTAGTATAGGAATTTGCTCTCGCTTGTTGTAAATAATATTCTTGAAATTATTGATTTACCGAACTGTATATTGAAGCCAATGTTAATAGAAATTTATTAAAGATTTATAAACGTATAATTTGTATTGCCTATTATTGAATGAGAAGGGTATATTGAAGGAGGTGTTTAAACTGATGGTTTGTACTTCAATTGTTGAAAAAGGTTCACACACAGGCCTTCAGCCCATGTAAACTAGCGAATGAAGTCAAGAAAAATATGACCCATGGTAGAACCACAGTATAATGTAGACAAACACACTGTATCGATGGTCAATCGGTTTACTTGCCAACCAAGCGATGCTAAAAATCCTAGCGGAGGTGTAGTAAATAAACGATTTGATTGGAATATTTAAACTCAATTAATTATATTGCAAACATAATTAAACTGCCATGTTATATAGCGTAGAGATGCCGCAGCTCTGCATACGACCACTAGGATCGCTAGCGTCGAGCAGTTGGCAATTTTCTCAAAGAGTAAGCCTCGCGACTGTGTATTTATACTAAACTGTGGTAAAACAGACAGCACTCATTACGAAGGATTTGAAATCACTCAATGTAAGCTGTTAGTCGGGCGGCTCGCAGGCTTGAATCGTTGCGTTGATCAGATTAGTGCATCCTTTGAGTGCCGGTGACGACCCCTCCCCCCTCAACCTAGCCGTACCATTCATCCACTCGTTATTGTAGTGACGCGTGGAATTGACAATTTGACAAGACCTGGAAACGTCATTTTTATACTACCTATGAAAGTGCTTATAATAGTGCGTAACCTTTTGTGTATTACAAAATCGCGTGTCCTGTCATATGCAGCCGACAACGGCAAATAATAACGATGACGTGTTCACCACAAAAAAATATTTTATTAGTACAAGTTATACAAGTTTTACCTCGCAAATCATTTAATAAGCTAAACTATTTTAGTGTTTGTTTCCTGTATTAGCAAATACATATATGAAGGTATGAAGTACAAACCTTTATGCAGTAATGATCGAATAATAGCATTTAGGCATTTTAACTTTATCTAACAAACGAATTACTTATATTACATTTTTTTTAAGTAGGCAAAATAGTGAAGGACTACACCACCAAAATAAATTATACAAGGTGTTTTTAATAAACCCTTAAGACTTCAGGTTATGATTATGTAAATGAAAATCAAGAAAAAAGTTCCTTTAAACCTATGTTCTAAAACTCTTAGTTTTCCATCTGTCTGAATTTTTTTACATAATTTAATATATCTTAATAACACCTCAAGATAGTAACTTAAAACCTGGTACATATGAGGAATAATGAGGCCTAATAACCTTGTAAATACTTATTCACTGTATCATATATTTATTTCAGATAACATAGTAAAGTATACATATTTGGTTAGTCATAAATTGTTTCGTTTTTATTTTGTTCCTATTATTGTATTATATAGCTATACTATTAGGGTTAGGATAACATTAAATTTAGAGTTAAGGTTTAAGCTATTTATGTTTTTATATTAGTGTTTATATTTTGAAGAATTGGAATTTTTTATTTTAAATTAATATTATTTGCTCATGCGCATATTAAGATTTATTTGAAAAGAAGTAACCTCTTAAACAGGCATTGCCTTAGGAGGTCCTAGTATTTTCTTGAAATATGTAATTTATGAAAGGTTTTGTTCTAGTAGTATAAGTTTTATTTTGTTAAAAGAAGAAACCTTTTTATGTTTAAATGTAATTATATGTATTTTATGTATATATTTCGAGAAAATAAATATATTCTTATTCTTATTCTATTCTATTCTTCTTAATTCAGTATAAAGTGTCAAGTTCCTACTTTGTACCATTTGAAAATGACAGCTATTTTTAGTTTTCAAAGCTTAATATCTTAAAAAATATGTTTATAAAAAATACTACATGGTACATAATAATAATTGGAAAACTTGATTTCCTATAAGATGGTACAAAGAATGTTTAGGTCGGATCATTAATAACTGATAAGTCGTAATTTCTGTAATACAGTTTTATTATTTTTTATTTTTTTATTTTTTAATTTCACTTGCCAGTTGATAGGGCCTACAGGCATGTGCGTCAACTTTATTCAACGAGTAAAGTATCGACTGTTGGCTCAGTGGTGATTAGAACTTTGGACCTTGCCCGCTGCAGTCCGAAGCCTTAGCCACTGAGCCACTACGCCGTCCAGTATGCTAATGTTGTGGCAATTTATTCAGTTATTTGTAGGTTTATAAATTAAAATCTGTTGATTTTGAAGAAATGATCTGTTAAAAAATTATGACCCTACCAAATATAATGTATCCCACGTTTCATGTTTAAAAAATTAGAATTTGTAATTGTTTTTCCTCGATATATATACAGTTATATTTTTGTTAGAAATATGTACTTTTTTGTTTTACGTGCTTAAGTGTAAAGTTTGTATTTTTGTTGCATTGTAAATCCTTAAAAAAACTAATTTTGTTATGTACAAATTCTATTACCGAAAATTAAATTAAGTGTAGTTTAGACTAGGTTGTATGTATATTAATTATTTTATTTAAAAGAATCAGGACCGGGAAAGATTTTAATTTTTTAATTTATTTATTCATAAGATGCTGATCGTCAAGATATGGGCGAATATGGATTTCGAATGAATGTGATGAGTGATTTCAATAAAAAAAGAAGAAAAATTTCAAGCAAACGCTTCAGATCAGCTGTCAATAGCCTACATCTTAAAGCAGGTGTTTAAAAACCAATGATGAATAGGTAAACTGAACAGATAAAAAACAGTCGTCAATTTGCTTATCATGCAGATATTGTAGATTACGGAAGAAAAACTAACAAGTATTAAAAAGTAACAAGCTCCTCTTTATAATGATGCCAATATTTTAATCTCTATGTTTATATAAACATTTCTATGACAAAAACATATTTCAGAAAACTTCACTGCTTGTAGACCTTTTTAACACAGCTAGTGAACTATAAAAAAATCAAATAATCAAAATGTATTTCAAGGATTTCTTAAGGATTTTTAAATAACGAGTTGTCAACAGTTTAGTATTTGTAACCACATAATTAAAAACCGTATATTTTAGTGTCTGTTTGATCGACTTTGGCTTTACCATTGATTTTAAGGTAAGTTAAATGCCCCTATACTGCCCATGTTAAATTACTCTACTTTATGACCTATTTCCATGGAAACTAACAATGATATAGGTCTTTATTTTCACAGATTCTTTATATCAATATAACATTGCTGAATCTAGAATAATTAATTATAAAAATTATTTTATGAAATATAACACTACATTTTTGTTAAATATTTTAAAATTTATTTTATTTTTTACCTAATTTACTTTTGTTGCAATGAGATAATTCTAGATCAGCATAAGCATACATGTACTTAGTACAAATTTCATCAAGATATACCAAGTACTTTTTCAGATACTGGGTCATTTAAGTGTAAAAACATAGTTTTCGGTAAATTCCGTTTAAATGAATGGTATTTATGCAGTTTCTTGCCACCAAACAAATTTGGAGCATTTTGCTTGAGATGGGTCTAGAATTGGCTGTATTTTCACGAGATATGCTTTTTATTCCGCGGAAATAATGTATTTTATCGAAAAATTCGAAAAAAAACAATGTCACAACTTTTAGTATTTTTGTCATATTTCCGTTAATTTAAATGGTATTTTAATCATTTTTTTATTTTTGATGTGTTTTTTGGCGCTGAATACAAATTAGAAAACTATTTTGGTCTATTACAAATATTTCTCGAGATATAACGGAAAAACTACTATCGCGGCGGATCGCGATTAGCGGCCATTACGCGATCATTATATACAACAACTATTAATCAAAAAAACCGAATTCACCTATAATCCCGCCGGAGTGACGGCCGGCAGGCAGTCACGGAGGCCAAACGCTTGAATTTAAAGCAAATTACGAATTTTTGATGAGAAAATAGACAATTAGGACTAGTTAGGTTATGTTTGGTTAAGTCAGTAAAACATGAATTTTTCGCGCTGAAAAAATAATTTTCCTACAAAACCAGTTATATATTTGTGTTCAGCACAAAAAAAACACGAGAATGAAAAAAATTGTCAAAAAAATCACTATTTTTTAAAAAAAGTTGTTTTTTTCAATATCAGATAAAAAAGTAGTTTACCGATTTTTCGGTAAAAAACGAGTTTTCCGCGAATGTAATCAAACTCATCAAGAAATATAAACTCATTTTTCACCACTTTTTCAACATTAAATCGTATTTTCAGAAGTGGCAAGAAAGTGAATAGTTACCAAAATGAATTGTAACATATATCTCCACTAAAAATAAGTGTCCTACCTTAAAAAGCAGATCATGTATGATTGGCAACTCAAGTCATGTAAGCTTAAGATTGACCATCTAATTTAATCTTTGACGAACTAGGTGATGGTTATGGTTTAGGTCTACAAACTATAGTTTTAGTTCCACTTTATATTACGAGTTTGAAGTTATGTCTAGACTAGTCTATTTGAGATAACTGTTATCCACGAATTTATAACCTTTATTGTATGCCTATTTCCACGAAATGTTCATTTTTAACACATTTCGATTTGATCATTTTTCCTTACAAAATACACAGTAAATAATAACTAAATTCTTCAAAAGTTTACTCACAAAATAATAACATAAATTCAAACAAGAACTGTAATATAGTACGACAGCTGAGTTTACAAACAATTCTTCTGGCTTCAGGAAACCAACTACGCTGGTTAATCAGCTATGTTTATGTGCAGACAGAAAAGTGAACAGTCTAAGACAACTAAACAAATCAAGTTTACAGCTGTAATAGGGAATATAAAACATACCAAGCAACGCACCGTGTATAAAATGTCTTGCAATTATTTATTTAAAAAATAACAAAAATATTTCTGGTTAACCAAAAACTATGATTGACCCATCAGAGGTTTTGCTAAAGAACATATGTAGCGTCATAATTCGTCATAAACTAAAAATGGAGTTTTAAAATATATGTTGCCGTTTAACTTACCTTAATTATTAAAGGTTTTACTCTAGAAATGTAGTTCCAGGATATATGCCAACTTCTGACATGAAAATAAAATATTCTGAAGTTGTTTAGAACCTAATGTTTAAACAGCTAATTTATAGACATTTAACGATTCTGAATTGAGTGTACATTTATTAATATGTATAATAAACGTCCACAATTCAGTATTTTGCCCACCGTTTAGATTTTGATTATTGACAAACAAGTGCCATTTCTCAAATTTGAATGAATTACAAATAAATGCATAGTACAAGTATTTGTACTGTATATGTACCAACACTTAATATGCTAATTAAAAACCTAAATAAAAGCATAAACTATTTACTGGACTTCTGAACGTTTTTGTTTAATTGTTTCTCCACTTAGAACCTCTTGGTATTTATTTTTGAAACCTACATATTTTAGTTTGAACATAACATTATAAAATTAACTCTTTAGTTTTATATTAAAATTAAGACTTTTGATACAAGTGTTTAATTTATATTGGTATTTTAAATTATGTTAGGTTAGGTAAGTATAAATAAAATTATTACGATCCATATTCGAATGTTTACGGTTAAAAATGTTCCTTTTTAATTTAATATAATAATTAAAAGGATGTAGTTGAACACAATCTAGTGTTACAATGTTTGATGCACAAAGCATGCAAGACGAAATAGTTTGCTTCCTTCAAGGCTAAATCTTACCGGGATATGTGCCAAGTGGGAATCCAGTGCAAGGCTGCAGTAAATTGCAGCTGGTCGGTGACAGGGGGCTTACATCTTGTAATGTCCTGTCTTTCAGTTTAATGCAGCTCTGACCTTGAGTGTTTACACATGTAGGGTAGAAAAAACGTGACCTGTGTGAATCTTCTTGGTGATCCACATTTATAGTTGTGGCTTGCTGAGTGAAGAGGAATGTAAACATTTAAGTTTCTATAAATTTAATTCTGTAAGCGAATCGATTTCCATGACATTTATCGATAAAAGAAGAAGATAAATAAATAGTTAGATTCATTTTAAAGATTAAGGGCCAAGGATGAGGATGATGAGAAAAATATCGGTATTGTACAAAAATACCCACTGGCTCTAAAGGATCCATCAATATTCTATCACAGCAGTGTTTTTATTAGTGCATATTTACATCATTAAAGCTGTTTATGGTTAATATGTAATGTTTTTGCTGGCGTAAACCCTGCATATTTTAACGTGGATTAAATTAATGGTCCCAAAGAATTGGCACAAACTTTCCCCCATATTAAACACTAAAAAAAATCAAAACCTTGAAAATTACCAGTTTAATTCCCAACTATGATATTTGCCATACTTGTAACTGAAAAAATAGTCAAGTTAGAGACATGCGGTTTTTACTCAAATATTTTAATTTGTAGTTCACAGCTTTCTTAAAAATTTAATCAAAATTGTTAAAGCAGTTTTTTGGAAAATTCTGTTTTTGTATGTTTTTTGTACATACAAATTAAAAACTAAAATTTCAAAAAGTGAAAAAATGGTCTGGAGATATTGTCTAAATACACCTACATACAAAATTTCATAAAAATGTATCCACCCGTTTGGTCTTCAGCAAAGTGCACATACACACACACAAACACACATCAATATTTTTTTTTCTCGAAAAAACCAGGGGACCCTAGAATGGACTTGTAAACAAAATTTTTTTTTGACGATCACAATACTTTCTCTATGCTAACGCATATGGGAGAAAGTAAAACCGTCTGATTTTTTTATATACCGGTAACAAAAACAGTAGTTCAACTAAAAAAGATTAAACATTTGATAAGTTGATTTTAATAGTTCTCCTGCTCTTAATTTGTCACGAGCAATGAGTATAGAATACTATAAGAAGCTAGTTCCATTGTATAAGTATGCTTTTTTCAAATGTCCCACACCGAAAAACTAAGCTCTAGAAGCAGGGTACTATTCAATTATCACACACATCTGTGTCCTCAGATATATCAAGCGGCCAGGGTTTGAAGTTTAGTTCGTCAGGGCGGGAAAACTTGATATAAGAATAGGATAACTCCCATAAGAAGCTGGTTTCTTATAGTATTCTGTATTAGGAGTCTGCAGCCCCCATCGGCCATGTCGTTTTTAATCCCATAAGAACAATTTCATTTGCGAATATTTTTTAGTTATTTATTGACCAAAAGTTGTGTATGAGGTGTCATTTTAAACGTTATCATATTGCGCATTGGGTTTGCTTTTGATATTTTGAATACATACGTCTATTCAAGATTGAGGATCTTGCCTCACTATTAATGCACACGGCGAATATGATATGTCTTATCTATTTAAATTATGTACTTACTGGCTCCACCATAATTTGCTGAATGCTACGCTACAGCAGTAGACAGTTGCTTGTAACCAGATCTCTTAAAAGGCCTACAGGTTAATAAGTTCGTTGTGTCTTTCCTGTTATTTATCAATATTCTATAAATAATTAAAAAATCTCCAAAATCCCCAGAAATTGCTCTGGGCAATTGCCCAATGGTAAATTGGGGTCTGTGTATGTGATCTCTCTTTCCTCTTATCATTATTCAAGATATGCAACAGTAAAACAAATCATACTTTTAACAATAGGTCTTCAATTCAAGGCGTATACCTAATGTGGACGTATGAACATGCATTTGAAATTTATAATGTTAATAGCCTTATGAAAAATAAATTGACAATTTGTATTCTATGCAGAAAGATATTTAGTTGGCAAGAAAACATATTCTGCACCATTGAAAGCGTCTATTTCAAATGGTAAGTTGACATGACTAAAGTTATTTCAGAGTTTGTTTAGTTAGTAAGATATTACCTTACCAAATATGATTTGCAAATTGGCAATTGGACAAAGGAACTTCGATTCATTTTCAAGCATGCAAGTCTTGCACATCCCTTTGACTTACTTGTAGTTTTTTCTCTGTTTTCCTTTTTCTATTTTACATCCAAATTTCCAAGAAGGAATATGTTTCTGTCAGGTATGCCAAATGTCGTGGATTTTAAAGGGCCATCTCTTATGTACACGATTTGTCCTGCGTTTTGGCTTACTTGAGACCAGAATACCATCACACACAATGTAATATGAACAAATAACAGAGCAAACTTTGTAAAAAATGTATTTTTACAGCTTTATTTTTACAGAAACTTCATTAGGTTTGTGATGCATCCTGTAAGTATTTGAGTTACAAACAGAGATCTATGTATCATAATACATTTTTAATAGTTAATATTAGAACGTGACAGAGCTTGTTCTCTAGTATAATGCAGTTCCAAAATGTAATATTTAAACAGAAAACCCTAATATATTTCTTTACACTCCCCTCACCTCAGTAATTTTTTGTCATAAGTGTTAATATTCTATATTTGGCAAACCTGGTTTCTGTTTTGTAGTATTGCCCAATAACAAACTTCATTTCACAATTTTTCTCATCTGTGATTATACACTTCTTTTTCACTAACCATTGACTCCATGAAGCACATTAGCAATCATACTAAACTTCAGCTTAGTGGAAACTAAGTGTTTTAGTTTAGTTAAACTAAACTACAGTAGTAAAAGAAATACGATCCCCTAAAAAAATTTAAAAAAAACTTTGAACAGAGAATTATGCCCATTAAGATCATTATCAACACTTACTCTGATTCCTTACAAAGCTGATGTCATCATGCTGACCACTGCTGACTTAGTTCTGAATATGACTCCCAGAACCATATTTAGACCTTCTTGTACTGTATTGCAAGAAGGCAGAGCTAAGCAAATTGCTCAGCTGCAAAGCCCACTCGACTGTTCTTATCCATGTCCATAACCAATTTCATTTTATAATAATTCTTTGTATAATAAGAAAATAAGGGGCTTATATAACAAAGCCTACTCGCCCATAAAACAGAAGCCTTATTGAATAGAAAGCCACACCATTATAAATAGAGTGTATAACCTTTTTTGCTAACTCTATTACAACAGAGACATAAATTGGGTTAAATATAATGACAATTGATTGCTCCACGTCACTTGATTTTTTTTGTAAAAATTATGTTTGGTTCTAATTATAATCACCACAAGTCATATACTGTACTACAAAAGAAAAGTAATAAGTCTTAAATCAGTAGTAGAACTTGATGTAATTGAAATAAAATATTACTGATCTTGTTTACTCTGTACTCTTTTAACTGAACTGAAAGAAGTAAATATGCAAATGGTCAATAATTGAAAGAAAGAAGAATTATAAAGACATGGGGTTACATATTTGCTGAAACTAATTTTCTTGCAACTAGCAAAGCCCAAAAGTAAGTTTATTTCCATGACAAGGTAACTTGCCATCAGTTCTTCTGTCTGCAGTATATGAAGAATTCAGTTTAACCATAGATACAAAATATGTTTCCTTCTTATTTGTGGTTTAACACCTTACTTGATTTTTTGCCTTAGTAAAATTTGTCTGATTCTATGAGTGTAGAGTGAGTAAGTTGTATGAAATTATTCATTTCTAACCCGTAGATATATGTACAAATATGAGGGGTGAATGAGTGAGATGAACGAGTGCAGTCATTGTTACTATCTGAGTTTGACTTAGCTCAGAAAGGACTATTTATTAATAGCCAGGGCAACTATGGGACCTACAGCTTTACGTGGAATCCGTATCACGTAGTGTTGGTCTGATTTCAGCTAACTGACAAGTCTGACACTCAGTTCTTTTCCTTACACAACATCTGAACCTCGACTACAATCCAACATGGATACCCCAGACTGAATAAAAGGCAGATATGCTCCTCAGTCAGTAAAATTAATAGAATAAAATTCTTTTTATGATAGAGATTTTAAAATAACTGAATTGGTCCACAAAGATAAAAAAATATAAGCTAATCAAATTAAATCTGAACAGATAAAAAAACACTAGTTATCTAACAAAATTTTAAATGTATATTTGAGGCCATTCGAAAACAACTTATGTTTTAATTACTTGTTGCGTTTGACAGTGAGAAACTTTTTTTAGAAGATATACATTTAAAATTTTATTGGATAATTTGTATTTTTTTCCTTCAAATTATAAAATATTTATCAAGTGAGTTTCTTCATCATCATAATTAAACCACTTTGTTTGGGACCTTTAATGATTTTGTTGCATTTTTACTAAAAATCTTAACATTAACACATCCGTTGTTGGAAATTCCTTCATGCTGTTACTTCACATTATTTTTTATATGACACGTGTAAAATATGTCACCTGAGTATATAGAAATATTATTATCAACACCATGTTGAAATTGTGGCAATATTAACATGTTCTTGGGGACCTGTTTTGTATTTGACCGTCTATATCAGGGTTCCTCATTATGATTTCATGACGAGCCTTATTACTTTTCTCAAAATAATCAAAGAGCCGCAAGTACTTATTCATACAGTTTTTATAATCATCTGTATATGTACATTATCGGTAAAAAAACCCTAGTATTTATCAAGTATACCAAATATGTTCTACACATATTTTAAATAATTAATTGGATATAAAAGAAAACTGATTTTACTTGTTTGCACTTTGATGAATTATTGCAGTGCTAAAAATTTTTAACGGCCACGTTGTGAGTATCCCTGGTCTATACTATTACAATTGAAAGAATGAATCAATTGTTTTCACCTTTTTATGACTGAATAAAATACTACAAATTAATTATATACACAACATTTGATTTAAAATACTATGGCTGTATTATGATTGGGATGGATTGGTTCTTAGGCTGTATTTCCGATAGGGCCTGATCATAGAGATATGGGCGAATGAGTGTAGATGAAGGAGTGTAGTCATCGTAACTAACTAAGGTCGACTGTTTCTCAGAAAGAACTGTTTATTAATAGCCCAATAGCCAGTGCAAGTAAGGGACCTACGTGGAATTCGAACCATTTAGTATTGGTCTGATTTTCTGACCTAGTATTGGAACTGACATGCTTGACACTCAGTTCTCTTACCTACACAACATCTCAACCTTGACAACTACCAAACATGGACACCCCCAGTAGTAGTGTCCATGCTGATGGCAACCATTGTGTGGATAGTAACTTAAGACCTTACTGCAGATAACATTTGATCAGCAGACCAAAGGTGGAAACCACTGTAAATGGAGACTTTATAACTAAAAAATCTTTAAATCCCGTCATATTGTAAGTAAAAATACAATTATTGCAAGTTTTTTTATGTTAATTTGGAGGAACTAACATATTTTATTATATATTTAAGTTTAAGTGGGATAGTTTTTAGTTTTAAAATACATTGTAAATATAACTGTTTTGAGCATGTAATTTTAATTTAAATTGAAAGAGGAACCTCAACACAGGCTTAGCCTTTGAGGCCCTAATTTATTTTACTTGAAAATGGTATGGTATAGGCAGTGGCGGCTTCTGACCTAGTAAAGTGGGGGTTCACACACCGGGGGGGTTTTGGTTTTTACCCCACAAGTAAAAGCGCACAAGTAAAATGTTGTAAAAATTATACGCTTAAACATGCATTTTAAAATATTTTACAACATATTTTAACGTAGTTAAAACCCATACTTAACCAAACAACAGATTTTAAAAGGAGTGGGAGTGGAGCACACGGCAAGTGTGCACCGCTGGCTTCTATTACAAGACAGCCCCACCACCGCCTTCCAGACAGAACAGCTGATTAGGCCTTGCATATATACGCTATGGAGCACAACTGGAACTGTGCGACAGTATTGCGGGATTAGCGGAAGCTAGCTGAAGGCGCCTCTTTGAGTTTTCTTACGTTTAAGAGGTTAAAAATTGAAATTTCGTTATTTCAATGTGTAAATAATTTAACCTAAACTTTAAATGCGGTTCATTTTCTTTTTAAAATCTCACAGGGGGTTCATGTGCTCTTATGGAGTAGCCGCCACTGGGTATAGGTCTATGAACGTAGTGTTAAGTGAATTATGTACTTAAGTATTTTTGTAATTTAAGATTAACTTTGATTTGTTAGTGAGTTATGTAATGGAGAATGGATAATGCATTATAGAAATGAAGAAATGGGGAAGAAAAAAAACCATTTAGAATGTATGTATGCAGTATAAGTGTACATTGTTCAAGGAAAATAAAATTAATTCTTTAAAAAGTTATGTTTTATTTGGAAGTAATTTAAAGAAGCTCTTTCAATACCATTGAACATGAATGGGTGGTGGGTGGGTCAATACCATTGAACATGTATGGTTGGGTCAACATCATTGAACATGTATGGGTGGGTGAATACCATTCAATATGTATGGGTGGGTGAAATGAAATTAAAAAAAGCTTTATTTAGTGATGCAAAGTTAGGACCTTAAAATACCAACAACGTTGTGTCGGCGTCTCATATGTAAGAACCATTTAGAATAGAATAGAATAGAATAATTTTTATTGTCATCTTCATAAGTATAAATAGAATGGACAAGGTCAAAAACAATGTATAACAAAGATTACTAAACAAATCAGGGTTAATACAAGATAAATTCTGCTAATATTACATTTTAACACTTAGCAACTTAACAACCAATATACAGTAAAATGTTAACAATTATTATCTACCTCTGAGCTTAAAAATTCATTTATAGAATAAAAGGCATTGTTGATAAGAAATTTAGAGATTTGTTTCTTGTATGCTTCCAAATCCAATAATCTCCATGTTTCAGGAAGTTTATTGAATAATTGAATTTGCAAATATTTATGGCTCTTTGCATACTTTCCTAGTCTTATGGTGGGTAGAACTAAATCTTTGGCATGCCTTGTTTGGTAGTTATGGATAGTGTCAAAGCTTATAAATTGTGCCGTATTTTCTCTTACATATATTAAATTCTGAAATATGAAAATCCTTGGTACTGTCATTATATTATAAGTAGCAAAATAAGACTTGCAACTGTCCCTATATCCTAAACCAAACAAAATCCTTATAGCTCTCTTCTGCCATACAAAAACCCTCTGAGCACCAACACTATTACCCCATAATATATTTGCATACAATAAATGGGCATGAAAAAACCCGAAGTAGGCCATTTTCATTAAGTCATTACTGACACAGCTTTTTAATATTCTCAATAAAAAACAAACCCTTGATAACTTAGCAATAACACTATTAGTATGATCCTCCCATATAAGTTTTTGGTCTAGAGTAACACCCAATAGTTTTACAGTTTTTGTAGTGCTATTTTCAGATTTAATTCTTTTTAAAGAAAAAATTATATGCTCAGTTTTATTTTCATTTATTTTTAAACAGTTTGATTCAAACCAGCACTGAGCTGTGTCATTTAACTCTAATAACTTATCTGTCCTTGTTATTAGAGTTAAATTATCCTGCACATATTACCAGAAACATTCTATGTTGCCATTTTGTCTCATTTAAAATACTTAATCTTAATTTGCTCTTATGGATGTTCATGTGGTTGCATTATAAACATAAATTTAAAGTAATGGTTATCAATATGGCAAAGGAAAGAAGCCAAAACAACAATTTTTCACTTTTGATAATTATTTTATATCGAGCCTTGGTTACTTCCTTTTCAACATTGAATTTAAACTCAAATATTTTCAATAATATTTTATGGAGAAAATATTGGTCTGTGAGTGTCAGAATATACCATTAGAAGGACTAAGTAGACTGTTTATCCTGTAGACAGATGCCTAAGCGTCATTTTTAATTAATTGATAATTTACATTTTTAGATGTTTCCAGTAATTTCAAGATGCAGGTCAAGATGGCCTTAGAACAGTGACAAGATAGAATCTCAGTTTGCGCTCTGTTAAATTTCATAATTTTAAACCCAATGACTTCAAGGGTAACAATTTAATGCCTGAATAGTGTTATAACTGGTGTCTTCTAACACTGGCTGGTTGGAAGGAACGGCGACGTGTAGGAGTGTGTAAAAGCCCACTAAAAAATTAATAAAAATAAGACTATCATAACTTCTGGCTATAATCTACTTATTAAAAAAGTTCCGTCTTATTTTACTGAACAAAACGTTAAGAAATTTGATTGAAAATCACTGAAATTGTTAAAAATATTTTGAATCATGTTACAGGTCTACTGACAGCAGTAAACTGTTACAATGTGAAGTGGGTTACCCGAGTGCAGGACATATTCACTGCCACGAAGGTGCTAGCACTGGTAGTCATTGTCCTGGCAGGTCTCTGGGTGTTGGTCTTCGGAGAGACTTCCAACATGAACAAACCCTTCGAGGGCACCAACTACCAACCAGGTCTCATTGCCCTCTCTTTCTACTCAGGCATCTTCTCTTATGCAGGATGGTAAAAATGTAATTTTGATTTAAATATTTAAATTAGTTTTAGGTTATACAAGTACATATATTTAAAATCTGTTGAATATCAACTTGTCTAAATTTGATGAATACCACCCTTCTTTTGCGATCCATTATGTATATCAGGAGGACGGGGTTGGTTGGATGAACACTATCAACTCTTATGGGTCGGTTTGGGTTGTGTGAGGTGAACTCCAACCAACAAAATCTTCAACATAGGATTGTTTTATAAAATAGGATAAAAAAACAATTTTCTCAATTTATTTGCTATTACTTGAAATAAATGCATGAATGTAATAAAAAATAACAAACATTTACTTCAACGTGAGTTTGAAAACGATAGATAATATTGAATTATCTCTGTTTAAAATTAGCCAACCAAGGAAACTGTCATTTCGAGAGATGGTCATGCATCTATCAAATGGCCAACTCTGATTGGCTGACTGTTGTAAGAAGAATAAGCTAACTTGGCTATTTTGTTTATTTGTTAACATGGTATAGGTTATGTCAGTAAATTTATAATATCCCAGAAAAGCGTTTTATTATAAAAGCCTTTTACTGTATTAAAAATCCAATTAATATCTTAAATAATTCATCTGTGTTATTCTATTTTCAATTTCTGATAATGACAGAACGTGAGAGTGAGTGAGTGAGTGAGTGAGTGAGTGAGTGAGTGAGTGAAGTGAGTGAGTGAGTGAGTGAGTGAGGTGATGTGAGTGAGTGAGTGAGTGAGTGAGTGAGTGAGTGAGTGAGTGAGTGAGTGAGTGAGTGAGGGAGGGAGGGAGGGAGGGAGGGAGGGAGGGAGGGAGGGAGGGAGAGGAGGGTGGGAGGGAGGGAGGGAGGGAGGGAGAGAGGGAGAGAGGGGAGAGAGGGAGAGAGGGAGGGAGGAGAGAGAGAGAGAGAGATGGAGAGAGAGACAGAGATAGAGAGAGAGAGAGAGAGAGAGAGACGAGAGAGAGAGAGAGAGAGAGAGAGAGAGAGAGAGAGAGAGAGAGAGCTGCAATTTCAAACCTATCGAAATAATAGGTTTGTTATTACTAAAAGTAGAGAATTTAAAACATAATAACATAACATAAAATCGTAGGGTATTTAAAACATGTTCAGTGTGATTTTAGAGATATTTCTTGGGGAATTTAGGGCATACGCATCTTGATAAACTAATTGCACAACCACTTTCTTCGAGAATCTATACTGTGAAATAAACTGGATATAGCTAAGGGTATTGCCCAATACTTTGGTCTCTCTAAAAAAATCTGGTTCAAATTCTTCCATTATATCTTAATGGAAGAATTCTGGACTCCAAGTAAATTTAACCTTGTTTAGTGGGCATTTAACAGCGGATAACTATAACCAACATTGATGAAAGTCTGGCATCCTACAATCGGATATTCTAGAGATGAGTTCGAATAGGATGGCTAGATAAACTTGACTTTTACAAACCCTATCGTGTCGTCATTGGTGACAGAAAAGATTGGAAACAAGGTGAATCAATCACAATGAAGAACACGATCATGTGTTACACAGATTGATCACGAATCATCCTTGGGTCTGATTGCGAGGTCTATGGTGCCAGGTCAAAAACTGAGCTCAGTTTTAGCCTCGGCAAACTGGCTATGGTTTTTAGGTGGAAATCGCTGCCTGTGCTCAGGCAAACATAGATTTGGACCTTACGGGCAAAACAATCTATCTAAATTCAGACAACCAATCGGCACTAAGGTCACTTGCGTCTTTCGACTTCACCTAGTTTGGGACTATTACAGGGTTCTTAAAATGCTGGCGTGTTCCAATAGGGTAATCATGGGTGCCAGGTCACAGCGAACAACAGGAAACAAGAGGGCAGACCACTGTGCCAAGAGAAGCGCTGAAGAACCTCTAATTGGCCCAGAGCCGGCATGCAGGGTTGCTTACAGCCTTGCCAAGAGAGTTGCCCCCTCCACGGATCGCTGGTACGCACCAGAAGACCTGGGAGGCAATGCCAGGTAACAGGCACACAAAGGAGGTCCTGTTGGAGCCATCATACTCCAACACGGTTGAAGCTCTTATCTTGCAAGATTAGAACTCTGAAGGATGGTCGGTTTTATAACTGGGCACTGGACATTTAGGGTACACATAACAAGTTGGGGTTTCCAACCCCCATTCTCTTGAGTAGGAAATGTGGAGAGGAGGAAGAGACTGGACGGCACATCCTCTTCCACTGCCTGGCCCTAGCTAGGAAGCGGGCTCTCACCTTATGCGGCGTATCAAAACGTGGCCAAGGTGTAGCACAGGAAAACCTCATCAAGGCAATCTCAAGGTTCTCAAATTATCTTGGATTGGATGAGGTTTGAAGTCCTGTAAAGGAGGGCGCACAATAAGCCTTTTGGCTGAGGGGGTTACCAGGTATTTGAAGCCTTCCTAATCGTAAAAACAATTTATGAAATACAAAATATCAGCTGATTATTCTCTTTACCATCATTAAAACATACTAACTGAGGTTTGTGAAACTGGCTATAAGATTAGAAAGAAATACAAAACAAGTTAATATCATAGAACACAATTTTTTTTTACTTAAATTGTAATAAATTTATGGTGTATAATGATCACTTGATTTATAGTAGTTTAAAAAATTCAATTTACTTACTTAGAAAATTGTAAGTTAAAAAAGTTAAGAGATTAACCTGGCCTAGCACCAGCAATAGTGTGTTACAATTATATCTCTGTTTAATGGTCATAAAAAGGAGTCTTTACACTCCAATTTAGAAGAAACAATTTGATACTGGAATTTCTTAAAGAAATATTAAATGAGTAAACAGAAATAAATCCTAGGTAAAAAAATATTTCAGTCAAAAAGTTCCCCACATCTAATTTGAAACTTAAATTTGTAAAACAGTTTGAATCTGACTCCTTAAATTTCTATGGATTGTGTTTGTGTATAAGATGTTAAACATGTACATAATTAAATTTGTATATGATGCTTATAATGCTTCAGTGATTCTATTTGTGCTTTATGAATTTGATAATGTATGCATGAATAAATGGCACAAGACCATAACGTAAAGACAATTAAGTATTCCATTTATTAGTGAAAGCCAATTGAACTGATAAGAAGTGATTGTATCTTTTTTTGTAGCTCTTTGATAGCTATGGCTTTTCATGGCTTGCCATTTACTTCTCGTTAATTGGCCTGACAATATGCGTTAATCTGTGCTGATAAAGGTTCATCTTACCTTTTGGCCAGCTATAGCCAATAAGAGCTGTCCTAAGTTATGTAATGCTAAAATCGGCTCTTTAGACCCCCCTCTTGTAACTATATTACTAAACCCCCTCAAAAATAACATAACGCTGTCACCAACCCCTTCCTTCAATTTTTTTCCATTCACTTTCATGCATATTTGGATTTATGACAAATTCATTGTTTAGACTTTGTTCCTTTTGTTTTCTAATGCGGGGAGAATAATGTTAAAATCTTTGTAAAAAATCTTGTATTTTGTGGAGGGATCAAATTATGCAAATTAATTTAAACAAATTTTTGAGGTTTAATAGTAACGTAACACTGCGTAGAACCCACTCTTCATCACAAAGGTGCTTAACACTACTGAAAAACCCCCTACTCCTTCAGGAGTTACATAATTTAGGGACGGCCCCTTACCATATAATATTTGATTTTACCACTGTTAGGTTCAGTTAGGTTTAAGTGATATGAATTGTTATTTATTTATTATACATTAACTTAAATCTACTGACTATAATATGATTTTTTTTAATATAAAAGAGAGATAATGGCATCAGAAAACTTACCTGAGATAACAAGGCCACTAATGCAAACATAAAAAATGTAACAAACACAGCATAATACAAATATTTTCTATATTGTTGGTACCATCTTTAAACAAGAAAATATCTTTCTGCCTGAAGAAGATACCGGTGATGCTGAAATTGTGTTCATCCCGCTGCGCATTGTGTTAGTGAACTTGTCTTCTTAGGTAAGTTTGCCAGTGGCGATTCATCCATATAGGAAGTAAGACACTTCCTACATCTATTTTTGATAAAATAAAATACTCTATAAAGAAATATATAACAATTATATTCTTTCACAACTAACTAGTTGGAATAATAGTTATGTACCACACAGAAAGTAAATGCCTGCTGAGTGTGCATCTGCTATAGGCAACACTTAGCAGGAAAATGAAATTGTTCCTCAATTCAATTGCAATGTAGCGTTTAGGGGTCACAAAACCAACTGACTACCGTGTAGGCTCTCATTAGGCTGACTTTTCTTGCTGCATTCCTATCACGCCCACAGGCAGTTGTGAGAACTGCTTACAGCATCCTTTCAAACCCCACACTTACTTTGCACTGCCATGACAGGTCTTGCTCATATAATTCCACTTACAAACTTAGTGAATCAATGTGCCCATTTTATGTTTTACTTTCTTTACTTTCTCCCATATGCGCTACCACAGAGAAAGTATTGTGATCGTAAAAAAACTTTTTTAGAAAAGTTGGTCTAAAAATCCATTTTTGCCCCCTGAACCCAAAAAGTGGTTTTTTAAATGTTTGTCCGTATGTGTGTATTGGCACTTCGCTGGAAACCAAATGGATGGATCGATTTGTATGAAATTTGGTATGTAGGTGTATTTAGCCAATATCTCCAGACCATTTTAAAATGTTGTATGGGAAAACTTATGAAAATGGTATTTTCTCAAAAACGGCTTTAACAATTTTGATTTAATTTTAAGAAAAGATGTGAATTACGATTTAAAATATTGTAAAACCGCATGTCACTAACTTTATAACTTTATTATAATATTAGTAACACTGTACGTATATGAGTGGGCGGGTGGGTCAGTAACACCATATGTATATGGGTGGGCGGGTGGGTCAGTATATTATATTATAAATATAAGGTAGCTATTTTTGTGAACATATTAAAATCATAGATACACCTTTATGTATATGTTTAATATATTAACACGTGCTGTGAATGTCCATTCTCGTAGTTTATGGATACGATTTATCTATTATTAGGTTAATATCGTGATAGATAAACCTTTTTTAACGTAGCCCCTCTAACCAGAAGTGTTTTCTTGTACACTGGGACCGGTGAAGGTAGTTCATGAAATATTTAATACAACACTCTGATTTGTTACAAATATTTTTCTTCCAAGCCATGTTTATGATAGCCGATATATAAATATAAACCCTCAAGATTTCCATAGGTTTACTGGAGAGTGGAAGCAATACTAAGTAATTCAGCAGAAACATACCTCGGGGTACGCCTCCGTTAATACAACCGGATCTCACTCGGCAAATCCACCCATTTCCATTTTGTTTTAACGGAAACCTCAGCTGCTAATAATAAAAAATAATCAAAAATAAGTTTTTGAGTTATAAGATTTTGTATACAGACAAAATCATAAAAAATGCAAATTTGTTGAGTAAAGATGCAAATTACAATTAAAAGTATGTTTTATATATTTTATTTTATTTATTAGTTATCATCCCACTAGGTTGGAGCTGGAGGTCGAAGGCCAGAAGCCACAACTCAAGTTTTTGAAAGTTGTTTAGATAAAATCTGGCTATGTGATTAATTGAACAGCTGTTTTTAAAGATTATTTTTGTCCATCCTTTTTTTATTTAAATAAAATAAGTGTTTCATCTGTACATTCCTTAGAAATGTAATTAATTGAACATCTGTTTTTATTACAAAAAATAAATAAATAAAGGGAAAGGGAGAAAGTTTATACCAGTTACCTGGTACCATTTGTTTTATTTTATAAGAACCCATAGTTTGTTAGTTTAAATTTCATTAAACAAGTTGCATTGGAAATCTATTAAATTTTTTTTTTTTTTTTGCTTGTTCAGTACTCAGTAGCGTAGCGAAAGGGGGGGTCTGGGGGGTCCGGACCCCCCCCCCCGAAATATTAAGACATATTAAAAAATAACTAAGCATGGAGCAGGGAAAGAAAGGAGATTACTCTTTTCTTTATCTTTATCATTACTCTTGTCTACGAACATTAAATTATCATACCATTGTTAAAAAAAGGTTTGTCGTTTTGTTTAAGTTTAAATCATAAATTATCCAAAACGACCCTTTTTGGGCTCGGCCCGCTGGGTTTGGTGATGTCAGAAAATTTTTGCATGAATTTTTTTTTTGGGGCCCCCCCTTTCCCCGCAGTTTTTAAATTGGTTTTTCGCAAAAATTTAATTTTTTTAAGTGCCCATCTTCATTCTCAGCTGGCAACCCTTTAATATTTTTTTAAGTCTCTAAATAAATTTTTATTCTTTCTCAGTAAATTTGGGTCCAATTTTTTAACTGTCCCCTTTGGGGTGGAGACTTTAATATTTTTTTGAGTAACATAAAAATAAAAAACACATTTTTAAAACCTTTTTAATTTTCAAAGGGGACAGTAAAATTTTTATTAACCAAAATTTAAAAAAACCAACAAGAGGAAAAAATTTGTTGGGACAATTTTTTTTGTAAAACTGCCCCGGGGGAATTTGTAGTTAATAAATCCGTTTTTTTATATCGTTTCCCTTCTCAGTTCATGATGGCTTTTGTTTTGATTAACGTTTAAAGCATGATTTTTGGGTTTAGACTAAAGCGGGCCCGTTTAAAGACAGCTTTCAAACTTCCCCTTCTTACTTCCAGCGTTTTTTGATTGGACTCAGAAGTTGGAGTTTTATGATTGGATTACCCTTAGGGGATCAATGGTTATTAAAATTTAAAAAAACGATACAGTTTGGCTATTTAATTTGTTTTTTTAATAAAAGTAATTTGCTGCATTCAGTTTTAAAAGGGTTTAAAAAACCCCCAAAAAAGCAAAAGGAAAATTGTTTTTTAAAAAATAGATGTTAAGAAAAACGGGGTACACAAAGGAGCTAGCTGATATGAAAAGTAGATTTATTTTTTTTAATTTTTTAAAATTGAAAGGTTGCACCATGAAATTAAATCATCTATCTGAAATTTAAAAAAAGACTATAAAAATTTTTTCAGTTTTAAGCAGGCCATTGGGGAAAGAAAAAGGGGGCATAACCAACATTTTATTGAAAAAAATTTTAAAAGTAATGGGGTTTTAAGGGCCGGCATGGAACTTAATAAAAGCAAAATTTCATCTCCTAAAAAATATTAAGAAAAAAATAAATTTTCCCACAGATGCCCTTTAAAATTGACCTTTTTTATTAATTCTGTGAATGATATTAAAAATAAAATTTTGGTCAAAAGCTGTGTTTTTTCCTGAAAGAGTTTGTTCGTGAGGGCACCCCCCACTGGATTAATTTTAAAATGGGAAGTTTAAATTTACAAACTGAGGGACTTTTTTCCAAACGCAGTTTTAAAAGGTTAAAAAACCTTCTGTTTAAAGGTCGTGACATTTATGATTGTCAAATTTAATTATTAAAGAAATTTAAACACCCTGCTTGGCTTACCCCTGCTATCTGCTTCAAAAATGTCTTCAGAATGGTTGTCTTTCCGGACATGTTTCAAGATTTTATAAAAATATGCCCCAAATTTAAAAAAAGGGGCGGCCAAAAGGCCGGCAGTATCGCCTATCTTCTAATACCTGGGATATCAAACTTTTTTTAAAATTTTTTAGTGTATGACCAGTTAGTCTATTTTTTAGAAACAAATGGAATCCTTTAATTAAATAAAATTTGGATTTAAAAAGGGGAAAAGGGTCCCCCCATGGATCCATTGATATTCTTGAAAAAAGAAAATTTGCTTGTATTTGGGGAAAAAAAAGTTTAGGGTTTAAAGGCCCACCCTTTGTGATTTAACTAAGGCCGGTGACTGTTTTTTGGGCCCCAAAATTGACATAATAATTAAAACTAAAAATACTATGGTTTTGGAGATATGTTTTTAAAATTTTTTTTCGGGAATCCACCCTGAGCAACGGGAAAAAAAAATAGTTTGTTTTTTTGGGGGAAAACATGGTTTTCAGGAAACTACCAGGGGGGAACATGGAGTCCCCAAAGGCTCAATTTTTGGGGCCCTCTTTAAATTTTTTCATAGTTGTTAATGTTTAAACCATTTTTCCAAAAAAAATCTCACACTATTTTAAATTACGCAGAGGGACACCAAAATTTTTTAAACTCAAATAGCTGCTTACCAAAACTTAATGCTTTAATTTAACTAGTACAACTGCAGGGGCGTGCTTCTCGGGGTTTCAACCCCAAATGGGATTTTTTTTTAAAAAAAGGGCCCAAAATAAAAACCCCATTATTTTTAGTTTTAAAATTTGGGGTTTCCGGGTTTTCCAAATCGTATGGGGCCCTCACCCAAGTTCTTGGGAAAATTCTTTTAGAAAACCCAAACCTTACCGGGGGCCCTCATATAGACAGTTTGAGTGAAAAATTTGGTCTAGGTTTTTTCAAATTTATTAAGGCGATTTTAACCTTTTGTGTTAAAGGAAACTACTTTCGAAATGTTTTTTTTCCCCTACTTCCAATCTTTGGGTTCAGGTACGGGTTGTTTTTTTTTGGGGGAAAAATAGTTCCAGAATTCAAGAAATTTTTTTACTAAAAAAAAAAAGCTCTCCGAGTAAAAAAAATAAAGCAAAGTGATCATGAGCACTGAAAAAACCATTGTTTTTTAAAAAACTAAAATTAACAATTTTTAAACCCTTATTTTTTCCATGATTTTTTAGGGTTTTAAAAAAAATTTTTGGACATTTTTAAAATTTAACCACATTTTTTCACAATTAAAACCCCACTAGTTTCTAAAGATAAGGAATCTTTCGCCTCCCCCAATGGTTAACAAAACTAAAAAAACAAAAAATGATTTTTTATCATTGAAAGTTTTAAAAAACCCCCTTTTGGACATTTAAAAAATTCAGTACCCTGGTGAAGCCCATTTAAGAAAAAATTACTCCCCAACTGGTTGTTAATGAACCCCTTTTTTACAGCATGGATGTTTTTTTTTCAATTGAAAAACAAAAAATTTTTAGTTTTTGTCCCTATTTATTTCCCCATTTTTCTAAAAAATACTTGTTTGTTTTTAATTTATTCTTTGGGTTTGTTTAAGGGTTAAACCTGTCTTCAAAAATTTATTTTAATTTGTGCTATTTGTGATAATTTTTTACCTATTTATTCAATTTTTTCCTTGTGTTTATATTTATTTTTTTTGTTGTTTTTTTGTAAGTAAAGGGTCTTTATTTAAAACACAGACCATTTTTTTTAAATTTTTGGGTTTGTCTCAAAGTTTTTTTTTTTAGTGTCTCTAATTTATTTTGGGTTACTTAGTTTTTTAAAATTTTTTTGGAATATTTTTAACCCGTTTTTTTCAAAAAATATATGTTCATTGTACTGATCTGGTTGTTCCCTTCAAATGCTGCCTTATTACCTTGTTTTATTAATTTGGGTTTTTTTATTCTTTTGGTTTTTGACTGAATCAAATTGCTTCTCTTTAGTTTTAATCTTTCAGCTAGGGGTGGGAGTTTCCCTTTCCCTTAAGCCCCAAAACTTTTGGGTTTTAAAATAGTTTTAGTCATTTAGGTTAGTTATTTTGACTTGGCGTTAAATTGCTGTATTTGGGACTTTGTAAATGATTGTAATAACCCAAAACCCGGCAATAAAAAAATATTATATTAAAATTATTATTATTTTTAGTTTTAGTTTTAAGGGCCCGGTATTTGTATAGCGGGCCCGATTTACGATTATGGACGGGTCACAGAAAAGTCTAGTTCGCACCCCACCCGGCTTTTTGGTAAAAACGGGATTAAATTGTTTTTACCCTTTTCAGGTCGGTCTATTGTCCGCCTTTTACGATTACAGCTGAAGATTTGTTTTGTGTTTGCGAAGATTTGGGGTTGTAGTTGAGGCTTGAGGTAGTGCCCTCTGTCTTTGTCGTCACCCTAATTAGCAAATTTTTGTCCCTTTCTAAGTGAAAGTCCCGGGTTTTGGGGAAATTTGTTCTTTTTTTGTTTGGTTTTAAGTTAAGTAATCAAGTTTTTATTGTATTTCTCACTTTTTTGTTTTTAATTGGGCTTCTTTTAAAAATGAGTAAAAAAGATTTTTTTGACCAGTTTTTAAAACCCAAAAACTTTAAAAAACGGATTCGGAATTAAGTGAAAAAAGTGGTAGTTTCATTGTTGCCCCGAGGATAGAAAAAAACCACTTTTGGGGGAAAATAGAAAAAAAAAGCTTTTCCCGCTTACCCCAAAACTCCGTGTTGTTCATCGTTCGTGCCCAAATTTCCATTTAAAGTAGGCCTACAAAATCTCAAAGAAAGCTTATTGGCCTAACCTCTGTAGATTTTGGGGTATTTTCGGGACCTGTTATTTCACCCCAAAAAAAAAGATTTTTCTAAAACAAAGGGTTTTTGGGAAAAGTAAGTACAAAAAACGTTTTAAATTTTTTTCCAGATGAGAGTTTTTTTTTTCCAGAAAACCCCCCACCCAACAATTAAAAAATTTAAAAATTTCCCAGAGCACCGGGTTTAAAAAAAGATTAAATTTGGGCTGGCTTTTTTCTAAGGCAAAGGGGATGGAACTTAGGGTAAGTTTTGTGGGGTTTTTTCCCAAATTTAAAAATTCACTGGAAAAGGCCCCAAACCAAAAATTGGGGGGCCTTAGTAACTGTCCCTTATAGAAAGTGGAAAGATGCAATAGGAAATTCACCTCCCCACAGAAAACTCGGGAGTCCCCACAAATTTTTTTTGTCTAGTTGCGGAAAAAACTTTATAAAGGTTTGTTTTGGGCCGAGTTAGAAAAACATCAAAGTGATTTTTGGGATTCGCAAAAGAAAAAAAAACAAAACAGAGTTTTCACTCAAGCCTAAAATTTGGGACCAATTATTTCTGTGGAAAAAGGGGAGATACCCCTTGGGGGGACATGGGGGAAACATTTGGGACATGAGGGCCCGGAAAAAAAACCTTTAGAAAAGGAGGGCAAAATTTCGACCCTTGCTAAAGGGTACCCGAGAATTTTCTGATGAAATTTTTAAAAAAACCCAAACTTTTTTAATAGTGCCCGTTTTTGGAAACCTATATTAGCCCCTGAATTTTTCAGAATAAAAAATTTTGACTTTTGGGGGACAATTTTTACTAAAAAAAAGTTGTTTAATTCTGAAAATAGTGCGGGATTGTTTTTCCTTTTTGGGGAGATGAAACGCTTGATGTGTCTGGAAAAGAGAAAGTTTTTCAATTTTTTTTTCCAAATAATTTCGAATGAAAAAAAACGACCCTGAAAGAAGACTTCTTTTCCCTTTTTTCACCCCAAAAACTGTTTTGTCTGTTTGAGAGCTATACGAAAAATTTTTTAACCATTTGTGAAAGGGTTTTAGGTCTAAACATGGAAAAAGTCTTTGGGGTAAAGGGGTTTACGAGGGTTTTGTTCTAAGTTTAGTGGGCATTTTTTCTGGCGTACTTTCAAAGATTAGGGGAAAATACACCCCAAAGCTTATTTATGTGACTGTGTTGCCACCGCTAAATTTTGGGTTTTTTGAGTAAAATTTCCTTAAACTTCCTTACATAAGGAATTTTTTTGGGAGCTAAAATAAAGAGGGGGCCTATATGATGGGGGAAAAAATTTACTCAAAGTGGTGTTATGAAAAAAAAAAACATTTTGAAAAATCTTGACCTAAAACCCTCAAAAAACGCGCCCCCTTTCCTTCTGTGTTGAAAACAAGTTTCATCGAAATGACAAGTTTGGGGTCAAACATTTGTTAAAGTTTTTCCAGCCATCGTTCCCTACTCGGGCAAGAGTTTTTCTATTTTCTAAAAGTGATATCGTCTTCAGCTGCCAATTCCTTGCCTCTGTTGAAAAAGGAGGTTTCCTTGTTGCAATTGGTGGTGGGGTGAATTCATATTTAGTTTCACTTTTTCCTCTTTCAAAGTACCCTCCAAAAAAAACCCTAAAAAGTGACTTATCGTCTGCCCTTGAAAATTTGTTTGTGAAAGGTTTTTTGAACAAAACTGAAGGACTTGCGTACCCTTTGCCCTAAAAATTGAAGGTAGCAGTGATTTTTAAAAAATTTCACTTTGTTTTTTGGGAAAAGGCTGAAAAAATGTCTAAAGTTTAATTTTGGAACAGCTTTTGTTTTTGCCCCGGCAAAGTGGGGAAGAAAAACCAAAAAGAGACAAACTCCCCCTTACCTACCCCTGAGGAATATTTATTTTCCGGGTAATTTTTTAATCCCTTGCATCGATTCTTTGGGGTTTTATAAGTTTGGTTGACCGGTTGGGGAAAAAACAGAGATATTCTAGAAGCTTAGATTGTTTACCCCCAAAGAATACAAAAAAAAACAAATATCCACAAATTGAAAACATAAAAACTGTTTTACGTATTTCGTGGTCTATTTGTGAGGTCGAAGGCAAAAGTATAATGTGGGGGAGTACAAAATAAAAAAAAAAATGGGAAAAGAACTGAATTCCCAAAAAAAAAAATCATGTCTTTTTCTTGGACACCGGCGACAAAAAACTTCTCCCCTTTTCTATAAACTACTTACTTAAGGAAAAACTATTTTTATTAAAAAATAAGTAGGGCCCCTTACAAATAGATTTTGGTAGTTTTTTTTTTGGGGAAAGATAAAATATTTTTAACAGGGTTTTTTTTTTTAGATACACTTTAAAAAATTTTTTTAAATTTTCCAAAAACGTTTTTTTAAAAATAAAAAATTTTAAAAAAAAATTTTAACGAAAATAAAACTTTAAAAAATTCAAAATTAATCCCTAATGTTTTTTGGCCCAAAACAAAAAAAAAAAATCAAATGGAAATTTAATATAAAAAACCTTTTCTTTTGCGGTGTTTGCTACATTCCCCGTCTAACAGCGGGGTTTGAGAGACCTTCTCATTTTCAAAAATTTTAAAAGCTCCCTGAGGAATTTTTATGAGTAATAAAACGTTTAAAAATGGGTTTTGCTCTACTTTTTCAATTCACTTTCCAGCTCCCAATCAACAGTGACGAAGTTATCGATGAGATTGGTCAGAATTGGAAATTGGAGATTAGTGCTGTAATTTATTATTGTATTTTTTTTTAAAATTTATTCCTATTCTTTACTTAATGTAAAAAAGGTTAAAAATTTATATTTTAATAAATTTCTATACATGTTGTTTTTTTACCCTTTTACTCATCCTTTAAAAGGGTTTTTTGAAACCTCCGGACAAACTTCAACACTATATTATGTTGTTGTTTTTTAAAAAAATCAGGAATTTAAAAAAGATTTTTTTTGGGAAAGATAAAAGTTTTTTTGGTTGGACAAAAGTGAAAAAAATTTTTAATTTTAAAAACCCCTATATTTGTCTTCTTTTTTTAAAAAAAATTTTTTCCCAAATTTGGGGTACCCCCCAGTCTTTTTAAAAACCGTGAAAATTCAGAAAATTTTCAAGGGCGGATAATATGCCCTTTTTTCACGTTCTTGGGGAAGGTATTTTTGAAAGAGGAAGAGGGGATGTTTAAATATGAAAAAAATTTTTTTTCATCGGTGACTGCTTTGTACCGGAGTAACGCTGGGGAAATTTTTACCCCCCTTTTCTAAAGGTTTTTGGCTGTCATTTGGGCCCACTGCCCCAAATTTTCCCCAAAGGGGGTATTTTTTCCTTTTCCCTCCACAGAATATGATTGTGTCAATTATAGGGCTTGACTTAAAAATTTCTTTTTTTGTTTTTTTTTCTTTCTTCCCCTGTGAAATCCAACTTCCTTTGGGAAGGGCCTTCTATTTCGGCCAGAGAATCGCCCCTTCATAATTTTTTCAGTAGCCATACATAAAAAATTTTTTTTGGGTACCCAGAGTTGCTGGGGAGAGGGGGAGTTTTTTCTATTGCGTTTTTTCCGTTTCTATATGGTTTTAGTTATTTAAAGCCCCCAATTTTTTGGTATTTCCCTTTTAAACCAGTGAATAAATTGGAAAATTAACACACAACAAAAAACCCCCAGGACCCCCCTTTGGTTTTTTGGGAAACCCCCCCCCCCCAAACCCGGGAAATTCCGGTACGTATTTGTCAGTACTATGCATAATTGATAGCAAAATTCCCAAAGGGGTTTTAAACTGCCCAAATTTTTAAAAAAATTTATTGTTTCATGTTTATGATCATCAAAATAAGATCAACCACCTCAAAAATATTAGAAATTATTATATAAAAAAAGTATTTTTTTCCCTGTATTTTGAAATTGGTTTCTTAAAAGGAAGGGCATTTGGGGACCCTACGTTTTTAAAAACAAAATTTAATCACTTCTCCCCCATAAAGTTACTTTTTTTTTCCAAATCCCCGTTATTATATTATATTTTTTAATAAAATGGCCCGGAGTTTTAGTTGGTTAAATCCCAGTTTCATAAGCTAAAGCTTCCCAGTTCGATCCCATTCAGTCATAACATTTTTTGAGAGGGATAAGCTGATAACCACTGGCTATTATTTGTCATTGGGCTATTAATTAATAACACTTTCTAAGGAATAACACGGTCTTGGTTTGTAACAATAACTACATTCCCTCATCTTCACTCATTTTAAATCCATATTCGCCCAAATCTTGAGGATCGGCTTAAGAATAAATAAAAAATAAATAAATATATTCCAGTTATTACATAAATAAATTCTTTATATTGATTCAAGAGCAAATCACAAATAAAATATATTTAGCAAATATGTAATTCCGAAAGTGTTAAAACATGCTATTTTTAGACTAAATTTTGAAGTATTTACTGAGGGTGAACCCTTGGCCCCTCTCATATTTTGGAGGTAATCCATACCCCAGAAACTTCCTATATATTTAACTATCTATGAAGTGCCAGTTTGCTAATGCCCAATTTATCATATTATATTAATTCTTGGCCTAGTGTTATGTAACCTAAACTCTGACTACAGTGTGATAGTTTATAAGCAAGCAACGTAAAAAAGGAGACATTTGTATTATAAATTAATTACCACTTTATTTACTGTTTGTATTCCCAAACCAATACCCGTCTTTACAATAATATTGTGATAAATGGGTTATTCTAAGATAATTTGTTTCAATTAAAAACTTATTAATTTTAATAGAATTCAACCTATTGTAAAATATGAGTATTGATAGAGTATGTAGTATAACTGATATTGTTAAGCACGTTCACGACGGGAATTTAGTGTAATTTTACCATGGAGATACGGGTTACTGTAAAATATGACCTTTGGACGTAAATGCGTTCTTTGCCAAGGAAGGCTTGAAATGACCAAAAGTCAAAAGTATTTTTCTAAATATGTTTATTATTACTTTTTTGCATTACTCACCGGTGGGTCAGGACACTCATTTAGAGTATCTTATCACTGTGGTGCGTCATGACCCACCGGTGGGTTACACAGTAAATCAGCTGTACACGTAATCCATAGTTGCTCAACTGTTAATATTTTTTATTGTTTATGATATCGTTTAAAACTGTATAAAAATGTATTATTTTAGATAACTATATATACTACTTCATTTTAATATTTTACATTTCCCATTGTTTGTGTTGCTATTTGAAACTTGTTATAACTAAATAATTTTAGTTCATTTTACTTAATTTGAATAGTTTTCATTGGTTGTGATGCCAATTAAAACTTTGTGAAAATGGGCAATTTTAGTCAATTTAACAAACTTCGTAGTATTTTTCATTGTTTGTGATGTCCATAAAACTGTCTATACAATGTATTAATTTAATTAATCATACTAAAATTTAGTATTTTACATTTTTTTATTTTTTTCATTGTTTATGTTGCTATTTAAAACTTATTAATATAGGACAATTTTAGTTCATTTTACATATATTTGAATATTTTTCATTACTTGTTATGTCATTTACAACTTTCTAAAAACTTGCAAATTTAGCCAATTTTACAAACTTTTAAATATTTTTTATTGTTTATGATGTAATTTCAAACTGCTAAAAAAATAGTATTTTACATTTTTAATTTGTTACTTTTTTCACTGTATGTATTGCTATCTGAAACTTGTTAAAAAATTAACAATTTTAGTTCAATTTACACACATTTTAATATTTATCATTGTTTATTATGTCATTCAAAACTGTCTAAAAATCTATTATTTTAGTTATACTAATTTTAAATATTTTACATGGTTTTTCATGTCTTTTCCAACGTTTCATACTTAATTAAGGTGGTAAAAATGTTTTCTATTATGCCTAGATGTTCTCCCGGTATTACTGGTAGACGTAGTCAACTTTTAAACGCATAAGTTGAGGCCGCAAATGATCCCAAGCTGTTTAAAAACTATTGCAGTGTGACCCACCTGTGGGTCAAAATGCACATTGTGAATGAATGCCATGACCCACCTGTGGGTCACTATGTCCATCAAAAAGGACCGCCTAACCCAACGGTGGGTCACGTCATGAACGTGTTTAGCATTTTTTATGAATTTGTATTTTTAATAGTTACGAAAAATTTACTTTATTGATTTAGATTTTATTTTATGTCCTAGGAACTACCTAAACTTTGTAACGGAAGAACTGAAGGATCCGTACAGGTATATTTAATTTCTAATACTCTACTTCTAAGAACGCTTTTAATTTAAGATTGAAATATCAATTAGTATGAAAATTTGAATTCTTTAATAGAATAATTTTGAGTTAAATACTTTACTTATTATTATTGACAGTAATCGTAATATTTTACTGTTGATCAAACAGCTGACCAAGAGTTGAACTCTGACTAATGCTAAAGAAGTAAGTATTCACTCTTTAAAATCAATTGAACTTCCTAGAAAATCAATCAGTATATCTGTTATAAAAAAATAATAAATATATAAAAATTTTCAGTTGATTGTAACAGGAGAATAGTCCATAATGTCAAGCAATTTAAAACTGGTTCTTGACAGTTATAAATAAATGTTTTAAAATTACCTCATTGTAATAATTGTAATGGCTGAATATTATTCCTTACCTTTATTTGAATTCCAAAATTTATTAAACCTGTGTTTAATACAGAAAATTAGCTCTTTCAAAAGATCCATTCAAGGTTATTAATGAAGTTAGGTTAACAGTGATGTTTATCCCATTTGTTTGCCATGGGCCATTGTACTCAATAAAAAAAAATAAATAAATAAAAAGTGCTTTAATTAAACCATAATTTAAAAGATTATAAATGAAGCCTGTTATTTTTCCAGAATATTCTCTTGTGTCTGGCAACATGCTTCCAAATGTTTTCAAAATTAAAAAAAACACAATTTACAAAGTGTACTATTGGTACTTTGATTTGAAAACTACAAAATTATTATGGTAAAATTTATTGTTATTGGTTAGGTATTTGTTAGCATTGCTATAAGTACAGTAATTATAATTTCAATATAAAACTGCCCACTGGCTCTTATGTGTAAGGGATTTAACAGTAAATATTTTCTAATTTAAGATTAGGATAGTCATGCAATTTTATGACAATGCTGGGAAAATTAAATTATTCTAAAATGGGAGATATCCCAGGAAATGGGAGAGTTCACAGGAAATCATTTTATTTATTATTGCAGTGTAACACTGATGAATATTATTTTGGAGAGAGAGGTAGATTTATTTGGATTTTGGATGTTGTCATCATGGTCTATGGCCATTTTTGTGCCTACGGAGGGTATCTGTAGTAGCATTTTAGAATTAGACCTAGAATGTTGACGGACATAGTCGATAAATAATTTTGATGGTGACGTTGGGTTTTGCTTAAGGTAAATTGTTCAAACAACAGTATCTCTAAGTTTTCAAGCTAGAAAAAATTAAAATAACATTTTTGTCCCATTAAAAAAGCTACATTTTTGTATTCAATTGTTTTGTATGTAATTTGTACCGTTTTCGAGTTATTTTGAAATTTTAAAACATTTTCAAATAAATTAAAAAATTTTATAGCCTATGTACGAGTATATTGAACTTTTCTTTTTATAATGCATTGTAAATTGACCAAACTCCTAAAATTTCTTACACTACATTGACAAAGTAAATTATAGATGGACTAAGGTTAATTTCATAAATTACATAAATGCATTGAATTACTCTTAGTTTTTCTACTATTCGACGTTTAAGGTTTCTGTTTCGATAGTCGACAAAAAGTCATGATACCTTTGGCAAGCCATAACTTTGTCAGAATTGCATCTACGAAAAAACAAAAAAGGGAATCTTTTTAATATTTTATGAGCTTTCTTTTTAATAATTTCTTTTTGATCACTTCTTTTTAATAACATTTTTCTCAATAAAATCCAAACTTTTAAAGTTTTTCGTGAAAAACCGTTAGAGAACATGATTTTTTTTACCTTAAATCAACTCTTTCAATCAGGAACAACTCCGAAAATATCAACTTCTCCAAAAAATAATCAAGAATATTGTAAGCTTAAAATAAGACAATGTATCGATTTCTGCAGCTGTTTTGCATGTCAGAATTTACACCCCTATAAAGGGAGAACGCCTATCGGCACCGTATCACGTTTGTTTTTTGGGTCTTTCTCTAGTTACTACCAAATTTTAAAGTGAATTAATATTATCTTAAAGAATTTCATCCCCAGAACGCCTATGTACCGGACTAATAACAAAACTCATAATATCAACTCATGAAACTCTAGAATGGACACTAAATAGGTAATCATAAAGTGTTCACTATATCAAATTAATTAACATGAACCATAAAGTTGAAATAGAAAAGCGTGTTTTGGACTGCTGGCAGTAAAATTGCATTGCTACTATAAGGCTGCCAACTTTCCATCGGTGGCTTGGCAGTTTGTGAAACTGCCACTTTAAGGTAGAAGTATAGTTTTTGCGTAATGTGCAATGCAGACGCAAGTCTCATGACAAATCCTTAAATTGTCTGGTTGGGCAAGAGATAAAGTCTATTCACATGCCTTGTTGTCCATAATATTAATAGAAAATAAAGTCACAAATTTATTTATATAAAACTGATATATTCTAATAACAGGTATTAAAGTGAATTTATTTTTATTTGTTCTAGAAATTTACCAAAGGCAATCTGTATATCATTGCCAATGATAACAGTTATATATGTGTTGGTGAATATTTCCTACTACATTGTACTCAGTAAAGATGAGCTGTTGGCATCTAATGCTGTTGCTGTTGTAAGTATCATAAGTTACTATCATAGGATGCATTAAAAGTTACGCCTATTTCACAGTTAAAAACACTGTGTGCAGTTAGTTTCATTGCACGTGTAGGGGTGGGCGAGTGGGTCAGTATCATTGCACGTGTAGGAGTGGCGGGTGGGTTAGTATCACAGCACGTGTAGCCTGTGTAGGGGTGGGTCGGTACAGTGAGTTTAAGGATTTTTTAAAAGTAATCAAATACCAAAATCACACATTGGTATATGATTACTGTACTGTATATTAATGTGTCCATAACATATATTAAAGTCAAAAGTCCCCATTACTGACTAACTAACAAGACTAAGCATTTAACTAATATTTTACTTTACAATTTAATACATTTTCAGGAAATTAAAACATGTTGTTATTTTATGATGCTTTAATTGATTTTTTACCATTACGTTTTTTAGCAATAAAAAATATTTTTATTACCAATTTCGTTTGATTTTATTTTGTAATATTGTGTTTAAATTTACCTTATTTAATACTATTAAAAACTTTAGAAATTTTCAATAACATGTAAAGTTATGCATAGTTATTTTATTGTGTATCTCTAATACAAGGAACCCTAACTGCCATACAGAGCTGTCACCAGAATTCAACTAAATCACTGTCAATAAATAAAAAAAATTGAAGAATTATCACGAGACTTCTACGAACAGTGCATGTTAAGGAGGAGGCTGATCATTTCATTAAAACATGAGTGGTTTAACAAAAACAAGAGTTATGTTAATTGATTTGTTCTTCACATAAAGTGGTATAGTTTTTTTCAGTTTTGGCCAAATTTAATACGGTACAATAATAAAAGCTTACTGACTCATAATCAATGATCAGTTTACATCTATATATTTATAAACAGAACTCAAATCAATGCAAAGAAACATGAACAGATTAAGTGTATGAATCAGAAGGAAGCTAGAACAGACTGTGAAGTACCGGTAATTTACTTGAAACAGTTTTGCTTGTTTCCTTGAAATGAGCAAGTAATAAACATTAACAACTATGAACTATTTATTAATGAAGTTTAACCACGCAGACCTGCCAATCTAGGACAAATCCAATGCGGAAGACTTTTATATAAATTGTCTTGTGGTGCCCAGATGCCTCCTCCAGCAATACGGGTTCATACCTCCAGGAAATTTTTCGATTTTGGGATGTAAAGGTCGTGTTTTAAGTCACTTTTGCCGGTAAACGAAGTAATAAAGGTTAAAATTTTGATTGAGATTGCATACACTTTTGACATGCAATTCAGATTACTATCGAAGAAAAAACTATAAACACTTGAGTTTGAAACATCACTGTAAAGAAGCTAATTAAACTAGAAAAATACAAATGACATTGAAATGTTTTTTGTTTATTCCTAGGCTTTTGAGTACAAAAGAAAAATTTTTATCTTTTAACAGTTTTTTAAAATCACGGGTAGAATAAAAAGAGAGCGTGATTCGGTAAACGCTCTTTACCAAAACGTCGACTTAAAAAATTTCTGCAAAAAAATCAGATTAAGTTGAAACTTTAATAGGTAATTTATCAACTATTTCACTAACTTATGCTAGAGTTTTATGAACTTTAATTAATTAACAAAAATATTGCAGTAATTGAGTAGGCCTAAGAAATCGAATAAAACTTCGTTTTCCTCCCTCAATTCTAAATAAAAAAGGTTTCATAATAACTAAAAATAAAAGTTTGCAACGTACAGTTTAGATTTTTAATAATTCCTAGTACGTTTGATCGTAATAGATAAAAAAGTTACATAAAAATTGTTGTATGAACATAAATAAACTACAAAATTAGATTTGTGAAATAAAGTTCATATGGGAAGTGAGAAAAGCTGCTGGAACAGACCTCATCGCGGCAACGTCGCTTTGTTTTGCCCGATCTGGTCGTCGGTAGACGTGCCATCATTTTACGCGACGCTACACACTGCCCTGAGTTTGATTATTAATCCATGTAAATTCATACAAGTATGTTATGTAAACGTTCGTTTTTTGAAATAATGGTATTGTGATGTACAAAACGAAGTTTTATTCAATTTCTTAGGCCTACTCAATTACTAGAAAAAGATGTTTAACATTTTCCATAAGAACATTTTTATTAATTAATCAAAGTTCATAAAACTCTAGCAAATGTTAGAGAAATAGTTGATAAATGACCTATTAAAGTTTCAACTTAATCTGACCAGAGGTTTTTATTGTAACATTTATAAGTGACGTTTTTGTAAATAGCGTTAGAAGTAACGCTCTTTTTTTATTCTACCCGTGATTAAAAAAAAACTGTTAAAAGATAAACATTTTCCTTTTACGCTCAAAAACGCTGGAATAAACAAGGAAAATTTTAATGTCATTTGTATTTTTTTAGTGTAATTAGTTTTTTACAGTGATGTTTCAAACTCAAGTGTTTATAGTTTTTTCTTCGATAGTAGGGGTAGGCGTTTTCTACAAATATACAATAGGTTTGAAGGTGTTATGAAAAATATGTATTTATTGTTATGCTATTAAAAATACTTACGTGCCTTTAGCTTATTTGTTAATGTTTTGTAACAGAAATGTGACATTGTATAACGAACCAGAAAAGTTAGATTACAAATTAGATTAAGTATCATTGATATCACAATTTGTAAAGTTGCAAGTTAAGATATTGGATAGGAAATTGGCGTGATTATTCATTGTGATCGAAATAAAAGTTAGATCTTGTTTTATTTGTTTATTGGGTACAAATTTGTTAAAAATCACACAAACTATTATGATAAAAATGTTTTTTAAGAATCCAGGAACAATGTTATTTTTAATATGTTTAGTATTCATAAAAGGGTAGGTTCATAATATTTTTAATTACGATACTCGTCATTATACACTTTGGTGGTGGTTTGCTTTGCTTGCCTAAGCTCCATTGCAAACAGCTTTACCAACATCTTCTTATGTCGCATTGTGTTCAATCGCAGTGTGCGCCATACCTGCCTTTACACTGACTGCGTTGGAAAATTATTTCGGGAGGTGGGAGTTTTTGTAGCTGATGCAGGTAAGCGGAAATTGTCAAAATTAGGGAGACTCCACATTTTGCGGGAGAGTTGGTAGATCTGCCCATGATAAGAAAAATATGAAGAAAATTGAAATGAGCTTACATAGATTAATTAAGTACAATAATTGTTCTTTTTACAGCTTCATTAATATTTTACTACTTACTTTGTGTACAAATCGTAAATGAAAAGGACTTTAGTTGATTTTGTCCTCAATGACTCACATTAAATATATTATTTTTACTCCCCAAACTGTAAATGTCTATTTTTAAAATTAAAAGAATAGATACAGAAGACTAGAAGGTTTTGAAAATTATAGATAGTCTTGGTTAGTATATCAAGTGTTGGCAAAATCTCTTTGAGAATTCCTCTGGTCTGAGGAAGTTAAACATGGTTTACTGATATCGACCACCATGATAGTACCAAGGCTTATATGCTTGTCTGTTGACAGAGAGATAGTTGTTTTAGATTCGTGCGAGTCAAGCAAGATCATGCATCTATTGCGACATGTACAAGAACCAAAAAGATGTAGCTGTTAACACGCCTTCTTACCTAGATCTAACTTGTCAGCTCAACGCCCTAACAGACAAATGCTTAACGTTAGAAAAGTCTTTGCTTGAAGAACAAAATCTAACAGCTCAATTAAAACAAACCCAAAATGAAGTATCAACTCAACTAAACAATGAAGATTTTCATACAACAATTCTGAAGCAAGAATTAAGTAATTGTAAAGCTGAAAATAAAGGTCTCCGACTAGCCATTAAGATTCTTGAAAATGATCTTGAGAAAGAAGATTTAAAGATTCAGTTCTTGAACAAGAACTGAATAAGCAAAAGAATATAAACCAAAATTGTCTTCACTGCTCCCCATCCTTAATGTCATCTAAAATAAAAAATATACAGCCTAGGATTGCGGAGAATAAGTCTGACTTTCCTCCTTCCAGGACGAATATCACTTTGAGGAATCGTTTTAACCTGCTAACAGACTTTGAATCTACAGAGTCGGAAGAGTCATTTAATGGACAAAAAAACGTTCTTCAACAGAAAAAAAAGAATATAATACAAAGCAGCAAAGCTAATTCGTCTCTACCTATAATTAATTCAAAAATAAACAGACCACACTTAATCATATTGGCTGACAGTCATGGCCGTAATATTGGACATCTCATAGAACAAAGAGCAACCGTAAATGTTTGTTCTTATGTTAGGCCAGGTGCTGACTTTAAGAAAGTTACGGAGGATGTGCAAGATTTGAGTAAAATTTTAGGGAAGGATGATCATATTTTGGTTATAGCTGGCACAAACAGTATAGAATCTACTGGCGAGAAATGTTTGGTGAATGAAGTTCTCACTCTGATAAAAAATACCCAGCACACCAACCTAATATTAAGCACTATACCTATGAGACACAACGTATCTCATTTGGATATAAAAATTTCCAGTTAACTCAGAGTTGGAGAGGATTGCAGAGGAAAACTCAAGAATAAAACTCCTTCCATTACATCTCCTGCCACGACACCTGTTTACTACACATGGATTACATCTAAACAAAAGAGGAAAATATGTGGTCGCCAGGAACTTCACAAGTTTGCTGTATAAAAGTGTTAACAAAAAATCAGTAACAGAAAAATAAGATAATTTATCTCCCATAAAAATCATCCAGACCAACATGAGAAATATGATAAATAAATATAAAAATGATAAAGGAGTTGGGTTTGCCCACACCATATCTGCCGATCTTGAATATGAGAGAAGTTTAAGTGCAGGTGTGGCAGTAGATTTTAGAAAGGCCTTTGGTAAACCCTCACCTTCGGACTGTATTAGTAGTCACTTGACTTACCAGAAGATCGAGGATGGAGGAAGTGTGTTCAGCTTGATTACTAAACCGGAATTCAATGGAAAACCAACAATTTTCGACTATGATGCTGCCTTCTTGCAATTTATTGAAGAATTCAGAAAAAGAAAACTGAAGCGACTTATATGCTCAGCAATGGGATGCGTAAGAGATCAAATTTGGCCGAATCACTTCATAAAAAATCTCACAGAATTTCAAAAAACTACAGGAGCAAGTGTCGTTATAGTTTGCTACTATCAACGTGCAAACCGGCCCTTATACAATGGCGTGCCTTTCAATTACTTTGTGAAACACCTTCAGCAGATTATTGATGAATACCATCTACAAGAATCTTCACCTGTTCTTCAACCAGAGACCAGCACAACATCTAAAGGCTTGGCTTACCTTATAGAAAAAAGTCATGTAAATATTGAAAATTACACACAACCCAGCACACTACAGCTCACAACACACCAAGACATACAACCCAGCACACCAAAGCTCACAACACACCAGGACACACAACACAATACACTACAGATCACAACACTGCAGGACTCACAGTACACCACAGATCACAACACTGCAGGACTTACAACACAGCACACCACAGCTCATAACACACCAGGACACACAACACAGCACACCACAGTTTACTACACTGAAGAACACACAACTCAATACACCACAACTTGCAGAACCACTGACTTCAACACCCGTTTCTTCTTTAAACTCAATTGTAGCACTGACTCATCCAGCAGGTTAGCAAAAGTAAACCATTTAATAACAATCTTCCACCAAAATATACAACATCTAGCTTCAAGAATTGAACAATTACTAGTCATCCTAGATGAATTAAATCCTCAGATTGTAATATTAACTGAACATGATATGCAAAATAATGAAGTGAATAGACTTAATATACAAGGGTACAAAATTAACAGTTTTTACTGTAGAGAGAACACTGCTAAAGGAGGAGTCATGATGCTCTGCCAGGAGGGTTTAAATTGGAAGCGGGTGGAAGTATCTAAATCTTTGTCAGACAGATTACTTGAAGAAAAACAGTTCGAGTTTAGTGCTTGTAGCTATAGAGTTGTTTCCTTTAAAATGTTGGCTATAGGGCTATATAGATCGCCTAGGTCAGACTGTGTAGTATTTTTAGATAGGTTAAGCATATTAGTTGACTATTTTTTTAAACACTTTGATCATATAGTTATTGGGGGAGACGTTAACATAAATGTTTTAAAAAATGATCATGAACTCAAATTATTCAAAAATATATTAAAAAGTCACAACATGAGGTATCTTATCAATTTTCCGACAAGAGTAACAGAAAATTCTGCATCAGCAATTGATAATTTCATAGTAAAAAACTTTCATGATTCCTTACTAACTGTAGAGGGGGTAATAACCTGTCTTGTAGATCATGACGGACAATTTCTGCATATTCACAATCCAAAGATAAAAGTCGAGCAAAAATTACCTATAAAGCACGAAATACGCAAGTTTTCCGCCCAAAACATAAGTGAATTTAATAGGCTCCTAAAAAATTAAGCTTGGGAGAACGTTTACATGGCCTCAGTTGAAAAAAAAATATGACAAGTTTCATAATACTTTACAATATTATTTTGATATTTCTTTTCCTAAAACCTTAGTTACTGAAAAAATCTGTAAACAAAATTGGATTTCAGAAGATCTTAAAAATGAAAAAAAAAAAACTAATACAATTGGCTAAAAAAACTAGAGGAAAGATAAATACTCTTTTAAATAAAGACTTGAAACAAAGAAAATGTGAGTATAAAATAAAATTAACACAAGCTAAAACCGATTATTTTGAAAATAAAATAGAAAAATCTACAAATATACAAAAAACAGTGTGGGCACTTATTAAGTCTGAAATTGGGCAAACAAATCAGAATGAAATTAAAAACATCTCCTTGCAAGAGGGAAATAAAAGTTGGTATAGTCCTAAAACTGTATCTAATGTATTTAATAAATACTTTGTACATGTAGTTCAGGAGATTGGTGAATTTAATCGTCAAAATACAGTAGTTAGTGAAAAGGAACAAGCACAATGTATTAGAAAAGGTTTTAACTTTAAATTTGTTGATGCAGAGGAGGTGGAAAAAACCATAAACTCAATAAAGAACAAAAACTCTGCCAGTAATGATGAAATCCCTATAAAAGTGATCAAAAATACCAAACCGTATTTAATCCAAATTTTAAGCCACTTAATAAATTCATCATTTGTTTCAGGGATTTTCCCAAACCAGCTTAAAAGATCAAAAATCATACCAATCCATAAAAAAAATTGTCCAGAAACTGTGTCAAACTATCGCCCAATTTCCCTTCTTCCGATAATCTCAAAAATTTATGAGAAAATAGTTAACAAACAATAAATAACATACCTAGAGGATTCTAAATTACTAACTAATATTCAGCACGGTTTTAGACCACAAAAATCAGTAATAACCGCTGCTGTATCTTTTGTTGAGTCTATAATCGAATCAGTAGACAAAGGTGAATATACAGCAGGAATCTTTATGGACCTATCTAAGGATAGTGTAAGCCATTCTCACCTGAAACTAAATTACAATCATTAGGAATACAAAAAAATGCAATTAAGTGGTTTCAATCGTACATTTACAATAGATGCCAATTTGTAGAAATTACCCATAGAACGCATGAAAATAGAATCTTAAAGGTTTCTTCAGAAACTGAAATGATTAGATATGGTGTCCCTCAGGGATCGATTTTGGGCCCTCTTCTGTTCCTATGCTATATAAATGATGTAGGGAGCGTACTCACACGTGCACCCCAAAATAATCTGTGTCTTTATGCAGACGACTCAAATCTTAAAGTAGCAGCCAATACTGTTGAACAGGTAGAGATAATAAGTTTCATTGAATTAGAAAATATTGGAACTTTCTTTAAGCAGCACAACTTAATGTTAAATGCTCAAAAAACTAACTTTGTAAGATTTAAAACACACAACAACAAACAGATAACCGAACCATTAATTACGTACAACTCAGAAGAAATTGAGAGTAAAAAAAGCACACAATTTCTCGGCCTAACAATAGATCAACATTTAAGCTGGGACAAACATGTGGATAAAATATTATCAAAATTAAGCTCGGGGATATTTTCTCTTTACAGGATGTAGTTTTTTTGTAACCAAAAAACACTAAGAAATATATATTTTGCAAATTTCCACTCTCATTTATCTTTTGGAATATGTCTCTTTGGTGCAACGACAAAAACAAATATGGATAAAATTCTTAAACTACAAAAAAGGGCAATTAGAATTATAATGAGACTAGATTACAATGAAACAGTAAAGGAGAAATTAAAAAAATTACAAATTCTAACAATATATGGCCAATATATTTTTGACACGATTCTAATTGCAAAAAATAATCAAATAAGTAATGAATTAAATATTGAACCTCATCCATACAACACCAGAAATAAAAAATGCATTGTAACAACTCATCACAATTTAAAGTATTATGAGAAAAAACCATCATACATGGGGCTGAAATTTTTTAAACATCTACCCACTAGTATAAAAAATTTAACTAATATGAGAATATTCAAAAACACAGTTAAATGATTTTTGATAAACAAGGCATTGTATTCTCTGGAAGAGTACTTTTCCACCTCCTCGTAGATTTAGATGTACTTGTATTAGTAGTTTTAAGATGTACAGACTGCGAGTCTTTGGACACTATTCAATTGTATACTTAGTGTATATATCTGATGAATAAAGATTTATTTGATTTGATGTAAAAAACAAATGCATCATTAATGGTCAGTTGGCCATTACACTTCTACCTTGAGGTGAACCATTCAAGAGTGTGTGTCATTGCTCTATCATAGTGCTAGCAAGTCAATGCGTAACCGAAAACTGTACCACACAAACCTACCCAAAACTACTAGAGCTAAACAACACCTCAAAGTAAGATTTATTTACATACGCCAAGTAAACGATACTACATCGTCAGCTCAAAACCTGACTGTACCTCACTCACCTTTAGACCTATTACTGTCAGCGCAGAAATGATGTGAACCCAAGTTTGAAGATTGTTTACTAAGAAACTAAAAGGCCTAAGAAAAGTCCAATCATACCATTGTTTTCCTCATTTAATTGTACTTTTTTACATTTAAACTTTATCAAGTTTTAGTATTTTTTAACCTAGTTGGAAAAAAGTAGCAGAATTTTAACTAGTTTTTACCGTGCATCAACTTTAAATTTTTATTACTTAAAACTCTGCTAATGTATTGCATTAATATTTTAATGTATAATTGGCAGGAATCTTTCCAATAAGTTTTATAAATTTCAGAATTTTAATTTTTCAAGTAAAAAAGTTCATAATGTACAATTAAATGAGGAAAAGAATGATGTGATTGGATTTTTCAAAGTCCTATTTGTTTTAAATTAAAATTCATGTTTATGGCCCCTGGACTATTATTTTGACAAACTAGGCTACTCTTACCTCCGTCAATAATCCAATAAAACACTTTATTAAGCTGACATGTTTCGTTGCTATCACAACATTTTCAAAGCTTGCAACTCGTCAATCACATAAAACTAAACATTAAAAACACAGAACACACGGTGACACGAACATAAAGTACATTTAGATAGCGCTATCATCCCGACCCGGCACTGGTTGGTAGAAGACTGGCTGGAGTGTTACGTCAGATCGTCCGCCCTCCTGCCGTTATCACTAATATTATCAGCTCGGTGGCCAGCTGATTTTCCTGTTTGCAAAATTGTATTGAAGAGGGGGTGCGATTGGAACTGTAACTTCTCATTGAGGATATGTTGTTTTTCCTGTACACCATTATGCATTTTATAAATCTCATATTCCTCCAGCGTATCTAACTTACTACCCTTGTGACAAAAATGTAAAATTTCCAGGCCGTCGTTTATGTCATACATTGAATGGTTAAAATCAACAAGGTGTTGGGCAAAAGTAGACTTTTGTTTTCCAATTTTTGGAACTGGCCGTTGTTCATTATAGCGGGTTTCAAATGCCCGTCCTGTTTGACCTACGTATTTGCCGGGACAATCTTTACATGTTATCCTGTAGACCCCTGTTTTTTGTGTTTTGTCACCTATTCTCTTATTAACAGACGAGATGTTTCTTAGTCTATTGGTAGTGCGAAACGCTAACTCAATACCATGTTTCTTAAGTTCTTTCTTTAGTCCATTTTGAATAGTGTGACTATACTCAACACAAACGTACTTCTTACTGGGAATTATGGGTCTGGCACCTTGTTTATTCTTACATTTATGTATTAATCTATCTACCATATCACATTTATAACCATTAGCCGATGATATGTGCTTAATTATCTGATATTCCTTGTTGTAGTTTTCAGGGCTCAAAGGTACCGACAACATTCTGTTAATCATTGAATGATAAGCCGCCATTTTTTGCGAGTGTGGATGGTATGACGTGGCATGAATGGTTTGAACAGATGTTGTCGGTTTCCTAAATATATTGTAGTTAAAGACATTGTTATTTTTTGTTACTGTCAAATCCAGAAAATTAATGCTATTAGAATTCTCAGTCTCAAGAGTAAATTTTAGTTTTGCCGCTATGCTGTTCAAATAGTTTAAGAGCAAATTTAATTGTCTGTCGTTGCCATCAAACAAAACAATGGTATCATCCACATACCTGAAATACATACAGATTCTTTTCTTGTACTTGTTCTTATCAGAAAAAATTCTTATAAAAAAAAAAACAAAAAAAAATTTAGGAAACCGACAACATCTGTTCAAACCATTCATGCCACGTCATACCATCCACACTCGCAAAAAATGGCGGCTTATCATTCAATGATTAACAGAATGTTGTCGGTACCTTTGAGCCCTGAAAACTACAACAAGGAATATCAGATAATTAAGCACATATCATCGGCTAATGGTTATAAATGTGATATGGTAGATAGATTAATACATAAATGTAAGAATAAACAAGGTGCCAGACCCATAATTCCCAGTAAGAAGTACGTTTGTGTTGAGTATAGTCACACTATTCAAAATGGACTAAAGAAAGAACTTAAGAAACATGGTATTGAGTTAGCGTTTCGCACTACCAATAGACTAAGAAACATCTCGTCTGTTAATAAGAGAATAGGTGACAAAACACAAAAAACAGGGGTCTACAGGATAACATGTAAAGATTGTCCCGGCAAATACGTAGGTCAAACAGGACGGGCATTTGAAACCCGCTATAATGAACAACGGCCAGTTCCAAAAATTGGAAAACAAAAGTCTACTTTTGCCCAACACCTTGTTGATTTTAACCATTCAATGTATGACATAAACGACGGCCTGGAAATTTTACATTTTTGTCACAAGGGTAGTAAGTTAGATACGCTGGAGGAATATGAGATTTATAAAATGCATAATGGTGTACAGGAAAAACAACATATCCTCAATGAGAAGTTACAGTTCCAATCGCACCCCCTCTTCAATACAATTTTGCAAACAGGAAAATCAGCTGGCCACCGAGCTGATAATATTAGTGATAACGGCAGGAGGGCGGACGATCTGACGTAACACTCCAGCCAGTCTTCTACCAACCAGTGCCGGGTCGGGATGATAGCGCTATCTAAATGTACTTTATGTTCGTGTCACCGTGTGTTCTGTGTTTTTAATGTTTAGTTTTATGTGATTGACGAGTTGCAAGCTTTGAAAATGTTGTGATAGCAACGAAACATGTCAGCTTAATAAAGTGTTTTATTGGATTATTGACGGAGGTAAGAGTAGCCTAGTTTGCCTATTTGTTTCTTAGTAAACAACCTTAAGGGTGTTCGGGCGCCCAGTTTAGCGCTCTAAGGAATTTTGTTCTAGATTTTATTGCAACTGCCGCTAAAAGTAGTAAAGATCCTGATTCACTAACGAACTAGCAATGTATTCCCCCCTCCTCTCTCCCCCTCATAGCTCCCGCCTTGCATGCCCCACAAATTCAACAGATGGGCATAACTCCCACATTTATAGTTAACTCTAGCGATGAATTTTATTAATATTATTAATCTACTCTTTTAGCCAAAGATGACTGTACATATTTCAAATCAAAATTTGAACAAATGTCATTTATAGAAAAATAATTGGTAACACTTTAAAAAAATTTTTTTTAGATTTACTATATTGTTGTGTATCTTCATAATATTGTAACTTAATATTTAATACAATTGTAAGAAATAATCACCATGTTCTTGGTTAACATAACTCAACTCTTTTATTTTTAATATTTACAATGAAATATAACATCTGTACAAAACATATGTTTATAATAATTCTCCCACACTTAAATGCTACTTGTAAGGAGATTTTTTTTAAATGTATTTTACAAATCCATTTTAATAACTGGACGTCTAGCACGCTGAGAGCGACGCAGCGGCTGAGTTGTTTCACGTTGTTCCAAGCTGGTTCCACTTGTTTTTGCTGGAGTGTTGTATGGAGTATCATTACAACTGGTAGCCTGTAAATGTGGGGTCCCCCTTGCAGTTGTACTGTGATCCTTGTTTGAAATAACTTCTGTTGTATTGGTGACTTTTAAATGTTGCTTTGGAAAACTCGAGTTTGACTTTTCTTTGACTTCTATTTCTTCTGGATTTGGAATAACTGTTGGCTGTTGTAAAGTTGGACTGTAAACATTGAACTTTGTAGGATTTATTGACAAATCAGTGTGAGGGTTTGATGTCTTGTATTGTACTTCACATTTCCTTAACTGATCTATGTGTCTCTTGATGGTGTAACCTTTGTCAAGCTCAATAATATAATGCAGCCTGCCTAACTTCTCTGCTACAGTTCCATAGAGCCAAGATCCTGAAGGAGAGTAATTCCTAGCTTGTACTCTTTCTCCCACACTTAGTGAATGTGTCAGATGTGGTTGAACTGCTAAGTTCCTATCAGACCTTTGTGGTCTAATTAAATCAAGTTTTGTTCGTACATTGCGTCCAAAAAATTGTTCAGATGGCGTTTTTCCACAAGCCAAAGGAGTTGCTCGATATCTAAAAAGTAACATGTTAAGTTTATGTTGTAAGGATTCTTTTTCACCTTCCATTGATGCCAACTTTTGTTTTATTATTTGAACATAACGTTCGGCCTGCCCGTTTGTACTAGGATGGCCTGGAGCGATGAACCTTTGTTTGATACCATTTTTACTACAAAACAAATTGAATTCTGCTGAAGTAAATACTGTGGCAGTGTCACTTACAAGTATTTCAGGAAGTCCATTGCACGAAATATTTCGCTAAGCATCTCAATCGTGGAATGGGAAGTTGGTGAAGAGTTTGATATCTTGGCTTCTGGCCACTTGGACTTTGCATCGACAAGAATCATAAAATGGTATCCTTTATATGGACCTGCATAATATATATGTACACGCTGCCAGTTCTCCTCTGGTTGGTCCCACACATGTAGAGGAACTTTATTTGGATTGTTCTTAATGTCACAACATGCTCGACAGCTTTTGACAGTGTGCTCGATGTCTTTGTCAATATTTTTCCAATAACAGTACCTTCTAGCAAGAGCTTTCATTTTGACTATTCCAGGATGTGTGATGTGTAATTCAGAAAGCATTTCAGGTTGCAGTTCAAAGGTATGACCACTCGCTGTCCACGAAAAATTGCTCCTCTATAGAGATTAAACTCGGTATTGCGTTCTTTTCCAGATTCCAAATCTTTTTTAAGCTTTGATAGAATTGGGTCTTCATCTGTGCATTGAACAATAACTTCATGTATAATAGTTCTGGTTGAAATAGCATTTATGGTTTGTTAATTTATAATGCATTCCTCATCAATGGCTCCTGGCTTATCAATAAGTGGTGATCTAGATAGGTAATCAGCATTTTTATGGTCTTCCGAACGTCTGTGTACTACTGAATAATTGAACCCGTTCAAAAATGTTGCGTAACGAAGCAATCGTGAAGCAGTAGTGGCTGGGAGTGCTTTGTTTGGATGAAAGATTGATTGTAATGGTTTATTATCTACAATTAGTGTAAACTTTCTTCCATATAGGTACTGATAAAATTTGTGGAAACACCAGAAAACAGCTGTAGCCTCCTTGTCTAACTGTGAGTAACCTTGTTCAGCTGACGACAATGATCTTGAAATTAATGCTATTGGGTGTTCTAAACCGTCAATAGTATGAGACAATACACCTGATAATCCGACTGGGCTTGCATCTGTTGCTAGAGTTAGAGGAAGATCAGGGTCGAATGGAACAAGTACTCTATCACTGGATATTTCCTGTTTCACACGATTGAAGGCATTTTCACACTTTTAATTCCATTGAAATTTAGTATTCTTTTTAAGAAGTTGATACAAAGGTTGTAGAAGTGATGATGCTTGCAGAATGAACTTTGAATAGTAAGCAGTTAAGCCGAGGAAATTCCTTAATTCATCGACATTTCTTGGACGTGGAGCATCTATTATAGCTTTCACTTTTAAAGGAGATCTCTTCATGCCTTCAGCACTAATGATATGGCCCAAGTAGCCAATCTCCTGTTCAAAAAACTTACATTTTTCAATATTTAAGTGTAAATCCAGTTCCCGCATTCGCTGCAAACACTTTGTGAGTCTGTCTTTGCACTCTGTTAACGTAGATCCTTGGATTATTATGTCATCAAAATATGCAGCTGTGCCTTCTAGACCATCAATAGCCTCGTCTATGAACTTTTGGAACTCATTTGGTGCATTCTTGATTCCAAACGCAAGTCGATTCATTAGATATGTTCCCTTATGTGTAGATATTGTTTGTAAAACTTTACTGTTATCGTCAACCTCCAAATGTAAATATGCCTTATGAACATCAAGAGTACAATAGAACCGTCCTCCCTTCATTTTATAAAATATTTCTTCAATCTTTGGAATTGGATAGTGTGCATCAACAATTTGAGGATTTAGGGTTAATTTGTAGTCCACACATAATCTGACATCCCCATTAGCTTTGGGTACTACAACAAGGGGTGATCCCCATTCAGAATACTCCACTTTGGTGATAACTCCCTGATTTTCAAGATTAGTCAGTTCATTTTCTACCTTTTCACGTAGTGCATATGGAACTGGCCTCGCTTTCGCAAACATTGGCTTTAAAGAAGTGTGTGTTTTAATGCTGCACCTGTAATTGGGAATCAAACCTATTTTATTTTGGAAAACATCCTTGAAAGACTTACATATTTCTTCTCTGAATTTGTTTGCACTGTTTGTTTCGTTAGATGAATTATCTACATTGATCTTGTTAATACTTATGTTAAGGTGTCCAAGCCACGAACGGCCCAATATTGCCACAGAAGGTGTATCAACTATAAACAGCTCTTCCATGGACTTAGTTTTGTCATATTGCACTGGAACCTTAACCACTCCTAAAGGAGTAAATCCTTCACCAGTGTACGTACGAAAACGTACATCAGTGGGCTCTAAATCTATGTCTAATCCCATTTCTTTGTATTCCTTATGACTCATTATGCTTACGGGGCTACCAGAATCAACTTCAAAAAGTGTTGTCTTCTTACCAAGTTTGACTGGCACCATAAACTTGGAATAGTCATTGGTATATGTAGATGAAGTTTGGTTTATATTGATTATTCTATTTATACTGTTATCCAATAGATCATCTTTGTCAAAATATTGAACCTGCTCGTTAAATTCAGTCTCTCCGCTATGCAGATATTTTACATTCTGGCTAGTATGTTTTTAATCTAAATTATGTTTTTTTATCAATGTTTGTATGCATACCTTTGATATATGGCCTAACTGGCCACAAGAAGTGCATTTGAAAGAAGAACGATCTCTTTTACATTCTCTAACAACATGATTTGTGTATCCACATCTTAAACACATTTTGTCAATTCCCAGAGCTTTAAAATTAAGATGTTTATGTAACACACTTGGTGTAGACTCAGCTCTAGGTTTATTAAAAACGTCGTGTTTAGAAACCTTATTTACTAAGTTCACGCCAGAAGATGAAGACATTTCTTTATTTCCTTGCTTGGATGCATCCAAGGCGAGAGCGATTTCGCAAGCTTGATCAAAAGTAAGGGACTTTTCCTGTAAGGGTTTTTCTCTTATATATGCATCACTTAAGCCTCTGATAAACTGTGCCCTTAGAAATTGATTTGCATTTGAAGTATTACATTTCGCATTTTCACATTTAAATTGACAAGTAATTGTCAACTTCCGGAGGGCTGTAATAAATTCAGCAATAGACTCTCCATTTCCTTGAAATCGACATAGGAACCTATGTTGCTCAGTGTAAACATTTAGAGCTGGACATAAGTGGTTTTCCAATAGGTCTACAAGCTCTGAATATGTCTTATTAGCACGTAAAACTGGAGCTGTCAGACTAGAGAGAAGTCTGACAGCTCTCTCAGAGCTGTATATATATAATAATTCTTTCTGAAATATGGATATTGCAACATGAAACATTTAGCTATGAAATTCCTAACTATGTAAGTTTTATAAAGGCAAATGAGAATTTTAGATCAGGGGGGATAAAGATCTATGTAAAATCAGCAATGGAAGTAATTGATTGTTGTCCGTTGAATTTTCAATCAGCTGACATACTCAAATTAGAAATTAAAATAAATAAGCATTATTTTACTTTTATTGCTATTTATAGATTGCATAGTATAAGCAAAAGTATGTTTTTAACTGAATTAGAAAATTGTCTTGAAGATAGAAACATTTTTAATATTAAAAAGAACTTGTTTTTAATAGGGGATATGAATATTAATATTTTGGATTCCAATATAATTACAGACGAATACAATACATTGTTATCAAGGAATGGTTTAGAATGTCTTTCTAAAGAGCCAACAAGAATTACAGAGAACACGTTATCTTGTATTGATCATGTCTTTGCAAGAATTGTAAACAGAGATATGATAGATGTGGAGGTTTTGACTGTTGAGGCAAACGTAACCGACCATGTGCTGACAGTTGTCACAGTGTGTATGCGTGACCTTGAGCAAAGAAGACTTCAACCGGATCATTCTGAACCTTCTGCTTATCGCATAGACTACATCAAACTGGGCTCTCTTCTTGATAAAACGCTCTGGTTGGATGTTTATGCTCAGCAGGATCCTTCAATTGCTTTTGACATATTTTTTGACACTTTTCAAAATATAATAAATCAAAGTAAAGTAAATATATTGGAAAATAAAAATAAACTAAAAAAAATCAAGCCTTGGATGAATAATTTTATTTGCATAAAAATAAAATTAAGAATAAAATTTATCAAAAGTTAAAAATACATCCTTTTAATGAAAAGTTAAAAGCATACTTTAAAAAATATAGAAATAAACTGCAAACACAAATAAGAGAACTAAAAGAATCTTATTATAAAAGGTGTTTTGAAAATTGTAATGGTGATTCTAGAGCTACATGGAGGATAGTAAATGAAGTAACTGGTCAAAAGGCAAAGAATCGATCTGAAATAAGTTTAAATATTAATGGAGACTTGATTAATGATCCAATTGCTGTAGCTAATGAATTTAATGATTTTTTCTTACTGTAGTTGATAGATTAAATATAAAAAGAGTACAGCCAGATAATTTTTATTCATTAAATTTTAAGAAATCTTTTATAAGTAAACAATATCCAGAATCCATGTTTGTAGATCATGTATGTAAAGAAGATTTGATAAAAGTTATAAATTCACTTAAAAATAAAATATCACCAGGTATTGACAATATTAGCTCATCACTAATTAAAAAAGTCTACCCTAAAATTATTAACATATTGTTATTTTTAGTAAATAAGAGCTTTGAAAAGGGTATTTTTCCAGAAAAACTTAAAGTAGCAGTAGTAATTCCACTACACAAAAATGGTTCAAGGCAGGATTGCAACAATTTCCGGCCAATTTCTCTGCTTTCTTCATTCTCCAAGATCTATGAGAAATTGATGAAAAAAAACTAGTCAAGTATCTTGAAAAAATCAGGTTTTTTAGTTCTTCACAGTTTGGTTTTAGAGAGGGGTTAAACACTGAACTTGCCCTTCACAATTTTATAAGTAATGTTTATAATGGGATAAATATGAACAAAAAAGTAAGTGCAAGTTTCTTGGATATAAAAAAAGCTTTTGATTGTGTTGATCATGGTATACTTTTGAAAAAACTATATAAATGTGGTATAAGAGGGGTGGTTTTTGATTGGTTTAAAAGTTATTTAGAAAATAGAAAACAGTGTGTCAAAATTAAAAATTCATTTAGTTGTTTGGGTATAGTAAAATATGGCGTACCACAGGGGTCAGTTTTGGGTGCATTATTATTTTTAATCTACATAAATGATCTGTGTAATGCAAAATTTTATGGTGAACTAACATCCTTTGCGGATGACACTGCTTTATGCTATGTGAAAGATAATTGGAATGACATTGAGGAAGCTATGAATTTCGACTTTCAAGCACTACAGTGGTGGTTCTCTGACAACCATATGTTGTTAAGTCCGGAAAAAACAAAATTTATCAATTTCAGTTTAAGACAAAGAGTCTTCTTTACAAATGAAATTATATACAATTGTACAAAATGCTTATGTAGTAAGACATGCTGTACGGAGTGTGCTGTTATTGGGCAGGCAGACAATATTAAATATTTGGGAATTTTTCTTGATGAAGAGCTTAATTGGAAAATGCATGTTCAAGATTTAAAAAATAAACTTAATAAAACGTTAAGATATTTTTATTTCTTAAAAAATATCTGTAGTGAACAAACATTGAGAGTAATATATTTTTTCCTTGTACATAGTAGAATAGATTACGGGCTCTTTTGTTGGGGTGGGACTTATGAATCAAATATTAGGCACATATTTATACAAGAAAAAAAGTTTATTCGAATAATTTGTAAGAAAGGTCCAATGGAAGCATCATATCATTTATTTTTAAAACAACAGATTTTACCATTAAAATATATGTTTGTTCATAAAGTTTTAAAAATGTACTATGTAATGAAGAGAAATTTGCCTGAAATTGTCGAAATACATAAAGTTAAGCTAAGAAAAAAGGATGTATTTATGGTTCCCAAACCAAATCTCACTTTCTATACAAAAAGTTATTTATTTCTGGGACCAAAAATGTTTAACTCAATACCAATTGTTCTGCAAAATTTGAAAAATATAAAATTATTTTCCAACAAAGTAAAAAATTGGTTATTAAAGCAAGAAAGTATAGATTACCTTGTAAATATTCAAGTTTAAAGCAATACACTTTCAAACATATTTTTATTATTCATTTATAATCGTATAAATGTTAATACCCTATAAATACTTATTCACTGTATCATATATTTATTTCAGATAACATAGTAAAGTATACATATTTGGCAGACGTGGGAAAGTTAACAATTATTTTTAACTGAATAAATTCTTGGACAAACAACAATGGGACACGTTGGGTATGTCTACTAATTATGGGCAGGGCAGGAAGATGGCGGAAAGGGATGGGATGTGACTCATGACTTTGTTTGTCGGCGAATACTTGGGATTGAGGAAAACGCCCGGTCTAACCAAGCCTGATATTTGGTTAGTCATAAATTGTTTCGTTTTTATTTTGTTTCCTATTATTGTATTATATAGCTATACTGTTAGGGTTAGGATAACATTAAATTTAGAGTTAAGGTTTAAGCTATTTATGTTTTTAAATTAGTGTTTATATTTTGAAGAATTGGGATTTTTTATTTTTTATTTTAAATTAATATTATTTGCTCATGCGCATATTAAGATTTATTTGAAAAGAAGGAACCTCTAAAACAGGCATTGCCTTAGGAGGTCCTAGTATTTTCTTGAAATATGTAATTTATGAAAGGTTTTGTTCTAGTAGTATAAGTTTTATTTTGTTAACAGAGAATTAAGAAGAAACCTTTTTATGTTTGAATGTAATTATATGTATTTTATGTATATATTTCGAGAAAATAAATATATTCTTATTCTATTCTTATTCTTAAGTTGATAATGTTTAGTTCCTATTGAATTGATCAGTATACATGCCTTAATCTCATCACTATTCTTTTTACCTGCACTCAGCTTTAGCACAAAAAAGTTTTCTAATCTTTCCTTGTAACATGTAAAAGTTTCTCTTGTGTCATCAAAATTGTCAAAATTTATGTTTGATAAATTCATTCTTTGAAGTAACTTGTGATGTTGTAACAGCATGAAGTTTGTTTACAAGAGCAGCTATTGCTTGAGTCAAGACTAAAACATTCTCATCAGCCATAGTAAATAATAAAATATAGTAAACAAAACAAAAATAACAGAACAAAAAAAATGGAAATCTAATTTACCTTGTCGCCAAAATTGTTGTGTATCTTCATAATATTGTAACTTAATATTTAATACAATTGTAATTAGTATATTAAGAGAGATAGGACATCAGCAAACTTACCTTAAAAGACAAGTTCACTAACATCAGAGTAGTAGTCACAAACACAAAATACACAAAAGCTCACAAATTTTCAACACCACTGGCATTTTCTTCAGGTGAGTAGAGGGAGAGAGAGAGAGACACTCTCTCCCTCTACTCACCTGAAGAAAATGCCAGTGGTGTTGAAAATTTGTGAGCTTTTGTGTATTTTGTGTTTGTGACTACTACTCTGATGTTAGTGAACTTGTCTTTTAAGGTAAGTTTGCTGATGTCCTATCTCTCTTAATATACTAATTCCTGGCCTAGTGCCCTTTAACCTAACCTATAATAATACAATTGTAAGAAATAATCACCATGTTCTTGGTTAACATAATTCAACTCTTTTATTTTTAATATTTACAATGAAATATAACATCTGTACAAAACATATATACTAAATTGATTAATACCTTTTGTCCACTGTATTCTCAAAATATTAATAAATTATATCACACGGTTTGTTCATGAGTTATGCATCAAAATGGCCAATTTGTCACTTTGGGCAACCATATCTTTATAAAGTTGTTAGAATTTTTTCCCGTAGCATATTTATTACTTACATGGATACTAATAATTTTATTCAAAAATAATTTTTGATTGAACACTATTAAAACTCGGACACACATCATTTTTGTGCCAACAGTAGTGGACATCAACTATGGTAATGGTAAATGTTACCATAAATAACTTTGTCCTACGCACAAGAGTCATGCCCAGTTAATTTCCTAGTCTTTTTTTGTTTTTACTGTAATGGTAGTATTTATATTTTTATTATGTTTATACTGAACTTTTCCGAATTCTGTAATGCAGTGTATATAGGAATGGCAACGATATATCAGAAATATCGATAAATACGTTTTGATATCGTTATTTTCTTTTGATAATATCTGACATATATCGATATGTTTAAAATATTTGCCATTCCTAAGTTTATAACAGTATTGTCATTTATTACTATAGCAATTCTTTTTCTTGCTGGAGATAAATTAAATTGTCATTCATTGATTCTTCTATTCCAGACTTTTGGAGACAAACTGCTCGGCTGGATGTCTTGGATAATGCCCTTCTTTGTCGCCTGCTCGACATTTGGAGCACTTAATGGAGCCATTTTTGCCTCAGCTAGACTGTTCTTTGTTGGAGCCAGACAGGGTCATTTGCCTAAAGCCATTGCCTTGATTAATGTTGAAAACTTCACTCCAGTGCCTTCACTAGTGTTTCTGGTCAGTTCTCTAACATTTTTATTTTTAAGCCATAAGTAAATTTACCCTGGGGGAAAAAGAATATAACAAAATATAGTTAAATATATCTTTAGGTCTTCAGAACCCCAACTCATTTTTATCTAATTCAAGATTTAAGAGTTTTTGTACTTATATAAGAAATATTTTATTTTAAGGAAGGTAAATACAACAAGGCCAAGCAATAATATTTGAGAAATGAATACTTAAAGATTTATTTATCAGCAAAATCAACATCAGGAGGTCGAATCTGATTCTCACCAAGCCTCGTTTCTATTACTACAAATGCGTCCATTGATTTGTTGCATGACATGTGATTAATTGTAAACATCTTATCAAAAAAGTAGCAGAAGTTGCACTCGCCACACGCAACAATAGACGGACAGTCGACAACGTATCGCATATGCAAATCCTAAGGAAGGGAGGGCTAACGTGAGAGAGGCAGTCGTTTAGTCGCCGTCTGTCAGTCGAACATATAGAGTGCTCCACCTGGATGCTGCCGCTGCTGGAATCTTCAGTGGATAAGTTCTAGTTTCTAATTTAATTAGTGTTGATATAGAGTAATGTTTCAGTTAGACTAATTAATTAGAAAGGGGAGGAGTAGATCATAATGTAGTTTCAGTTTTTCGTCCATCACTAGATGTAAAAATCTAATCATGTGGGGGCAGGAGGGGATCGCAGCCAGTCCAGCATATTTTCTGTAATTTCAAACATTAAATTATTTTATTTAGTGTCAACAAAGCTGGCAGTGATTTGGAAGGGAATTGGGGAATAGCACTCACATGGCCAAATCAACAAAAATAATACCAACACGTTATTAGTTGTGCGGGATTCGGCGGCGAATTTAATCCGTTAATTAACTCACAGCCTCCCAAAAAACTATACTTTTTGTCCAAATTCCCCAGCCGTCCGTTTTCCCAACAGTAGCAGCAGTGCTATGGCAACCCACCCAATTGTTCTACACTCGTATGACTCTGGTTATACACTCACATGGAGATTACATGTGAATTAACAACACTGCATATTGCACTCTTCTTGTCAGTGGCTTCTGTACGCCCTTACACCACTAGTCCATTTAAATGTACCACAAACACTCTTCATTGTCAGCATGTTTGGTTAGTCTCTCATACAGGTTACTTACAAGGGCATGAAAGCCAGCAACACCTTGTGAACCTCAAGAACCTGCTTTTAAAAAATATGTAAAAAAATAAATACCACCAATTATGTGTATATGATGGTTAGACAAGTGAATGATGATTGTGAGGAAAATCTGTGTTAATTTATCAACATTTACAAATCCTCCATCACCGAGCCTTAAGTTCTTTCTATACCTATTATTATCAACTTCATAGCTAGTGATTAAAATTTAACTATCAATAATTAAAAATATGATAATAGTAATATTTATTATCACTTCATAAGCAACGATTCTTCTTGTTTCAGTGCGTAGTTACGTTGGCTCTGCTGTTTATCAGAGATGTCTTTGCATTGATCAATTACGTCAGCTTTGTTGAGTCCCTCTTCACGCTGATATCAATCTCAGGGCTGCTCTGGTTGAGGCTCAAAAGGCCCAATGCTAAACGACCAATTAAAGTAAGTTAAACTTAATAATATCTTGAAATATTATAAGTTTAAACCTGACTAGTTTACAATCAAAATCTATTGAACACTGTTAAAATGTTTAACAGGATAAACCTAAATGTGTTAGTATGTCCACAGTAGTACTTATGATTCTACCTGTATGCTGAGTGGAAAAGTATATATATATATACTGCATTTTAATACTAGATCTGGCATGAAACGAATTTTCATTGTCAAGGGCCCGTCCGATTTGGCAACGATGAATATTCGTCAACAAAACAGACTTGTCATTTTTGTTAAAATTTCGGCAATAAACTTCATAAAATGACTTTTAATGATTATATTCTGAAAGAGCGCCACTTATAATATTAATTTATAATCTTTATATTGTCTTTGTTAACAAAATAAAAATTCGTTATCTATGGGTGGAAACACGCTGTCACGAACAAAATACCGCTTAGCCATTGTGGCATTGCATGATGTCAACAATGGCTAGGTTTGTTTGTACATTTGTAAATAAAGTCATATTTCAAATTTATTATATAAATTTCTACCATTCTTACATAAATATTTATTTTACCATATTATGTTGATTTATTATGATGGAGTGTAAATCTTGCAGACATGCGCATTTTGACAGAAACGTAAAACTGTGCACTTTTTCACCTCAGATCATATATAGAAGAAAATTATAGGTAATTGTTATGATAACTATATATTTTTGTAATCAGAATAACATTTTCAACAAACTATACATTTACACTTTTATCACAAAATATACCAGTTAACAGTTATACAGCAGAATTTTGTTCAAAATTTATTTCAAAATATAAACATGTTTGTTACATGCAAACTAAAATCAATCATATTGTATCCCAGGTATTTGTGAATAAAATAAAATATAAATGTTTACATTTGAACCATTAATTATAAATGGGACCAATTTTAACATATGTTATATATGTCCAATAATTTTATGTTCTACTGATTTTTAACCCTAGAACTGGCAGTCACATTTTTCTGTGGTGACGGGCCTTTTACAAGTGCTTTGCAAGGTTTTTAATATAAAAAAAATCATATTCAAATAATTTCCGAATGAAATAATTTTACCACCATTGTATTCCTTAAACCCTACATAATATTGATCTATAACAAGTAAAAATCTAATATTAAAAAAAAACTTTTGTATTGATGATCAAAATAATTTTGTTTGCAATTTCAATTTCGAAAGTGGGCAAGACCATGCTGTAAACTCATAATAATAATAAAGTGAGACAAATTCCAAGATAGCGAAACGATTCAACATTTTGTCTAGTTTTAAAAAATATAACATTTATTTTGATTACAATCACATATATAGCCTACATCATCATAAATCTTCAAGAGTGCTAAAATTAAATATTTCAAACTATAGCAAAAGTAGCAATAAACATGTCATAAAACAATATGTAAAACTAATAAAACTAATTTTATGTATACTAAAACATTCTACATAATGTGAAGAACGTGAACACATAACTTAATTGTCATTGTGAGATAAAAAGAATATGTCCAATAAATGCCAAATTTAGTCTATGTTACTAGATAGGTCACTAGACCTATCACGGTCATTGAATGCCGTTACAACACTCTCACATCAAATAATAATATATATTTAAAACACACAAACTAAAACTAAAAATACATAACCAAAAACAGTAAATAGAAACATATTTGAATTACTAACAATGTCAACAACAAACTTACTAGCTGAAGCAGCTGACACGCGGGCTCAAAATGACAGTCGGAAATCTCAGCTGTTCAGCGATGCTTTATATAATATGTTAGGTTATTTACAGGTGCTCAAAAAAAAATTATTTTCTAAGTTACAAAAAATAAAGTCTGACTGCTTTTGAACAAATTGGCATAATTTATAACCCAATTTAATAATATTTACATATAATAAATCTGTTTGAAAAAAAGATGTTTTGACCGTTGAATATCGTCAATTGCCATCACACAAACAACTTTTGACCATAAAAAAATCGATGTTTGCCACTTCTAGGGTTACATTTTTTCTGTTTAACAAATTGAAAATGATACTATAAAAAATACTATACATGTTTGGCTTACTGTTTTGGGTTTCACAAATTTTCATTGTAAAAATACTGACATTTAAAATTATCAAAGTTTTCAAGTTAGTTGACATCATCAGTTTTTATCTCAAAATTAATTTGGGTTTATTTTAAATTGTTGTAAATATCAATTCGCAGTGTCTGCAGTTTGGTCTCGGTCCTCAGCTATTAGCAATTCAGTCTAACTTGGTGATAGTGCACTGTTTAAACGGTCAAGTAATTTATTTTAAAAGTTTTTTTTTTGAAATTTCAGATCAATCAGTGCAAAATTCCCAGAGATGTTAGAATTTAATATTTTTTAGATTAGGTTAAAAGGCACTAGGCCAGGAATAAGAGGTATGACATCAGCAAACTTACTTTAGAATGCTTTTTGGTCCACTTGAGGTTGTTTGGTCAAAAACATTTTGATTTTTTCGATTGCAATTGCTTTATATCAGCTATTAAATGCCTTCCAAATAGTTCTTTCTTTAAAATCATGTTTTTAGTTATAAATCACCTCAAAGATGCGAATTTGGGCTTTCTAGGTAGATACACCATTATGAAACTATTTTCCCGATTATTCCCAAATTTTAAAAGCAGTCCCTCTCACAGGATTGTCTTGCTAATAATTTATTTTAAATTATGTAATTTGACTACAAGTTAGGAAATTTGATTATTTGTTTGTTTTTATTTTATTACAACGAGAAATTCAACCTCGTGTTTGGTATCTTTTAATATCACACAATTCATAAATTGATTAACTTTATAAACTCAACTAGTGTACATACTTTTACCAGCATGTTATATTACAATCCAATCGCTACGCACACGTACAAGATCACGCTTCAACTACCTGCAATTATACCTTTTCCATCCCAAACTGTGGGGGGAAAGAGGTTGTGTGTAACTCTCAAAGCCAGTGTTGTGCAGTGAAATTCAGTTGTTCCTAACGCCGGCCAAACCACCTTAAACCTCACAGTACTAAAAAAAAACAAGAACAATGCACCTCTACAAATTTTCACTGTTAGATGTTTTTGGACTTGTCTTCTTATTTAAGTTAGTAAGTTCTTATTAAGTTTGTTGATGTCCTATCTCTCATAATATACAGATTTTAAATATATAAACTTTAACATATTTTATTTATATAAAATCTGTTACAATTATTATTGTATCAATATGCATATTGAAAGGTTATCAACAATTTTACATCAGAAATTAAAGTTACAGTTACAAAATGTTATGTCCTTACATGTTTTCTTTTTACATACAGTATTTTACAGACAGTTCTCTTATTTCTATGGTCAATGCTTGAACTAGTAAAAGTCAGAGAGTCAATAGAAAAATAAGATTGTTCATAAAAATCTTGTATTTTTTCCTCTTGCATTCTAAGTCATTAAATTTTTATCATTTAAAGTAATGTTTTGGAAAGTTAATTTTGTTTAACAAAAGACAAAATTGAGTTGCTGAGAAGTATGCATCTTATTTTCATTATTTTACAATTTTCAAGCGAATTTAAGAAATAAAATTTATTATAAGTGTAAAAGATATGATATTATAAAGGTAAAACTTAGGATTTTATCATTGTTTAATCTATACTTAACAATAACAATGAATTTATATAATAATAAGCAAATTTTCATTAACGAGAGAAAGGTAATATTTTTTTATACACTTTTGAACAGTGAACACATATGTGACGGTTTGTTAATGATTAAGGGATTGGATAAAAGGTTTCCTGGTGAAGGTTTAGCATTCATCGTATAAACAATTTAATTTAAATTGATCCTCATTTATTACATATAAAGAACTTAGGCATTCAGACTGACAACACTTATTTCAGTAGTAATTGTTTTAGAAAATGGTGTCTTACTTTCGTTTCCAATAATGTTTTGTTTCAGGTCAATATTTTATTGCCAATAATCTTCTTCATAATTTGCACCTTCTTGGTGATTTTGCCTTGCAAAGAGTCTCCACGAGAAGTCGGTGTGGGTATCGCTATCATTTGCTCCGGTGTTCCATTTTACTTTGTGTTCATCTACTGGAAAAATAAACCAAGATGGCTGGAGGACATGGCTGGTAAATATTTGATTATTGTTTTAAATCAGATGATTTCAAAATCAACTATTTTAGGCAATAAACTTGAATTACATTAACTTAGGTGGTTTGAATTACACTTAATGTTAATGTTGTTCAAATGAATTGTTTCCGGAAGTAAATTATGTTTCAAGGAAATTATGACGTGATTGAGGTAGCAATGTGACTTTTTTCTAGACAGCCTTGTTCACTGTACATCATATAACAAAACTGAAAAAGTGTTGCTGCCTGTTATATCACAATTTTGGAATGAATAATGAAATATTAAGTTTATAATAGTAAAGATGTTACAAGAAAATAACAACATAAAAAAACCCAACCATCTAATAATCCTATGTCGTAGTCAAAATTACTGTCCAATGAGCCTTTTCCAAGTTTTAGCAAAATGAAAAATTAAAGCTAATCAAATTCTGAGAACTAAAATTCACTCAAACTTGGAAACTAACGTTCACATCTTTAAAGGACAGTTCTCATAGCAAAGTTTTTATTCTATTAATCGAGCCTAAATCGTAAACATACTGAGTGGGTTATGGGATATTTCATTAGTTTTTGTTATTTGTGACTGAATACTGTAAGATTCAACATTGAATATTATATTGTGGTAAAGCTATGATTCTGAAGTATCAAATATATTTATCGATGTTTGCTTAGTACTTATCGAATAAACAAGACAACAGTGATAATCATAACTCTACAGTCAGCTGATAAACTACGCAGTAACGACCAGTCTCAGCAAGTTTGCTGTTTATATTTGCTGATAATGTTGTAATTTACGTTTCATTAGTTAGTTTTGTGACATTACTTTTTTGATAGTTGTAGTTTTGAACAGGTCAAATTTTAGTGATAGTAAAATAAATTTTGAGGTTAAATGTATAGTTTATAGCTTTTATTTTCAACTTTTTTTGTGAAAAGGTAAAATATGTTGGGCATAAGTGTTTTAACCCATAACCCAGCTACTTGAGGACAAAGTGTTGATGAGATTATAGATGATATGTTCTATGCTAATCAGTAATACTGACATTGTGTCTGCTCAATAGTTACCATCGACCTGGACACTACTAAAGAAGTCTGGGGTGTCTATCTTAGATGGCAGTCAAGGTTCGGATGTTGTGTGGGAAAGAGAGCTGAGTGTCAGTCTTGTCAGTTCAGACCAATCAGACCAACATTACGTGGTTTTGATTCCACGCAAAGCTGTAGGTCTCTTAGTTGCCCTGGCTATTGGGCTATCAATAAATAGCTCTTTCTGAGGAACAGTTGACCTTAGTTAGTAACAATAACTACATTTACATTCATTTGTTCCTCATATTCGCCCATATCTTCACAATTGGCGTCTTAATAATGAATAATAATAAGAACTAAATCTAGTCATTTCAAGTTTTATATATTTATAGCAGAGGGGTATCAACATTGTAATAAAATAAATACATTTCCTAAGTTGAATAACTTAGTGTTAAATGTTATTAAATATTATTTCTTAATATTACTGCAAAGGTACTGCCATTCCTTCAACCTTTATACAATTGATTAGCACAGGAAGCAACAATTATCAAAATGAAATAAATCAGAAGTCCAAATATAATGAACCTAAATTAATTAATTGATATACAACAGTATTTAATCACATTACTCTTTTAATTTTTATTACATTATTTTTTATTTTATACTCCCCCCCATATTTTGTTCTGTAATGCTCTTGTTGTAATTAATGTCTGTAAGTCTCTTCCATGTCTTCTTTATTATTTTTTCATTCCAGTATTGTTCACTATCATTATTATTTTTATTTGAAATCTTTTTATTTATTCATCAAATTATAGGGCTTTCTTTTTGTTAATCTTTTATATAGAAGAATATAAGCAGTGGAATGTCATCTGGTGGAACTCCCCATGCATAGGTCCTGCATGACCCATGTTGGATTTTTCCATAAATATTTAAAGTGTTGTATTGTCATGATGTATTTAAGTGTGGAATAAACTAATTTGATCTGTTGTTATTAATTGTTATTTAAATATATACAATGGTTTATGTTGTTATTTTGTTTTTAGATAGTTTCAACTTCCTATGTGCCAAGCTGTTTATGTGCGTTTTGAGTGATGATGTGAAAACGGATTGATTTTGGAATCTCTGTTGCGTCCTGTTGATTGTACTTGCTGTGCCTTGGAGCAATACGTCTGCTAAAGCGAATTGTTGTCGCAAGATACTGCCAATGATTACTTACTCATCAATAATTCCAATTGTAAAGAGTTTACTGTTTCAAAGACATTTGATTAATTGTATGTAAAAATGCTTTGTAAATACGCATGTTAATTTTATATTGATCCTGTATTTTAGGAGATTTTTATTTGTTGGGGGTTTTTTGAAGTCATCTTATTTGTTTTTATATTTGTACTGTAGTAATTGAAATTTAACAATAACATTTTAGAAGGCCACAATATTTTTTAATGTTATAATTTAAAAGGAAATGTATTTTTGTTCATAAAACTGGTCACCAAGGACAATATCAATGGACTTACATGACTTCATTCAGTTTTAACTCGAATTAACATGACATAAACTAATTTTTTTATTACAGCTGAATAGTTAAAAATTGTTCACTAAAGTATATCTTAAGGATAATTTGAGTAAACTTTATAATGACTAATTTTAACTTGTATTAAGAATAATTTAAAAGCATTCCAAAGTTAGCACAATAGGCCACAGAATAAACTGTGATAGGTCATATTTTGTATTTGACCTGCAGGTTAGAATAGTTTTTTACATTGTAAATTATGTTTTAATAAACTTTTATTGAAAACTGGATAAAATGAAATCTTTTTAGATATTAATTACCAAATCCCTTACCCATGAGATTGTAGAAAATTATGCATTTACACTTTTAACCTTAATCTAAAAAGAAACTAAACAATGACTCGTATATGTCATAAATGAATTAATGAAAATCTGTTTCAAACTAAGGTTAGAATTTCTTTAACTTAATACCACAAGATTCAAATAGTAAAACAAACTAATGAAATAATAATTAACCCATTCGAAGCTGCCACTTGGAACACCTCCCTATGTTTAACACGTTCACTGCGACCGACCGGATTGCCGGTCAGCTGTGCAAGGCCGCCATGCATACGACTGGCGAGCTGGTCACTATGTCATTGGTGTTGTACACGTTAAGTTGTTCTAGTATTATCGTAAATGAATTTAACTAAAGTCTTAGTTAGAAAAATCTAGTTCTGTTTATATTCCATCATAAGGGAATTTTCATAATTTTTAGGAGTAAAAGATAATAAAAATAAAAAAACTAACAAAATGTTTCTGCATGTGAGACACCCATTAGCGCATTTTCAGCAGTAAACGTGTTAAAATAGTCCCTGCTATTTTATTAAAAATGCTATTAAAAATAGCATATTAAAAATGCTGCCTGCTAAAATAGTCCCTGTATACACTCTATCCCTGTATACACTATATCCTTTGAATGTTTGCCCAATTCAGAAAATCTAGGCTGCCGAAACTCCTTAACGAAAATTTCTTTAGGCCAGAACTCAGGTTTTAAGACCACGTCAAAATCAGTACTGGAAACACTTGCCTTAAAGCACGAATAGGTCGAGTACCTAGTTTTCAATTTTTCACAAATAACACCACTTATGTTATCTTGTTTCAAATAAGACTCAGTATCAGGCAAGCATCTAGTTACGAAGATCGTTTTAGACCTAACACTTTAATGACTCGTTTTCACAACGTTTGTACCAAAATAAATAAATAAATAAAAAAAGGTTAGGTTAAGTAGACTTAACCCATCTGCTATTAACTTTCGTCCACCCGTTGTTTACTCCGTCAATCATCTGTGTAGCTCCAGCAAACTACTTCTTTTTTTCCTTCACCCTCGTGCAACCAACGCCTGAGATTAAAAATTCGTTACCAGACGCTTCCGCTTCCAATACAGTAGCTGCGGTTAATGGAGTTTATTCGCCTGTGACAAGGTAGCAGACGACTGAAATAAAATAGCTTAACTAAGTTGCTCATAAATTTCCGGTTCAATTAAAGGAACTGCAGGTATTTCAAAATAAAGTTTTACGACTCATATTGAAGTGCTCTTGGTGTATGCGTAATACCCTTGATTTTATAATCCTACAATAGATATCGTATCTAATAGGAATATTTATGCCAGTAATTTGGTTAGTTGGTGAGGCCCGGACCACAGCTGGTTTAAAATGCGTTACATTTACATGGGACTACACTAGCGCTCCACAATGGACCACAAAAACAGCTGACATTTCCAGACTCAAAATTTAACATTGGATGGTAAATCTATTTGTGTACAAAATCAATGATCAATGGTAATACCCAGATTCATCTTGCACTTGGAATTGTTTCCGTTCGTCAATATAACAAAAATCGACTCGACAATTTTTTAAGAAACTTCCATTTGTAAGTGGCGTACAATTCTTCAACATAGGACATCCAACCAACATCTGAACGCTCCACCGAAACCAAGGCTACTTCATGCCATTTTTGAACTACTATATACATGGTTTAATCAAGCAAGTTTTTTTTGTTTAATCAAGCAAACATTTTGAACTCTGTTCCTGAGGTGCCGAATAGTTGACCTCAATATTTATAGTTCTCTGTTATTATCTTATTCTACCTTAATTCTACCTCAGCCTTTATAGCATTTGCTCACTTGCTGAACGGTTAATGAAATTGTTTTAAAGAGAGAGAGAGAGCGAATTTGACAATTTTGACATATCTTTATTTAACCTGCCCTGATTTGGACTGAAGGTCCACTCTTCCACCAGGACAGGCCCAAAAACAATTACAAACACATTACAATGGTGAGTTGTGACTTTTTAACAGTATTATCATTGAAATCTAATACATATCTAATTTCTATATTATAACATATTAAATCAATTAAATCTTATTTATCTAATTTTAGTACTAGTGTTATTAATCCTAAACAAAGTTATTATGAAAATCTTAAACAAATACAATTTCTATATTATATTATGTACATTAATCAAATACACTTGTTATAATTTTTATATACACTTTTTTTTACGAATTTAACTAATTTCTATTTTATGCACGAATTGAAGGCTGTTTAGTATTTATTCAATAACATATCTTTTACTTTACTACTAAAGGTCTTATGTGCTTGTACGTGTCTTAAATCATCATGAAGAGAATTTAACAATCGGATAGATTTTACATGGAAGGAGTTACTGTATATTGTTGTTTTAAAAATAGGAAACTGTAGTGTTTTATTTCCAAAACGGGTAGTTCTTAAGTGAACATGATACATTGTTTTATATTTTTCATATAAATAGTCTGGTTTCTTGTTATTCAAAATATTATACGTTAATGACATTACACCACAATCTATCCTATCTCTAATATTTAAACACCTTAATTGTTTATAAAAAGGAGTTACATGATCATAAATTTTCAAGTTTAAAATATAACGAATACACGCATTTTGGGCTTTTTGTAACTTATTACACAATGTATCATTCAAATCACAAAAAACAACATTAGCATAATCGAAATATGGAAATATCAGGGTATAGACTAACAACTTCTTAACATCTAATGTAGGCTTAAAACATAGCCTTCTCAATTGGTACAGACATTGATACACTTTTCTACAAATATGATTTACTTGCTCTGACCAGGATAAAGTATTAGTCATTCTAAGACCGAAATTAACAATGCTAATTTCATATTTTAACACTTGACCATCAATTGACACTGGTAATATATCATCAAAGTTAATACTATTCATCAAACGAGAATGTGCAACTAACATAGGTTTACACTTTGCTACATTAAGCGTTAGACCATGATCATGACACCAACTGAAGATACTTGCCAAATCTGCATTGAGTTGTTGAATAGCTATGCTAATATCCTCTAAATTACAGTGAGTATACATTTGCGTGTCATCTGCATATAACATATCTTTGCAAAACATAATGGAGTCACTAATTCTATTAATAAAAATAGTAAATAACATTGCCGACAAAGTAGATCCCTGTAGAACACCAACACTATTCAGTTCTCAATCAGAAACATTACCTTTAAATGTTCTAACTCTTTGATACCTACAACATAAATATGATTTAAACCAACTAACAGCTTTATCACAAAAGTTATAAGACTCCAAGATTGCCAACAATAAATCATGATGAACAGTATCAAAAGCTCTTGTAAAGTCTAATAACATTAAAATAGTCACTTTCCTCCTATCCATCGCTTCCCTTATGTCATCTGTTACCTTCACAAGCGCTGTCTGAGTACTATACATTTTTCTATATTCTGATTGGTTTCTATACATAATATTATTAACATTTAGAAAACTAGTAACTTGTGAAAATACAATTTTATCTAATACCTTACCAAGAACAGACAGTATATTTATAGGTCTATAATGCTTACACTCAGTAGGATTATTATTTTTAGGCAATGGTAGTATCAACGATTTCTTCCATACACAGAATTTATCAATGAAAAATTAAAAATATGCACCAACACATCTTTAATTTCCTCAAATATCAGCTTAATAAACTTTAACTGTATTCCATCATTACCAACAGAATTTGACGACATATTACAAATTATCTTACGAACAATAATATCATTTACAATTACAAACTTAAACTTATCATGATAACAATTCTGGCGCATATTCTAATAATCATCTATTAAGTTATTATTTATTTGAGTTTCTACTCCACAGAAAAAACCATTAAGATTATTTAAACTTACATCAGGATCAGAAAGCTTTTTTTGTTCCTTTACAGTTCCATGACTTTTTAATGTAATCCACAATTCTTTACCAGACTTATTACTAATTAAAAAGTTATGAAAATGTAGATTTCTTGCATCTCTTATTATGCGCTTCACTCTATTCCTAAGAATTTTATATTCCTCCCATACAGTGCGGTCTTTTATCTTAACATACGCCGTGGTTCGGAAGTCACGTAAAGCCGTTGGTCCCCAGGTTAAGTGGTAGAGAGGGCTCCTTAGCCCTAACTTCGCCTGGTAAAATAAGACAATCTTTAACTTTTAACTTTTAACCTTTTATATAAAGCACCTCTTTGTTTCATTATAGCTCTTATTTCATCATTTATCCAAGGACATGGAGTTCTTTTATTGGAAATACACTTTAATGGAACATATTTATTAAATAATAAAGATAAATACTTTTCAAAAATATCTACCTTATCATCCATTATCTCACTATCATAAACAGTTTGCCATTGTAAAGTTGTACATTCCTGTTTAAGTTTATTTTTGTCAATGGTTTTAAAATCTCTAATATTAATTTTATCCTTATTACTATACAATCTTGTCTTTAAATTTAACTCAACAAATATTAAATCATGATAGGATATTCCTGACACTGCTTCCTGACCAAACCTAACTACTCTTTGAAAATCATTTACCATAATCAAGTCCAATCATGAATCAGAGTCAGGGAGATGATAAGTTGGATTCAATGGCAGAATATTTAGATTTAAACATGATACTAAATTTAAGAGTTGACCTTTATCCGGAAAAATTCTATCAGTGCTTAAGTTAGTATTTAAATCTCCAATTAAAACAAAATTATCATAAACTGGAAGCAAATTTCCTATTATTTCAAAACACTCCTCGATAAATCCTATTTTTGGGGGTCTATACATAGCACATAACAAAAGTCTCCATTTAAATGTCAACTCAATAATCGTATACTCAGGTTTTTTACAGTATTTAGACTCTGACAATGCAACAATATTAAATTTAATGTAATTTTTAATGTAGACAGCTAGACCACCTCCTTCCTTATTTTCCCGATCGTGCCTAATCATATTATATCCCTTCAGTATATAAGGCGTGGAGGGTAATATTGGTTTTAAAAATGTCTCAGATAAAACAATTACATCAAATACACTATTATCAAATTGATTTAAAAAATTCTCCCAATGTACTTGTAAATTCTCAAAATTTACATGTGCTATTTTCAAATGATCGTTAACCATAAGTTTATATTAAATTTAAAATAAACAAAAACATTACTAGACTGATTAATACAATTAAAACTCATATATCCCATTATCAGAAATGAATTTAAGAATAAGAACATCAAACAAATATTCATTCTTATTTCAAAGAAACATACTGCTACCGCAATCGTTATAAAACACCTGACTTTTATGTAGCACAAAAAACTAATAATTAGGAAAAACTTCAACAAACACATATACTAAAATATAACTAAATCTAATGAATCAAAGTAATCAAATGAACAATTCAACATCAATTTATAGAGAGAGAGAGGGGGGGGAGGAGGGAGAGAGAATAACTTTATTACTTTAGACCTCAGAAATGGTGTCAATACATAAATTAACAGAATACATGACACTACAATGGTAAAATCTTGGTGTAAATTGTCAGCTCAGGTGAAAGTCTCTCTCACAGCGGGCGATGAATTCGTCCATGCTGTAGATAAGGTACTCCAACAACCAGGTAAGGAGTCTTCTTTTGAGGGACTTTGAGTTGCTGTTCTTTATCCCGGCTGGAAGAAGATTAAAGAGTCTAGCACCAGCATATGAAGGCTTCTTCGAAAATCTGGAGGTTTTGTGCACAGGCAGGTTGAAGTTGGCTGTATTTCTGGTGTTGTACTGGTGTAAATGCTCATTTTTTGGATGGTTTTGGCCAGTAGCAAAGGTGACGACCTCACAAATGTATATCGACACTACGGTTGGGATACCAAGGATCCTGTAAGTGTCCCTGCAACTCTCTCCCTTCTGAAGGTCTCCCAGGATTCTTACAGCACGCTTCTGCAGAACAAGCACCCGTTGAATATTTTCTTTAGAAGAGTCATCCCAGCAGATTATTCCATACCTAATGTGAGCTTCTACTAAGGCGTGGTAGGCTGCTCGAGTGACGGCAGGTGTGGCAACATTCTTTATGCGTTTCAGTGCAAAGATCTAGGAGCTTAGTTTTTGGCACAGGGAGTTGATATGGATGTCCCAACGGAGGTCGTTATCCAAGATCACTCCAAGATGTTTGGTTGAGTCTACCATCTGGATGCTTAACGGACACGAAGCTTCATTCTTGAGACTCCCGAAAAAGAGCTGCAGAGTCTTGTTTTCGTTAAAAACTAAGTCATTGTTTTCACAATACTCCATGGCCTTGTTGATAGCGATTTAGTTGTCTATCTCTAGAGTTTGTGGTGCACTGCTGCTGGTCAGGAGGACTGAATCGTCTGCGTACATCACAGTGTGACTGTAAGGTCCCATGTATATTGGAAGGTCAGCAGCAAACAGTGTTAAGATAACGGGGCCCAACACGGATCCTTGCAGCACCCCAAACTCTAGTTCTAATTACGTCCAAAAGACCTGATCTGACTGTGTTAGTTCTTCCTTTGGACGTGCTCTTTAGTTCTCAAGTTGACGTCTTTCAGTGAGGTAGGATTTGAACCAGGCCTGTGCCACTCCAACAATGCCGAAAGTTTCGAGCCTCTGCAGGATGAGTTGATGGTCGAGGCAATAGAATGCCTTGCTCAGATCGAGGAAGGCACCGCCAACAGTTTTTCCAGATTCAAGGTTTTCAATTACGTGCTCCACGACCTCAGCAACTGCGGTGGTGGTAGACCTGCCAGGAAGAAACCCGTGCTGTCCCTTGGGTAGGATGTCATTCGACTTGAGGTGGTTTATCAGCCGAGACAAAACAGCCTTCTCCTGGACTTTAGAGACTGTAGGGACCAGCGAAATCGGCCTGAAGTTGCCCATGACCTCTTTACTTCCTTTCTTGTGGAGAGGGTAGACCTTGGACACCTTCAGATCGGCTGGGACCGTTGCTTGTATTAGAGACTTGTTAATGATGTCAGTCAGGGGTGGGCATAATTCTTCAGCACAGAATTTCAGGAGCCTATAGGACATGTCATCAATGCCCGTTGATGATGTTGGCTTGAGAGCTCTTATAATGCCGTAGACTTCATCAGATGTGGCAGGTGTAAATAGGGGGAGGGTTTTTTCTAGAGGGGTACGGCGATGATTAGGTCTGGCAGTTTTCTTTGGACTATTGTCCTTCAGGGTCATTTCAGCTATGGTAGTGAAGTGTCTGTTGAAGCTGTCAGCAACTGCTAATGGGTCCTCCACGATTTTGTTGCCGATATTCAATTTCCAGGATACGTCCTTTACTTCTTCACACGCCCTTCTTTCGGCATTAACGATACTCCACATGGCCCTGCTTTTATTGGAGGACTGAGCTATGATCTGCTCACTAGCCTCTCGTCTGGTAGCTTTCAATTTTAAGTCATGGTCTTTTTTCCTCCGGACGGCTTCAGACTTGTGTTCTTCTCTTCCGGTCATAATGTATCTGTCTTGGGCTTGGATGAATTGAGCCTTCAGCTGGTACACTTCTGGACCATAGTGAATTGGCCTCTGTCCATATGGGTTAGACCGTGACGATTTATAAGGGCAGGATATGTTTAGTGCAGAGTTGAAAAGGCTCATGAAGGTTGAAAAGGCTTCACTTACATGAGCTAGCCTGAAGAACTGGATCCCAGGAGAGCTCCGCCAGTAAAACCTTGAGGTGTAAAAGGTTTTTGTCACTCAAATGCCTGCGAGTGGCTATCGGCTGCAGTTTGGTTCTGATTGGGATGTTAAGGGTGCACAATTGTCCAGTGTGATCGGATAAATGTTCGTGTACCACTTTGACATTTATTTCTGCACGGCTGATATTGGTGCAGACTACAACAATGGAAGATACTGTGGTATTAGTGACTCTCGTAGGTGGCAGGTCGACCCTCTGGATGTTGAAAGATGCAAGGAGGTTAATTAGGTTGTTGTTTTCATTGTATTTTGTTGGGTTTAGGGTGTCAATGTTGAGGTCCCCGACCAGGCATATTGGGTTGTTATCTGCTGGAAACGTTTCTAAGACACTAGAGATTCTGGTAAGGGCTTCATCAAGCAGTGTTCCTGGGGGGGGGGGGCGGTAGACGCCCAAAATGTAGAGATGTTTCCCTCCCATCAATGATATTTTAATACTAGCCATCTCACAGATGAGTTCCAGGCAGTGATGCTCAGTGCCAATCTTCTCAACTGTGTTACCCAATGAAGAGTTCGTGTAGATAGCTACACCACCTTTTATATGATCTTTCCTGCAAAAGGATGCAACGAGGTTAAAGTCGACTAGATGGACGCTACCAAGCTTAGACTGTTCAAGGCCATGTTCAGTTATGACGACAATGTCAGGACATGATTGGGCTAGGAAGAAGTTGAACCTTTCAATTTTATTAGTCAGTCGGTCAGCGTTCTGATGAAAAATTACCACTTTTTCAGAGATGAGTTTAGAAACATTCGACTTTTTTGTTTGGGTCTCCCTCTGTCCCACCCCCCTTGATTTAGGCCTAAATGGTTCTGGGTTTTGGAACTCGAGGTAGCAAGAGGCTCCTGAGGCTCTAACGTTTGTTCATTACTGTTCATGGATGGCAAAATAGCTCCCTTGATTGAGGGCTTCACACTTTTTTCGGCTTTTCCCATATCTTCAATGTATTTGTTTAATAGATCTTTAATATCGGCTTCAGGCATTGACTGTACGGCTGTCATGGGAGGCCTGGAGCTTGAATTATTTGGCTACATGCGTTCATTATTGGTCCGGTTAAAAAAAATAATTAAAAAATCCATTTCAGATTTATTTTTCAAGCCGTTAATCCTATCTCAGGATTGTATCAAAAAATCCAAATTATTATTAACGGCAACGTTGACATACACAACATTTTTTACCAGCTTAATTAGGTTCAAAACAGTAGATTATAAGTCAATTAAACCATCAACATCATCAACTTGCTTGATGATCTTATCCAACTTATCCTCACATATAATGCATGCACACTTTGATTTCCTACCAAGTAGCATCATATATTTGTATTCATCATTACTTATTACGACACATGCGACAATTAAACCACTTTTTGCAGAAAACTCACAAAAAACTCAATGATCAGTTATGTGTGGATGACAAAAATTGGAGGGGGAGGTTGGTGACAGCGTTACGTAATAATTTTTAAGGGAGTTAGATATTACCGTTATAAATCTGTTTCACGAGGGAGGGAATCTAACAAGCCTGATTTTAGCGTTACGTAATTTAGGGACGGCTTCTTAGCTTTAATTGCAGGCCTCCTCCTCACACAAATATTGCTATTACATGAGAGTTTTCAGTAATATATATACAACTGTATATATATTACTGTATATATATTTCAGTAACATGTCGTTTGAAAGTAACGATTACAAACAAATGTAAAAATGTATACGTTATATAACACAATATGAAAACACCATAGGCATAATCAATTTAAAGCCTGCTGTTAGTGGAGAATAGGAGCAAAAAAAAGGTTTCATTTGAGAATTATTTTAACAGCTGTGCTAGCGATGATGAGAACTGTCAAGTAGTGGTTGTGTCATATTGTTCGTGTTTTTAACTTATTTAACAATAATATTCTTTGTTAAATACAATTAACTTATTTAATGCACTATACTGAAGGTTTATTTGTTCTTAATATTTAAAGTTTTAAGCCATAACGATGACAATGGGAGATGAGACACCAGTTACTTCATTAGTTCTTCCTGTATTGATACGTCCAATACTGTCACAGGTAACAACTTAATCTCACTAAGCTACCTTATTTTACTTATTTAGGTTTAAAATTATTTCTAATTAAATTATTGTTTTAATCAAATCATATTTCTAATCGATGAGCTGTATGTTATGCTACAAATTATCTGTCATATTTTTCTTATACAAAATACAAAATGATTTCACTGATGTTTTAAAACAAACATTTATTTTCAGTTCGCTTTTGACTTAATGAGACATACAAACCTGTATAAATTTTAATATATAATGTCTTCCAATATTAAGAGGGGAGGTAAGTGAATCAAGATTCAAGAAGGTATGTAATTATGAGAGATATTAGGCATTCTGAAGAGTTACACTAATTTAAAAAGTAGGTTAATCCTCAGTCGGGTGCAATAATGAAATGTGGTTGGCTTAGAAGCAGGACCGCCTATATGACTTTAGAATGATTTTACAGGAGAGAAAAAAAACTGATTTTAAAAATGTGGGCATTTGTTACAAGGTTCGTTAATTGTTTACAAGCTTATTTTGGGTTCTTACATCCTAAAATGGTCAGATAGGAAGAATAATAATAGTATTTACCTGAACGCACATTGGCGGTACTGTCCCTATTTATTCCTCACAGTGTTGTTTAGGCGAAATTGTCTGGATGACGTAGGCTCTATTATACACTACCTATACATGATGTCACTATACATAAAATGGTGCGAATTATTATGAATTGGGGTAGAAAATTTATTTACAGATTTTTTTGTTGCTAATAAAATTAAAGTACGATTTTTGTATTAGTAATGGCGATAGAAAATATCGTCAAAGTAATAGTAAACAACTTAATCCACCATGAACAACACATTCAAACCATTTAAAACAAAAAATTCTGTGTGGGTTTAGCAATAAAAGGCCAATTAAAAAGTGTAAAACCCTGTATTGTCACAATCATTTATAAAAACAATAGTTTGTATAAAATTCAGATCTTAATAATTGTGCCTTAATAAATAGATATAACATACAAACCAGCTTTAAATCTGCAAATCCAGGCAATTATAAGTTTCTACTTAGAATATGTTTATAATGAGGCAAGACTTGGTCTGAAAAGAATTCTTGTCCATAATTAATTGCTATCGTAAACTTAACACATTCTCAGTCTTGTATTTTATCAGGATACATTTTTTGTACTAACAAAACTACAGATAAAAGACGATTAGAAAGTCTTGGAGTTAAACGTCAATAGAAGACTATAAAGTCTTCGAGTTAATACAAACTTAAAACTAAAATATAACAATCGTTAAATCTAAAATTCTACATTTGAGTGCATTTTTTCCTTTTCTTCTAATGACAGCTAAGTCTCATATTATTTCAGTCTTTAGATATAATGCTAATATACCTAGCTTGCTCTTTGTATTAACTTAATAATATCAAATAAATATAACTTTATCATTTAAAAAAATACTATAGTCTAAGTACAGTCTAAGTATTTGAACTACAGTAGGAACTTTACTTAACTGTAGAAACAAGGAACGTAAGTTTAGGTTTTGAGGTTGCTTTAATAAACAATGTAGGTAATGGTCTCCTTTCTTCTTTTTTATTAGTTTTCGGCTCTGTTTATGAATCCCACTTTTAACTGGGCCACTTGGTGCACGTTCATTTGTTGAACAAAAACTATTATTACCATACTTTGTAGAACTCATGGCAACAGGCTTTTTAGATGGCCAAAATGGTTTGCCGTCATAAAAGGCCTGGCAGTCTATAGGTATTAACTTTTTTATTTCTTGGAGTTGCCGCCATTTGGACTCCTTTATTGGGAGCTTTCCCTTGTTCAGTTTCGGAAATTCACTTAGAGGAACTTGCATGACTTTTTTCAACCTGTTTTTATTACCTGTTTTTGTTTGTCTTTACTGAGGGAGTTCTAAGTAGTTGACATCAAATTTTAGCTTATAAAATATTTTCCTCTTTGGGTCATACTTTAAGGATTTTAGGTCATTAACTTTGGCTTTGTCACTTGTTCATCCAGGTCTAATTGAGTCATAAAATATAGTTTCGGGGCGTGAAAAGACCTTAAAGAATTCGTGAGTTAGATAAACGGATTCGTAAGGACATGTATCTCTTCTTGCTTCTAGCGTTACTGTATGGTATGTACTAGGCAAGAAAATTTCTTTTCTTCCATGCCTACCATGGTGTGGCAGCAAAATGGCCTCTATTTTGCTATGAAAGGAATCACATTCTATGTATGTGTGGCCCCTTACTAGTCACTTCTGCTCAATTTGTATATCGTATTGCATTGATAAATGCAGCAAAGAATTAGATAGGGCAGCATTTCAATTTTGGGCGGCACACCAATCTGACCACAACACACTCAGTTTCTTCTAAATATCCAAAATTCATGAAAAGTTGTCTACAATGCAAGAAGCGAAAGCAGATGCTTCCAAAATAGAACAGGTTTCATCAAACCAATAGCACATGATATCTTTATTAGCTAAATTGAAACTTGTAAGGTTATGGACGTTCAACTTCGTTTTATAATACATAGAGCTAGCTCTGAAACAGGGAGCTAACTTTACAGCCTCAACATCTTATACAAAAGCATGGCAAATTCTTTTTTTAGATTTTTCTTTATCCAACCCCTTTTCTTTATGAGCTGCTTCTTTAGATTGAACGTGTTCTTGATATTGTTCTTCAGAAACAGTCCAATTTGTTTATTTCGTATACAGAACATAAGTTGCATTTGTCTTTCTTAGGGGTATATGTAGCCAGATTGAATTCTGTAAAGGTTCTCCAGAAAGAAAACTTTAACGGGGATTTTATGTTTTTTCCTTACATTTTTCCTCGTACAGGTGAAATAGTTGAGTCTATGAAGTAATTACAGTTTCTAAATACATGTTCTTTGATGAGCTTCTACAATAATGAGATGGAAGCTTGGCAAACTTTCAAAAACTCAGTCAAGAATGCTTGCTCTTTTTCCGTACGTTTTATTCTTGATTTGCTATTTTCTTGAGAAGCTTCAATGAAATTGCAGCACCACTGTCATTTAATATGTCATTGCCCAACCAGTAGCGGACTGTCCAATCTTTTTTTTATTCCCAATGTCTTCAAAAACATTTGTTGGCATACTTTCAATTTCTTGTTTTCAATTGTTAAGAAATATGTTAGTGTCTCTGTCTGTCTTGATTTTGTTGCTTCTACCCTTCTTCTTTTTATAGTACTTTTAACTTTTTATAGTACTTTTCGTTGGTCCCAGTTCATTTTTTCCAATAACAATGAAAGATTTGTTGTCTCTGTTCCTCAGTAATACTGTTGCAAAACTGAACAGCTGACTTTCGACACATTTGAGATTTGCAGGCTGGACCTACATTATCCTTGCTTCTCTGTTAGTGTCATGAAATGTCTTACCATCTCTTGTTTTCCTAAATCCCAAGTAGTTTTCACCTTCCATCCTTTTTTGCTTATTTACAGTTCTCTTCCATTATCTTTAATTCACAATATTACTGCGATTACTTTGAATATCATTATCATTTTCTATCTGTTGTTGATCTCCATTCAGCACAAGTTGTTGTTGCCCTGCATCTGCTTCACATTCTGGCTGGATACCGTTGGGTTGAGCTACTTGGTAATCTAGGTGGTTTTCAACTTTAGTGGGGCTTTAACCATTATTCCATCTATATTGAGGTTAATCTCGTTGTTAGTTTTTGCTGTCGCTGTTCTTTCTCTGTTTATGATCTCCCATAGTGCTTTTGATTTGTTTTCCGCTTCTTAGATGTTGTGGCTTGTAATATTGACCAACCCACCCATCCACCCGTACACGTACGGTGGTATTGACCCCCCAACACGTACAGTGGTATTGAGTTTCAGGTTTTGAGTTTTGAGGTTTTGAGTTTCAGATCATAAGCTTTCTTTCTATTAGCTGTTTCACTCTCATCCTTTTCATTTCCAGTGAGCAGTTCCTTTTCGAGAGCTTTAATGTAATCTCTCCTGAGGTTTTCTGTCTCTTTATCGCACTGAAAATTTCTTTTCCTCTTATTCATTCTTTTTAAACCGAAGGGGCCCATTGAACTTAGTGTCCTGCACATTCAATACTGTTTTCCAGTTTTGCTCTTTTAAAAGGACTTTGAGGTTTTCTAGGTTTCGATTGCTAAAAATTTGTGTTTTTTCTTTTTGGGTTTTATTGTTGGGTTTAGCTAGGTTGATGGAGGCTGTTTGAGCTGTATGATCCGAGTTGGTTTTCTTCGAGGTTAGTGCATACCCAGTCTATTGAGGTTGATGATGTGGTTGTAATTCTTGTAGGGGGGAGGTCAAGACGTTGGATATTGTAAGTCATAAGAAGGTCGTTTAGCTTGGTTTTTTCGTTACTTTCTGTCAAATTGTTTACATTAATGTCTCCCATGATGATAAGCTTTTTTCCTTTGTCAAGGCTTTGTCCAGAATTGTTGTTAGTATGCAAATAGCATCATTTATATTCGAGTCTGGGGTCTATAGACACTGAGATGCTGAGTTCTTCTTTACCACACTTGATCTCATACAGAGCTGCTTCGCATTTCAATTCGGATTCTTCATCACTGGTTTCAGTTAGTTTCACCTGATTTGCATTCTCTAAATATTGAACTGGAACAATCATATTTAAGTACACAATATATATCACATACGCCAGTTTACTAACCTAACCATCAGGGTGTGTGTGTGTTTAGTATTGACCCACCCGCCCGCCCATACACGTACAGTGGCATTGACCTACCCATCCGCCTATACACGTAGAGTGGCATTGACCCACCGCCCGCCCATACACATACAGTGCCATTGACCTACCCGCCCGCCCATACACGTACAGTGGCATTGACCCACCCGCCCGCCCATACACGTACAGTGCTATCGACCCAAACGCTCGCCTATACACGTACAGTGGTATTGGCCCACATGCCCACCTATACACGTAAAGTGGTATTGACCCACCTGCCCACCCACACACGTACAGTGGTATTGAATGGGTGGCACGTACGTAACCTAACCTAACCAAATATATACCTGTGAACCTATACATACAATAGATTCCCACCCACCCACCCATAACATACGGTGGAATTTACATAGGCAGCCACTCCTCCTTTTAGGTGATGTTTTCTGGAAAAACCTCAAACAAGGGAGTATTCAGCTAGATTTGTGTTTTGTAGGTTTTCAATTTGATACGTCTTATTATATTCATATTTTTACTGGTAAAATCAATGTAATATTACTTCATTTGTGTTTATATATATATATATATATATATATATATATATATATTGTTTATATTGTCATTTATTTGAATATCAAAAGCTTAAAAATTCAATATACCAACTAAACTACTTATACCTAAAATAAAATATGACATTGTAAATTTTAATGAAAATTTGATTTGAAAAATATTTTGCTATTGGAATTAATTTAGAACATTTTATTATTAGGTCAATTTTTGAAAGAGACTTAATATACTTATATAGAAGGAAATAAAAATTAGACAATAATTTCTTGAATAGTAATAAGCAGCACTTAGAAAAAAGTAACCTAAAACTGCCGTAACTTAATCTAAACAAAAGATAGCTTAGTACATACATTCAGCCTATCTAGTCATAACTGGGTAAGTCCTTATTCTGACAATACTTTTTGCACACTGTAGTAGTGTGTTATGGGCAGACAGGTAATTTCCAGGCTTCCTTGTCAGCTTACTTTTGCCTGATTCCTTGCAAATAGCACATCGAACTCGTTGATCAAGCATATCATCTTGCAAAACTTCATCGTCAGAAGATTCATTTTTTGGTCAGTAGGACTTTTTCAGTGCATTTTGCAGCGTTGTTGGTATCCTCATAGAGAGGTTGATCTTACATTGTAAATGTGGAAGTACACACTGGTGACTGGTTTCGAAGAAAAAGGCGCCTTCACTTGTTTTCCAGACCATTTCCCAACCGTATGACCTGTGAGTTAATACCAGCAATATTTAGAAGTGCAAAAAAATTACCATTTGCCTATGACGTATATTACCTGCTACATTGTAAGACACAAAGAGTTTGTCTATAACATCCATACCAGATTTGGTTTTACTGTGGTACGTTACCATTGTAGGCTTGCATGCATCTCCTGTTTTAGCATCAATTTCATCATCAAAGTATTTCTGTCATCATCCAAAAATATAACCTGAACGTTCTTATTATTTATTTATTTATTTATTTTATTTTTTTTGGGAAACATATGACACTAGCGTTGATGTCTTACCAAATACAAAAAAGTTTCTTGAGAGCTGACAAATTTTCACATTGAAAAGTTCTTGCGGAAGAGCTCTTTTTTTTATCGTTCCAACATAGAATAACATATGAGTTTTCAGCTCTTCAATTAGCCCAACATCTGTAAACCAGATAATGCAGTTATATTATGTCCAATGTTAAATATTGGTTGAGAAAGTCTTAACACAACATCTTTTGGCTTATTTCTCTGTTGGTGAGGGCCTTCAGGTTGTTTTATTGGGTATATCTCTAAGTTGTGGGAAAATAATGTAGAATGCATCTGTCATAGAATAGATTTTCAACCAATATTTTGCAGGCTTTGAAGGGATGTATTGATGAAACTTACAGCGGCCCCTGAACTTCTGTGCAGTTCTAAAAAAAACTAGTAAACAACTCACGCACAGCAGCTAGGTTCATCCCTTTCATTCCTTGTTGCTGCATCAACAAGTCGTGTACATTTCAGTAAAAACTTGAAACATTTTATGCTCATTAGTAACTGGAACTTTTCAACTTCATTACCACTTATACCCCAAAGATCTTCTAAACATTGGCGATTACCATGTTGTGTGTCTGCAAGATATAAGCCTATAAAAGCACACATTTCTGTTCTGTCTGTGCAGTGCATCACATTCACGTTCAAATTTGGGTTGTTTACTGCGGATGTAAGCATTTTTGTGGATGGTAATTTTTTCAAGGATTTCTTGGGTGAAAAACATTTCCCAGCACTCTTGTTCTGTACAACATTGCCTTGCAAGTCCTATAACACTTGGTAATCGTTTTAAAAGATTCTGGAAAGGAGCATGTCTATTCGCTGTGCGTGGAACCAGCTACCATTTTGTAACTCCCTCTTTCCCAAGAATGTATATATTTGCTTGTGCATCTTCTTGTACTGCTTCATCCTCACCACTTAGTTCCGTGACAGAATTTTCACAGCATTCTTCTAGTGCATTTTCGCTGCCTATATCTGATTCATCACCTACATCTTCAAATTGAATAATAACTTCACCATCATCCAACAGTAATTCACGCACTGTGTTTATATCAAACAAGGATTGTCTAGGTTCAAAGGCCTAGAATAACCTGTCATTGTCCTAAACACTAGGGAAATAACAAAATAGTACTAACAGCAACAGCAAAAATAACACTACTGGACGCATTGTATCAATTTGATACAAACGTGTGCTGGCGCTCACAACCACTCCCGGTGACCGTTCGTGCTTGGCTGATGTGTAGTTGGGATAGCTGTAGGAAGGTACAAAAGGAGGTGGGACAATCCAACTGCATAGCAGGAAATAAAATAAGAAATGTTAAGCGTTGTATCAGTCTGATACATTGCGCCTGACGGAGGGTTAAAGAAATGCTAATTGTATAGTAGAACTTTGTTAATACCTATATATTACCCTAATTGTTCAGCCCTCAAAGAAGTCTGTACATTTTAACATTTTTTTAGATTTACGATTAAATTGGGACGTTTGGGAAGGATTTCGACTGTTGTGACAAATTTTTGTAATTAAAACTATCTGATATATTTGTGAACAAACAAGCGTTTGAAATCTTTCTTAGTAGCCTGAAGAAAATATAATATTTTAATTTTGTATATAACAACTATTTTATACTCTTATTAAAGGCCAGACACTTACTTGATACTTGATTCCTTTGTCATGGACAAATGACGTAAATTTTTCTCCAATGGAGTGTCAAAAAAGTTCACAATTTAAAAGACAAAAATGAACGATTCACTAATAACATATAACCATTCAAGTTTGGCAGTGGCTAGACTTCATTATACATGCGCTCTCGAAGAACTCTTCTAAGGCTTTACCAATGAGCCAAGTCTTCATTTTTCTTTTGAAGGAGGGCAGATTTATGTCTAATAGCTTGAGGTATTGTACTGAACATTTTATAAGCAACAACAGTAAAACAGCCTTTCCTCTTTAGTTTAGTTTGCTGAGTGGAAGGAAAGCTCTGAGGCCATCCCTAAGTTGCACTTCAACCTTAGGTTTATTGTGCTACCGTTTTTCATCTTACTTAACTTGCAGAACGGAATATCTATATCCAATCTTCTCCTACGTTGATAGCTGTTGTGTTCAGCCTTGGTTGGGAACATAAACCCGGGAAACCCTTTATGTTCTCCTTTACATAAACTAAGATTAGGAACATGTATAAGCCGTATAGTGTCAATATATTGAGTTTTATAAGGAGTGGCTGACAATGATCCAGCCAGCCCGCTGAGACCCATCTCCCACCCAAAACTGGAAGTCGTGCCAACTGGGGGATGGCTCAAATTCAGTCAGCCGATAGGATCATGGGTGGCAGTTGGAGGGTCAAATTATTCAAATCATTACTCAGCAGCTGAGAAAAAACTAAATTTATTTTCAAGCAAAATTCATAAAAAGAAAAAATCGGGCAGAAGGCCACAATATCAAAGTTACACTTAAACAATCCACAAGAAACAATTAAACTAACAAGAGACTAACAAACTAACACATAAACAACAAACACTACAAATACCAAAATTACAAACATGTGCCAATCTGCAGAAAACTAGACACAAAAACTTTAAGAAAAAACTAATGATGAAAAATTTTGAAAAATTTTAGACAACATCAACTAACCGGCAATTCAGCCCACATACCATGATTCCACCGAGGCCAAGAAGTAAGCCGGAGTCCTTGGGCAGCTCCGAATTAGAGCAAAGTAAAAATACAATAAATAATCCCCTTTTGGTGGTTTTTAAATTAAACAATTAGGAAAAAAATATAGCTCGGTACCGTTCTAGTAAAAATTCACTTCAAACATACTGCAACTAACGAAATAAATAACACTCAAACAAACTTAACCACTAGGCCTAACAACAATATGAACAATTCCTTAATTTAAACAGTATAAAAAAAGAAAATCTTAGGCATACAAAATAATTACGGATTCAAATTGTTTAAAAAACCAATTTAACAAGAGCGCCTAACCAAGATAAAATTTAGAAAAATATAACAACAAAATAAACTAATCTAAAATAATTAACAATAAATATTAAAATGTATACACTATTAAAAAAAATATGGGCAAAATAAAAATCATTTGGCTGTGTTAAAGTTCATTTTATGATGAGCGTGGCCTAGTGGAGAACATCTTTTTTTTATTTTTTATTTTCTCTATTTTTTTATATCCCAAAATCACAACCCCCAGCTCAGCTGCCGGGAAAACATGGAATGCACTGACCTGAGGACAGAAGACTCCTACCCAAAGATGTAGGTGGGGCAGCAGAGTCGCAACTGGGCTCTATTCATGGTCCTCAGGCCAGGCTAGCAGCGTAGATGGTAGTACATCGCCCGGACGACAGGCTGAGGGTCAACACATCCCACTCAAGGACCCTGAAGTTTAAGCGTCTCTAGCCAACAAACATGTCGTGAAGAAAGGCGGAGAACAAGTCAAAACGACGGGAATTATTCGGAAGGCACAACTGTTCATCTCTAGTGTCATTTAATATGACACAGATCAAATTACTTTTTGGCTTTGGGCTTTATAATGAAACGCCAAAATATTTTCATGGTAAATATCTAGTAAGAACATTCTCAGCCACAATTTTGCTCCATAGAAATATAGTTTATAAAAGCTTAACCTAAAACAGTGTATGGTTTATAAAATAAAAGTATTGGAGATGTAAAATTACCTTAATAATGGCTTTCTGAATTTGCAGTGAAGGCAGCTAAATCATTGCTGATACAGGTTGTTTGTTGTTGGTTTTTAACATAATAATCTTAAGCCATATTGACCCACAAGTTGTAGAGACTAGTTTTTTAATCTTTATATTTATTTTTGAATAGGAATCACACTATATTTTGGTGAAAATGTTGTTTCTTGTTATCGTAACAGGACATTTTGAACGTGTTCGTTCAATGGTTTGATTGTATGCGCTTTGTGGTCAAGGTCAATGCAGTTGTAGTTAGATTCACCGTTAAGTATTGGGAAGCCTCATATCGTAAATATTCCTAAGTTTTCCAGTTTTTGACTAAATATGCTAAGTAGTTTGGCCATTGTTGACGATAGTAAGAGCAAGACCAAAGATACAGTCATGTACACATGCCACGGTTGGTAGCCATGTTAGCAGTTAACTCTGCATGATGTTTCATATTGACCTTCAAAAGTGATTATTAAGATATTTTATGTTATTGACATAAAAATGCATACATCGTTTTTCTTTTTTATTAAGTTAGTAGAAACGTTGGCTGGTTACATTCCACTATATATCATAATTTCCTATCAATCTGAGCAATTCTTGAAAGTTTGTGAGATTATTATTACTAGTTTTACTAGACGTGTTTCATTTTGTTTCTTCACTATCCTTTGATTAGCATCTTTATTTTATTTATTTTTATTTCTTAATCTGTAAAAGGTTGTTCTGTTGATAATGAAATAAATAAAATTATAGGAATAAATTATCAGCAGTTGCAAATTCATAATGTGTAGAAATACTAACAATAATCTACAGTAATGTGAATATTAGTTATAAATGAATGTTTACAATCTAATCAAGAACTGCATATAATGTGGGTGTACAAATGCCAAAAAAAGAACTGGAGAGTCAGACATCTCGTTCTAGGATAACAGCAGCCTGGGGTTGGATATACATGATTTCATCACTGAAGAAGTCAACTTCACCTGACAATTTATCGCCAGCACAAAGAATCCTCAAGGACTGTAAAAGTCATCGGATGTAAGCCTACTATATGACAATGCCAACTGGAGGTCTCTAGATATTGTTAAAAATAGCACTAAAAAATAGATTAAATATGAATTCCTTAATTACTGTGTTCCTTATCCACTTAGAAATCGTGCTGGAAGCATATTTCTAATGTATATTATAAATTGTTAATCAAACGTTTTTTCTTTTTTAGCTGGAAAGGCGAGATGTAGTTGCGTCTCAGACATTAAGAGCAGCTTTAACAAAGGTGGAGTCAGTTCATCCAGGGTTTACGTATGACTTTGTTGTGGGAATAATGCATCATGGAGATCTCAGTGTTAACATGAATGAAAGTGTCCTGCGTTTACAAGGAGCTGCATCAGAAACAGATGGTATGTTTTTACTTCATAGGCCAGGCCTTAGATTATAAAATTTTCAGTCAATGTTTGATGTTATATAATTGATGGTAAGATAGTTCTTTGTTGATAAATATTCTGTTAATCAGACCAACACTACGTGGTTCGGATTTCACGTAAAGCTGTAGGTCCCTTAGTTGCCCTGGCTATTGGGCTATTAATAAATTGTCCATTCTGAGGAACAGTTGAACTAAGTCAGTGCTCACTCATCCTACACTCAGATCATCAATCTTATTCCCCTTAAAATACGCACAACGTTGTGTCAGCATCTCATAAGTAAGTAAGTGAGATAATATCGACACTGTAGGTCTTACTTGTTAAAGCCGGGTTGATGCGATACGAGTGTACTCGGTCCGATGGAACTCGGATGTTGCACGTGCATCACTCAGATGCCACTCGTAACGTGTAAACACATGTTCTGAGTAACTTGGTTCTAATACACTCGGTAGGAGTGAAGTCGGACAGGGCTCTATCCATATACAAGTGATCCGAATTGGTTTTTTTATTTATGGTTCCACTATTTCATTCGTTTCGTTTAGGTTATGTTTATGTTTTTCAAAAACTGTAGTCTAATGGTTGTATTCTGATGGTTGTATTCTAATGCAACAGCAGTTATACCACTTCTCAGTATCATTTCAGCCATCGTTTTAAGAACACTAGATTTTATTTTATTCCATTCAAACAGTTTGGCATCAGTCCGAGCACAATCCGTTATGTGAACTCTGCCATCGGATCCGCATGTCTGAATGCGCTTGGACGGAATTATTTTATTTGTTTTTTTTGTGTGTGTGTTAAGTGCGCTTACATTGTGTTACTTAACAAAACATATAGTTTGATTTTCACTGGCATAAGTATTATACAAAAATTGTTATTTTTCAGTAGTTTAACACATTAACTGCCACCATATAAGCTTTGTGGTATATCCTACAGTGCCAAATTTTTTTTGTGCATTCCTTATTTATAATACTGTTTTTGCGTGATAGTAAGCTATAGTAAAGACGATTCCTGCAAATATTTCTTTGGGGGAAGAGGGTAATAGTGGACCGATCGGGTCGGCAGTAATTTTTTCCAACGTTGTGAGGTTGAAAATAATGTTGCTGACCCGATCGGACCGACAAGAAAGTTATTGAGTAAATAGTGAATTTTACTATTCCTGGTTGGTAGCACTGCTGATGAAACTCTGGCTGTCAGTTTTTGTTGAGCACGAAGTGGTTCCCACCTTTTTTTCCCGCCGAAGGGGTTCCCGCCTTCGCCCATCTCAGTAGTGCTGTTCTGTAGGCTATGTGATGCGTTTGGTTGCATACGAATGTGAAGCTTTATTTCTGATGTGAATAATTCAGTTATATATATTTTGTAAATTTTAACCTATTACATTGAGCAATAAACTTAACGATAAAGATATAGAGAGACTTTTTAATATCCCCATGTCAAGTGAATCTGATCAGCCTATGAGTGATGATGAATGGGGATGTAACATCAATAGTGACGCGGACGATACAGACGACAATCCGGACTTCGTGGTGACTGACGACGAATATATGGTTACGAGTGATGATGAATTTATTGATAATAAAGAGACAAATGAAGGTGCGTTTTTGAATGAAATGGACAAATGAAACCTTTCTTATGCAAAGACTGCTTCAAACAAATACACAAGTAATAAGTAAAATCAGTTTGTAAATGTCGATTATTTCACTGTCATAATTCAATTTATATTTACGTTCATTATTTGTATTCTTTATTGAAATGTAAAATAAACATGTTTATTGCCAACATGGTCATGACCTGGTTTTGAGTACACTTATAGTCCTAGATCTGTCCAATGTTTAATCCCTAACTTGAACATAAAGATTTCTTTAAAAAATTGATAAAAAGCCATAAATAAAACCTGTTGTCTAAATAAGATGTTGTTGCATCTGTTAGCGGACAGCATACTACCGTTATAGCACCATTGATGGAAAACAATGATAATTCCCATGTCTATGTCAAAGTCAATCAGTTCTGGTTAATATTCTCAGCAAATATCGTTTAACTTTCATAAATGCAGTTTTCCCAAAATAAGAGCTGGTCTGGTGGCAATGTTCTACAATCAATGTAAACCTAAGCATTTGTCTATACTTTATTTAATCATACACCACTGTTGGATGAGATTACTATGTATCATGGCATTGCTGTAGAGAATAATGAAATAAAAAGTTAACTGTGATCAGATATTATTAAATTTATCATTTTGTTTCAGCTGTTGAGTACCGTCTGAGTCGTTCAGAAGATGCATTCCAAGAGCTCAACAGGAAGTCTGCAGCTTTGAAGAAAATCCTAAGTCGAATACCTGATGAAATAACAGATAGAAAAACATTTTTAGAAACAATAAAGTAAGAGTAATGTTATTGCTATGTATAATGCAAAAAAATGATGGCATTATACATAGCCATCATTATGTATAATAATGATGGCTATGTATAATAGCCATCATTATTATACATTTTTAGTTGACTAAAAATGACTAAAAAATGTGGTGTGATATGAACGATTGTGAATATAGCCAATATATTATATAAAGACATAAGAATTCCCCCGGGCTTTTAAATTAAATAATAATAAATTAGTTGAATCCAAAGACTGTCATGAAGTCCAAACTTCCATTGTTACTAGAGGGTGACAAGACATGCTGCCAGGCCCAGTGTTTCCATACGCCAATCTTGGTCATTGTGTGAACAGAACAAGTGGGTCACAGTTTATGTATAAGTTACGGTCGCCGTCAACATCCATGTAAATCAAACACATTGTAACTTATGAGCTAGAACTCAACAATTAAGTCGCAGTGGAGATCTACCGCGATGCCGACCTGAATGTTTACATCAATGCTTTTTAAAATCAAACTAATTGATTTTACATGGGTGCCTACCTCACGGTCTAGCAGGATGCTTTGCTGAAACCCCCTCTCCGTACCATGCCACTTCTCCTTGTCCAGAATAGCCACTTCTCCTTGTACTTTACTCAAACTACCCAAAAATAGTACTGTCAGTTCAAGTTGTCTGCTATTGTCAACAGTTAAATGAAAGAATTTATAACTGCCGTCCTGTGCTGTGGTATATAATTATATGCTGATGCCTACCATAGGCAACATCACAACCAACACGTGTTTATTTCGTGCATAGAAAATCGCCTATTATGCAGATTAACAATCATTCACCACTTGACTTAGTCACCGTAGACATTTTGACACTATCTTCATTTGAGTCTGATAAGATTGCAAACAGAACTATAATGAAATTTGAAGATGAAAACACATCATACCCTAGCCGTCTAGCTTGACTAGCATCGCAGGTGACCTCCTCACTATGTGCTGTCAACATTGACCGCGAGCTAACTAGTGGCATCGACCACGACCTACAACTCTACTGCGACCCACTTGTTCTGTTCGCACCCTAAAGCGTTAGCTCAGTGAGGGATGCAGATCAGGGTAACAGTGCAGTTCAAATGCACCAATACCACTGTCTGTGTATGGGTGGGTTGGTGGGCTAATAGCACATTAGTGTATAGGTAGTTCAGTAACACTGTATGTGTACGGGTGGGTGGATTCTAGTTCCAACTGAGTACAATCAACTTCTGTACATTTTACAGAGTTTACTATGTGTTAAACAAAATTTTGAAGTTTTTATGAATAAAAACCACCTGTATTCAACAAGGTATAGGCATAATTTTCAGCTGTCCAACCAGAAACTTACTTATTTAGAAAAACTGCCATAATATTTGGAAGGAAGCTGTCTAATCCTACATTGCCAGTGAAATTGAAATTAATTGAAACTGTTCATAGATTTAAAAAAAGGAATCACAAAACCGTTTGTAAATAAAGTCTATGACAGTGTTAACGTTGTTTGAAGATGTGCTGCATGTATAACGTAAATTACAATATATCAAGTTTTTATCATATTTTTAAACATTGTAAATTGTATATACAATAAATTGTAGCCACATCATTGACATCTTCACCTGTTCTTCAGCTTTTGCTGGTTTATGTAAACGTGTAGAAATAAAATATTGACTATTCACTGTTAACTTTTGCACTCCAGTAAAATTTAAAAATAACCTTATAGAGAAATATTATCAACTATAAACTAACATGTATAAAAAAACTATTTCTAAAATAATCCATCCTAAACTTTACTAGAAGCATAAAAGAATTAAGTTAACTCTGATTTTGAAGTATAAAAAAGGAAGAAATATGAATTTTATTTGTCAAACAAAATTTTAAATCATGAAAAAATTGTAAAAACATTGTTGACAAGTAATTCACGAGAATTACTTGTCAACAATGTTACGAAATCTAGACTAATCTTTCTGCCACAATAAATGTTGAAGGTTTTCTGGTAGCTTAATTTACAAAAGCACTTCTTCCTATTATGTGATGGTTTGTTATTGACTCTTTTCTATGTTTTGTATTGTGTGTGTAAGCCTTTTTTATATCAACTTTTTTTATAAAAAATAAATTCATAAAATGTAGATTGAAGAAACAGTTAAAAAATTGTTTTTAACACAGGTCTAAATGATTCCATGGCCTTTAATTTTTCCATGTTCCTTGTGCCTCTTTTGCATTGTAAAACACTTATGTGTTATTATTTGTTGGAAACCCCCCTGTGAATTTGAAAACATAGTGGTTTAAATGTTGGATTGCCAAACCAGAGCTTCCTTTTGTAAGTGTCCCATTATATTATCAATAAATCACTGCCAGGAAGGAAATTAATTTTGATTATATAATTTATAGAAATCAAAATATCAGCGTTAACACCAGTAGCCTAACTGGCAATAAAACAAAACCCAGCAATGTAAATATTTATCAACGATCTGTTAAACTTAAAATTTAATGGTACAATAAATGCATTTGCTGATGACATTGCCATTTTTTATGCACATAAAGATGAACTCATAATCGGTGAACAAATGAACAAAGACCTTCTCACTTTGAGGGAATGGTGCTTATCTAATAGAATGCAAATAAATGTAAACAAAACAAAATACATAAATTTTGACTTCATTGGTTTCAACATACCTATCCCTGTGAAATTTCACTCCACGATATGTAATCTGGATTTTTGCAATTGTTTACCGCTAGAGAAAGTTAAAAATATAAAATATTTGGGAATCATCTTTGATGAAAAGCTAACTTTTGAGCAGCACATTGTCAAGTTAAATAACTCACTAAGACTGTCAATAAGAAAATTTTATTTTTTAAGACACTTTTGTAATACATTGCTTCTTAGATCTTTATATTGTGCACTAATAAATTCAAAATTGCAGTATGGCTGTGCTTGCTGGGGGGGTACATACAAATTCTTGATGGACAAACTCAGAGTCACTCAGAATTATTTTCTGCGCATAATATTAAAGAAAAACGCAAGAGATAGTTCATTCCCCTTATTTGTACAAATTAGGATACTGCCTGTTCAGCATCATTTCATTTTCAAAGTACTCAAATTATTTTTTATTAGAAGTGGAGATAAGGGATTTAATTTACACTATCAGACTCGCTTTAACGTAAATCGAAACTACCGATTGCCTAAAGTTAACAGATCAATTTATCGCCATTCTTTCAATTATTTAGGTCCAAAATACTTCAACCAATTACCAGATGAGGTAAAAAGCACCAATAATCTGAAAAAATTCTGTAAAAATCTTATTGCTTGGCTTTTTTCTCTACAAAATATAGAGTTCCTAAATGATGTTTTGCAGTAATGATTGTATTGGTGATATTGACTTGTAAAAAATTAAATTTGATAAGTTCTTCTCTATTGTATTAATTCACTTTGTAGGCATCATTTAAATATTAAATTTCTATTAATATAACAATTTATAAGTACCATATATATAACTAGATGTTAAAAATACCATTTTATTTGTTTAGAATTTCTTATAAATTATGTACTAAATTGTAAATATGTTTTTAGTTACCATTAATGCTGTTTCATGTTGTCATGCTCCTAAGATGCCACACATACCACAGGGGCGTTTATATGTCATTTTATTAAGTTCCATGCAGCTAGACTCACATTGTAAATTATGTTTTTAAAATGTTTTATATTTTGTAGAACTGGCCATAGTACTAGTAAACGTGGCCAGTCATTTTCCAAACCATGCACATGTTGATTTTTATATATTTATTAATTGGAAAATAAATCATTTATTCATTTATTCATTTATTCATTTAAAAAATAATTGTGGGTGGGGAATCACAATCAAATCAGATTGCCCATCTATTCTTTCTTTAGTATATAGTATTTTTTTACTGTATAAATGAGTTTACAAACTAGATCTTTACTTAACTGGTTTAATTAGTTATTTTAAATGTCTTAAAATACTTTTGAAAAAAGCTGTGTATAGTCTATACTAGAAATTCTTCACATTCATTATTTAAATTGCAGTAGGTTGTGTCAAATTTATGGTAAAAAGTTTTTTGTTGCAGAGAGATTGCAAGTGCCATCAAGAAACTTCTAGATGCTGTTAATGAAATTGCAGGTTTTATTCCTGGACCAAATGGAAAACAAGCTTTAGAGCAACGGAAGAGAGAATTCGTAAAATTCTCTAAACGTTTCAGTAACACCCTTAAAGATTACTTCAGAGAAGGCCAGTAAGTAGTTATTTTATAGCATTCATAATAACATTTTAAACACGTTTTATGTCTAATATTCTTTTTTGACTATTCAAAGGTTTTAGATAATCATAAAAGCTTCCTGGAAAAATAACTAAATCTGAGTAATGGGGTACACAATACTGGGCAAAATGAAAATGAAGGAATATTTTACTAATTAAATATTGTTTAGACAGTAGTAAGAAAATTTTGAAAATCAACAATAAATATATTGAATTCTTTGTCAGAACTAAATAACTTATTTTGTGGGCAGTAAAGAACGGACCATTAGTATTGGAACAATTTATTGGATGTATTAGTCCCAGAATAGCTTGCTGCAGTGTGACATTTATCACACTCTGCTCTTAGATTAATTTATCTACCTTTTATCACATTCACACAAATTATTTTAAATCCATTACATTGAAGGAACTGTGTTACAGAGCCAATGCAGTGTTCATCAGTGCTCTGTACCTGATTCATCAAACAAACATGATCATGGCCACGGTGAAGAACAAGTGTGAATAGTTCAAATTACCTTGTACATTTAAATATATATATATATAGCCTAGGATAAAATCAGAATGGAAATTATTCTAATAATTTATTAGAGACTGAACATATATAATAATATTGTATTAAAAATGACACTATTATTAATCATGTTATTGAATAAAATAAATATATTATAAAAAAACCTCGCTGTTTACTGATGGTCCTAAGTCCTTCAGAACCAATTTCAACAGATGTACATAAGGCATGTACAAAAATGAGAAATTCTTTAGCTATTTTACAAGATTCTCAGTTTGATGTGACTTAGTGTTGAGGCCAGTATAATATAAAGTAGAGTCCCGCTATTCCGAACCCCGCAATACCGAAGATCCGCCTATTCCGAACACAATTTGTCAGTAGTTAAAAACAGGAAAAATTATGAAGAGAATTAATTTTTGGTAAATAACGATCATTTATTGATTTACAAAGTAGTTTTAAATATAAATTCAAATGTTAACTACAGTTCAAAAGTACAAAAGGATAGTTCTTGTTAGGTGTGTGCGAGTACTCGAAACTGCGAGTACTCAAAACTGCGTGTATTTGATCGAGTATTTTACTACTCGAACTCGGCTCGACGTTTCCGAAACTATTAGGAAGTTCGATCGAGTATTTCACGAAATATCAGATTTACGTCTAAATTTAGTTTTAAGATTAAACAGTTTTATAAGTTATGAATAAAAAAGTGCGCTTTCTTGTGTTTTATATTACCCTTAATCATACGTTATCAGTTTGGTTCGCGTAATTATGAACTAAACAATGCACCTAAGAATAGGTAGTACACGACGACAGTCAAATGAACTAGTCGACATAGTGAATGAGTTCGTTCATTATGATTTGAATTAGTTCAATTCAAAGTGATCAACAGAGCTGGGAAGGTAGCGATCACGGCAAATAGTTACCGTAGTAGCGATCACACATGTTGGTTGTCCGAGTATACTACTCATTTGTAACCTAACCTAAAATAGCGTGAATAAAACAGAAGTGCTGGTTAGTGTCTTTATGACCCAAGAAAGGGGGCGAGAGATCCAGTTCAAGATTCTCAAAAAGACCTGTTGCCGATACAAATCTAATTGTCTGTACGCCGTGAAAATTATGCATATTTTCGTTCATATCAATAATATCACTCAATCAAAAGGGTCCCGAGAACAGATCACTTTACATCCCAAGAATCAAACTTTCCCTAGGTGAAAGTCCATCTCGCTTTTGGTATACATACGTGCAAGGAACCGTTCAGCTCCTTTTCAGAACTGAAATTTTCTTGCGAGTCGATTGAGGTCTATTTTGTTTATTAATCTGAGCACGGAATCGTCCAATGGTTGGCGTAAGAAAATAACGTATCGTATCATATAAAATATTGTAATGACGTTCTAGCAGCATGCGACACTACATTATTGATTTATTTTCCGTCAAATAAAATATATATATATATCCGTGACGAACGTCTATTAATTATTATTCCGTAAATACCTTAGATCGCCAAAACTCTATATAACATTTGCGCATATGATATTTTGTCCTGTCAAATTGTTGAACGGTTTTCTGACTAGGTTAGACAATAACACAGTTGGAGTGTAAAAGGTGGTAAAGTACGATAATTTTGATTCGTAAATTCACGAAACGGTCCCCTGTTCACATTGACGTCGATGTAAACTGTAATACAATAACAAATCAACCAAAGTGAGGGAGAAACATGCTGGAAGACCTTTTCTAAACAAAATACGACGAATTTAGAGATTCGGAAAATCATTTTTATTGAACCGAAGCTATATCACACGTCTCGTTTTTTATTCTTAAGTTTATAATTTAGCTGCCCACAATCCTCAATGTGTCACTAGTAGGCACTTAGCTGATATTTCAGACTGCATCTCGTCGCCAATGTCGGCTAGACCTATTACATTAGCCGACTACGTCTATGGTTTACATTCGATTACGCCAGGTTTTCATGAATTTCTCATTATGAAATAATTATTTATCTATTGTTTAGTGTATCCTCATGTATCGAACTAGTTTCTAATTGCACACATTTCATTAACGATCATAATTTTAAAAAAATAATTCATCCTAAACGACTTTAAAATTTACTTTTAGTATACCTGCTTAGTTATTATTATCAATCGATTGAACTACAGTCTTTGTCATCCAGATTTCCAAATTTGATTACATAAATCAGAGCTTATTTCCAGTTAGTTGTAACCTTGCTATTACCGAATTAAATACCTACAGAATACAGATCCATTCTTCTTGGCGTACACAATCAATTTTTTGTTGAGAGGAGGCAATTCTGAAAACATGATGACGCCTGAATTTTAGCATCAGTTTGGTTGAATGCAGCTTTTGCCAACAAGCTTCACTACTTTTTCGCGATAAACTTTGAACTGAACCGCCAGATAAACATATCGGCCGGCTGTGAAACAGTATAATTGGCTTGTGTAGAAAATCTGATCTGTGATATGAGTGAACAGATTAAATCTTTATAATCCACGTTGTTTCAATTAATAATATACTTTCTTAGTTTCTTACATAATATTAGCTATGAAAAAAGGAAAAAGGTTAAACAAAACAATACCACATAAAACTATTGGAAGGCAGGAAATAAACAGTTTTATTTATCAAATGTTACAGTTACCAACAAATCAAAATTATTATGTTCAGTTTAGATGTATATATTTACGAATCTGACAGAACTTAACATAGGATTAGGATAGTGTCTGCCTTTTACAGTTGTCTTGGGTGAACAGGAAATCTTTCAGTAAATACTCGCTCAAAAATGCTCGATACTCGAAAAAAATGCCAATTACTCGACTCGAACTTAAAAATCACTACTCGCACACCCCTAGTTCTTGTGTAACTGTATGTTTAAAAAGAAGTATTAGTTAAAAACAGAGCCAAGTATAACTAAAGAATGGAATGAAAACTGGTTACTTACAGTTCATATCGTCTCCATTTAAATAAATCTGAAGAATAAGCTTTAATCATTGATATGAACACATAAAATAACTAAATGAGTAATACTGCATACTTAAGAAGTAAAGTCATTGATTTTTTCTGTTGAAGAGCACTAAATATGCTTGAAGATGCAATGTTCCGCCATCGCCGCATGAACATGAACACAGTGTTATTGAATATGCATAATGTTCGTGTTGTTTTTTAAATATGCAGATACGGCGACGTCAAGAGCATTTTCCACATCTGCATGAGATATGATGTCAGTTTGAGCATTAGATTCTTTATGGATTCCTTTTATGGAACTTCATCAATACCACATGAGATTTTTGGCTTCAGCGATCTTATAATTTCTAGTATTTCTTTCTTATCAGTTGGTGTTAGATTAAGTGAGAGATTATATTTACCAGGGGGTGAAGGACATTTCCACAGGATGTTCAGCATTTTGAAACTGTTTTTTATTTTCTTCTAGTGTTATATTGGCGATATTGCAAAAGAAGTTGTTCAAGTGTTCAGCAATTAGAGCTGGGTTTTATTCCATTTTCCCTTCTATTTCCATCCGTAATGCTGTGTTTGAGAAGTGGTTTCCATTTTTCTCGGAATTGATGATGTTCCATAGTGCTTTTTTATTATTTGACTTTCTAATGTGATCAGTTACGTTACGCTTTAGATCTCTCAGTTTTAAGTCATATGCCTTTTTTTTTTTATCAACCATTTTGTCCTTGTCTCTTACGGTTCCTGTGAGTTCATACATATGAAGGGATTCCAGAAATTCTTCTTTTAATATTTTTACCTTGTCATCATATAGAATGTTTTGCTTTCTCTTTGGTTTTGTCCTTACTTTTTTTTTTTTTTTTTTTTTGGCAAGCATAATTTAGCGCATTTGTCATAATTCTATGAAATGCATTATTTGCTTGTTTGGCATTTGGTGCTTCATATACCTCTTCCCAGGTTTGTTTATCAAGTTCATTTTTTAGACTGTCAAGGTTTTCTATGCTAAAAATTCTTTTGAGTGAAATGGTTTGGGTTTTGGAATTTTTAGCTGCAGTTTTAATTTTGCACAACTGTCCAGTATGATCTGACATTCCCCCTTGGAAAATGGTAAAGCTCACTTTTTCTTCAGACAGATTTGTACAGATACAATCAATGGATGTTCTGGTTGTACTTGTTATGCATGTGGCAGGAAGTGGGAGTCTTCTAGTTCCGAAGGTCGACAGTTCTTCTTCAAGCAAGTTGTTTGCAGGATTTGTGAGATCAAGTCTATCCAAGTTAATATCACCCATTAGGACTAATGGTCTCGCTTCACCTCGTAGTAAGTTTAGGATGTTTGACACGGCCTCCATTGCTTCCTTGATCTGTGAGATCAAGTCTATCCAAGTTAATATCACCCATTAGGACTAATGGTCTCGCTTCACCTCGTAGTAAGTTTAGGATGTTTGACACAGCCTCCATTGCTTCCTTGATTTGTGAGATCAAGTCTATCCAAGTTAATATCACCCATTAGGACTAATGGTCTCGCTTCACCTCGTAGTAAGTTTAGGATGTTTGACACAGCCTCCATTGCTTCCTTGATTTGTGAGATCAAGTCTATCCAAGTTAATATCACCCATTAGGACTAATGGTCTCGCTTCACCTCGTAGTAAGTTTAGGATGTTTGACACGGCCTCCATTGCTTCCTTGATTTTTGCCTCCTGGTGGTCGGTAGACACCAAGGATGTGGAAGGACTCTTTTTTTGTGCTAATTTTAGCCAAGGCAGCTTCAAGTGTAAACATTGGTCGTTGAATGTCACTGTCCTCCTCTTCAGACTTTCACTAATCTGTGCAGTCAGATTGATCAGTACTTAACTGTATCAAGTTGACACTGAAGTACAGAAAATGTATATTCAATTTGCTGTTTGATTTCCCATTATATTATCCCTAAATTGTTTAAAAAGCAAAAAAATAATTAATGGTATTTTCTCCTTGAAATATCAATAGTGAAATTTTTTATTTGACAAAAAATTAACAGAAACCTAAATGAATCATCACTGTTATGAATCAAGATTCAGTATCGAAATATGGTAGTAGAACAGACAGATAACAAAACACATTTAGGCTTATTTGGTAGTGGGCCGGACGTCTTTAAAGGATATTCGAAATGGGGCGAAAGGGCGTAACCTTGACCAATCCATTTTGTCTGTTTCAACTTTGCAGATGTTTATCCAGTCAATATGTTTTTATTTTACATTAATCCGCCTATTCCGAATTTCCGGTTAAACCGAACATCGTTCTGTCCCAATTAGTCAGAATAGCGGGACTCTACTATATATACTTTGAGTATCCGCTGTAATTTCCAAACTAATTTGGCATAAAATCAAATTTAACACTTTAGAGTCCCACCTCGATGGTCTGACTAATCCCCAAATCCTGAAACAATTTGTTTGAATTTGTTGTTGTGTATGATACTTATATAAATAGTTATTTTAAAAATATGTTGCTGCTTAATCAAAAAAAAATCCATGACGCATGTTTTGTCAAAGGCACTAGCAAACAGTTTTTTTAAATTAAATTCCTGGAATTTTTGGTATATAATACTGTACAAAAAAAGGATTATGAAATCACAATATTTTTATTTACATACATTTTCTAAAGAATGAAATTAAAATGTTATGAGAATGTGCAGAGGGCAAGGTTGACAATGAGCTGGCACCAGATAGTGGCGGTTTCGGCATTGGTGTTGATGTTTGTGACTGAACTAGTGAAATTCACAAAATGATTGTCATACCCACTCATCTAGGATTCACTTTCTTTGCTAGCGGAATTTGCTTTATTGTTGAGTAAATGTTCTAACGCACAGTCAGACACTGGTCGTTTTTCGAATTTCTATATACACGCTAATGATAACAGTACGTAAAGAAAGGTTGAAAAGAAGTGTAACTTCTACTAATGTAACTTCAGAGATATGTCGACCAAAGGAGCCAATAAACAAACTTGTTAAAAATACCCCTTTGTATGCAAAGTTAAAACCTAAAAACCAAAGTCTTACCGAAAATATTGAATATAACCGACACATGATGTCTAATGAACTCGTAGTAGTAAGCAGTGAAACAACTCAACTTAATAACTATAAAATAAAAAGTATTTTTTTACCCTCTTCACAGGAAAATGAAAAATACAAAAATTGACCAATCACAGAAACCCACTAAAAATATTCCACCAAAACACTGACAGAATGGCCAATAATATTGAGAGACTTAATGCACAACTAGATACTCTTAGACCACATAGTAATTCTTACAGAACACGGACTTATAGAGGAAACCCTATCCAACACTAGGTTTATTGACTACACATTAAAAACAGCATTTTGGCTTGAAAATCACATAAAGGGAGGAATAGCCATATATAGTCACAACCTATTAACTACAAAAACTTAAGTAGTTGACTTAAAAAACCACTGCATTGAGATGATCTGCGAAGTGGCAGCATTAAAAGTTACTTTTAAGAAAACAGTTCTCTATGTAATAGGAATCACATAACACAAGGAAATATCCAGGTAATAAATGAATAAATTGGAAGTAATAAATGAAGTCTTGGAAGAAATATCTGCGGAAAAACACCCCACTTTACTCATTGGTGATATAAACATAGACTGTCTTGCTTAAAGGAATGATCACTATCACCTGAAGGACACTCTCAGCAGGCACAATATGTACAGAATTGATCTTCCGCCAACGAGAATCACACCAATATCACGGACATCAATTGACTGCATATGCACCAACCTGCCTGAAAAAGAAGTAAACATAAAAGTAATAGACACATGTATTTCAGACCATTCTGGTCAATTATGTTGGATTGCCAGAGATGTCGACCCAGCCACAGCACCAACAACAAGAAGAAGACTAATCAATAGTAGAAACCTAATTAAATTGAATGAATTATTAAAAAAAGAAGACTGGACTGAAGTTTACGATACAACGGATACAGACAAAGCGTATACAAAACTCAACACATTGATTCAAAGAGCCCTAAATGAAACATACCCCCAAATCACTGTAAAACAAAAAATAAAACCTAATCTTGCAACTACTAATCCTACTTTCTGCTAGACCAACTGGAAGAAGGTAAAACCTCAACTGCTATACTCTTAGATTACAGTAAGGCGTTTGACTGCTTGGATCATGGCCACTTAATGCACAAACTAGAAACTGTAGGAATACGTGGGACCGCAAAAGCATGGTTCACCAGTTACCTAACCAATAGAAAACAATTGGTCGAAATGACATGTGTAATAAATGGCAAAACAGAAAAGGTCAGCTCAAAACCTAAAACAATCACTAGAGGGAGTCCCCCAAGGATCGGTCCTTGGTCCTGTCCTTTTCATATTATTTACAAATGACTTCCTAGCTTTCATACAAGATTACAGTAACACACTAATGTATGCTGATGACACAGTACTGCTGCTTGGAAGAACAACAGCTGAAGAACTAGAAATAGACAGCTATATCTCCCTTAACATGGTAATACAATACTGCCACAATAATGACCTTGTTGTGAACGAAACCAAAACCAAGCAGCTAGTTTTAGGTAGGCAAAGTAAGATCACTGCAAAATTACCCGAATTGGAAGAAATTGAAACCACAGAATACCTCGGAATAACACTTGATGACAAGGTCTCATAATAGCATAGCACATAGTCATAGCACACGTCAATAATCTCTGCAATAAAATAAGTACAGGACTGTTTGTAATAAGGAGAACGAAGAAAATATGTGACTTCACAACAGCAAAAACAGCATATCATGCGCTGTTCGAGTCACATTTACAGTATGGTATTTGCAGTATGGGGCAGCACTACATCTGGAAATATGCAACGAGTCCTTATTCTACAAAAACGGGCTATCAGAATCCCATACAACTTACAGCCCAGAGAAACCTGTAGAAGAGCCTTTCAAGAACTGAAGATACTGACGGTGATCAACTTATTCATTCTGGAAACAATAACCTACGTACACATAAAGAAACCGGATACTACTAGAAGTGGGTCACAAGACCACCATCACAATACAAGGCACGCAAATGACTATTGCCTACCTGTGCACCACCTCAGATCCACAAAAAAAAGACCAGCTATATCGGTGCCAAAATGTGGAATGCTTTACCGGAGATACTGAAGAACTGTGACAAGAACTGTGTGCTCGACACTTGAAGAAATGGCTACAAGAAAGGCCCTTTTATACTTTAAAAGAATTTTTTGACTAATAACAAATATAAACTTGACTTGATGTATTGTTATTGTGACACTGTACTTATCTTGATGATAATGTAATAAAGATGATTTGATTTGTACTGTTTGGCTGGCATACTCCACAAAATTGTTATGCTGCATGCCAACGACACCTATGGGAGTTTTGATTATTTTTATAATTACGGCTTATCATTACAAGTATAGATCTTTTATATTCTTATTATAACTATGCTTAGTTAAATTAGTGAAATAATAGCATTTTTTCAGCATATCTCATAGATATATAATTTTTCCTTAGCAGTGAACATTTTAAGAATAGCTGGGAGGTGTTCATATTATTTTTGTAAAGGTTGCAAACCATTTAAAACAAATAATGCTCAAAAATGACATATCATGTCCGTTACGCATAGCTGTAATGACTGAAACACAACAATTATGGTCTTTCTTACTACAAGCTTTAAAAAAAATTTCCAAAGCTTAATTTTTACTTTCTTCCAAATGCGTTAGCATAAAGTATTGTGATCGTTAAAAAATATATATATATTTTTACAAGTTGGTCTAAAAATCCTTCTTAGGGCTCCCTGAACCCAAAAAAATGGTTTTTAAAAAGTTTTTTGATGTCTGTATGTTTGTGTGTCGAAGACCAAACGGATGGATCTTTGACTGTGCTAATATCTCCAGACCGTTTTTTTCATTTTTTTGAACTTTAAGTTTTTTTATTTTTATGGGCAAAAACATACAAAATGGAATTTTCTCTAAAATGGCTCCTACAATTTTGATTAAATTTTCATAAATATGTAAATTACCATTTAAAATATTTTTGTATTCAATCCAATTCAAATTCTCTTTATTTATAATTTTATACAAAATACAAATAAATGGCGTCATACAATCAATTAAGAAGTTTCTTAGTCTATTATTTAAACATTAAACATTATTTACATCCTAAATACAGTATTGCTTTATGTACTGTATAATCAAACCTTTCCAATAATAAAATATTCTTCAATTGAGTAAAGAGAGGCTGCAATCATATAATTGTAAAGGACCTTTTTGAATTTTCCATAAACTGTTTCCTTCTTAACAAAATTGGGAAGGGCGTTGTAGTACTTTGCTCCTACATAAACTTAATTTTTTTCAAAAACTTAATCTTGTGGATAAAGAGTAATTTTGCCTATGTCTGATACTGTAACTATGAGTATCACCAAGTCTAGAGACAGAACCTGAATTTTGTTTCATGAGTAATATGCAGTGATATATATGAAGACTATAATTGTCACTATCTCAAGTTCCTTGAATAGGTTTCACTGAGCACCCCCAGCGCAGTCTCAACATTACCCTTATAGCCTTTTTTTGTAATACCAGCAGTCTGTCCAGATTCAGCCTGGATGTAGCACCATAGATGCTTATTCCAAAAGATATATGAGACTGAATATGGGCAAAGTACACCTTTTTTAGCGTTCAAGTTACAAAAATGTCTTAATCTATATAAAGCATATATACCTGAAGAAACTCTATTTGCAATATGTTCCACATGGTAATCCCAACTTAATGAACTATCTATAATCAAGCCCAAAAACTTAGTTTCAGATACCTTTTTAAGTTCAGTACCATCCATATTAATATTTATAGTTCTCTTTTCCTTACTATGTCTAGTACCAAATTGAATGAAATTTGTCTTCAATAGACTTACTAAGAGATTGTGTTGTGAAAAGAAATTAGTAATCTTAGTACACTCTATCTATTGCTGTCTCTTTTAAATTCGGTAGGCAGTTTCCCTTTACTATTAGGTTGACATCGTCCGCATAGAGGCAAATATCATTTCCTAGGTTATCCTAAATGATTGAAGGTAATCCCTTAATGTAGCATAGAAACAGAAGTGGTCCTAAAATGGATCCCTGTGGAACACCATATTTGATTAAGCTTATCTTTGATCGAATAGAAATTAATTGATTATGCTCATTAATGTGATTAACTTCCACAAACTGCCTTCTGTTTTCTAAGTAGGATTTTAACCATGTTAAAGGAAGTCCCTGTATCCCAAATTTCAAGAGTTTATCAATCAAAACTGCATGTGAGACGCTATCATATGCTTTGGTAACATCCATAAATACACCAATAACATCTTTTCCTTGATCAACTGAGTCAACGATTGAATTAATATAATTTGCCGCAGCTGTAATGGTAGTGGCCAGATCTAAAGCCATGTTGCTTGCTATCAAAGAGATTATTATCATCGAGATATCTAACTAATCTATTGTAAAATGCCTTTTCAAAAATTTTAGCTATGACTGGAAGGAGCGCAACAGGTCTATAATTAGAGATGTCCGTAAAAACCACATATCCCTTGCTTTAATAGTTTTTGAATTATAACATTTTTTAAGATGATTGATAGTTAAATATATTTTTTATATATTTTATTTTATTATTTACTACCCCACTAAGTTGGGGAGGCCAAAGGCCGGAAGCCACAACTCAAGTTGTTGAAGGTTGTTTATATAAAATCTGTTTATGTGAATTGAAATAAAATTTAACAGCTGTTTTTGAAGATTAATTTTCCATACTTTTATTTAAATAAAATAAGTGTTTCATCTGTACATTCCTTAGAAATGTAATTAATTGAACGTCTGTTTTTAGTAAACAATATGACATAACAAAGGGAAAGGGAGAAAGTGTTTGCCAGTTATAATACCTGGGGCCTCTTGCACAACGTTTTACAAGATAATAAAATTAGTAGTTTTACTATTTACAACTTGTAACTTATAAAATTGTCTTGCACAATTGATGTTTGCTACTAAAAAAATTACAAGTTAAAATACTGATAATATTAGTCAAAGTACAATTTACAAGTTGTTAAATACTGTCTTTCACAATGTAAACAATAATTGTACAGTTTATTAGTGTTTTTACTAGTATTATTAGTAAAATTAACAGCATTCTCATGCACAATTTTCATGAATGTACAAGTTATTAATGCTTACTAATAATTTTTTGACCAACCTAGATAGTATGATAAAATAAACTTACTAACCTAAAATATTTTCTACAAATACAACATTATCGTCATTATGTAAATGCCTAGTAAAGTCTGAAGGGGGTAAGAGCAACTCTTCTTCCAATTTTAATATTTGAAGGGCTTTTAGATGCTATCAGCTTTTACATTGTCTATAATTAAAGATATCTTTTCTTTTTTTAGTTGCTCTATTTCTTCACCTTCTTCTGGTTTGGATGGAGCTATCTTTCCTGAAACAAAAGACAAACTATTATATTTTGTAATACTGAATCCTACACATATGATATTTATTTAAGGCTAAATCAAATGAATAGGATATGTAATGAAATAAAAATATTTGTCATGAGGTATAGCCAACGATTCATAACCTAATACAATCAGTTATTGATTTTCCCAAATTAAAATATACATGCTTTTTAGAACAAATTTAAAATACCAATTTTCAATCAACATCTTTCAAGATTATAGCATTAATATTTTTAGAGACAGATAACAAAATAATACACTAAAAAACCAAAATGGCGCCTGTATGAGAATAAAGTGATTTTCCAACAATTAATTTTAAAATGGCCCAAAAATTTACATTTGCATTTACTCTTGACCCAGAAACAACACTTAATGTCGTAGATAGTTCAGTATGTACAAATGTGTGGTATGTAATAAATATTATTAAGTAGCATGACTTGCCCAGAATATTTTGATGTGTGCATTCATTTATTTTATTGGTGCTACAGTCATGTCAATTAGAGGGTCAGAAAGTGTACTGTTCAACTTAGTTATTAGATCAAATTCATCATTTTCGTTTTCCATGTAAGTTGTTGCTACCATCTCTTCATATTTAAACCTTCAATTGCAGGACTATCTTTACCAATAATATCTCGCACAGTCATCTATTTCACTCTATTTGGCACTACCCCCCCTCCACCACCTCTGGTCCTCTTACCTTTATCATCTGTTAGCAAATCTTGATTGTTTGTATAATTAAAACTCAATGCATTATTAGATAGCTAAGCAAAATTACTACTGTAAACTCGTGGAATCATTATCTTTCTGGAAAAACAATCTTTAGCAGTAAAAACTTTTTCATTAACATTAAAAGCATTCAAAGTTCAAGGATTTATTTTTAAGTTAGTTCCAAAATAGTAATATCTGTTTAACCAATAAACAAGATTAGAGACGTCATCACACTTACAATTAGAGACTTCATCACACTTACAATTAGAGACTTCATCACACTTACAATTAGAGACTTCATCACACTTACAATTAGAGACGTCATCACACTTACAATTAGAGACTTCATCACACTTACAATTAGAGACTTCATCACACTTACAATTAGAGACTTCATCACACTTACAATTAGAGACTTCATCACACTTACAATTAGAGACTTCATCACACTTACAATTAGAGACTTCATCACACTTACAATTAGAGACGTCATCACACTTACAATTAGAGACGTCATTACACTTACAATTAGAGACTTCATCACACTTACAATTAGAGACTTCATCACACTTACAATTAGAGACGTCATCACACTTACAATTAGAGACGTCATCACACTTACAATTAGAGACGTCATCACACTTACAATTAGAGACGTCATCACACTTACAATTAGAGACTTCATCACACTTACAATTAGAGACGTCATCACACTTACAATTAGAGACGTCATTACACTTACAATTAGAGACTTCATCACACTTACAATTAGAGACGTCATCACACTTACAATTAGAGACGTCATCACACTTACAATTAGAGACGTCATCACACTTACAATTAGAGACTTCATCACACTTACAATTAGAGACGTCATCACACTTACAATTAGAGACTTCATCACACTTACAATTAGAGACGTCATCACACTTACAATTAGAGACGTCATCACACTTACAATTAGAGACGTCATCACACTTACAATTAGAGACGTCATCACACTTACAATTAGAGACTTCATCACACTTACAATTAGAGACGTCATCACACTTACAATTAGAGACGTCATCACACTTACAATTTTGCATTGAAAGGACACACTATAGTTAATTAATTCTTGGAAATAACTTTTTATTGTGTCATTAATACTCTTGATAATCTTATATTACATTAATAAATGTATACTTACCTATGAACATTTCCTTATATTGTTGTACCGAACATCCCTCAAGTATGTATGATCTCTGTCTTCTTTGATGGCACCAATCGCTTTGGCATAGTTTAAGTTTTCTCTTCAATTCACTTTTTGACATTGTGTGAATATAAATAAGAACAATGTAACAAACAATTCTACTGACCTCCAAAATATACTTGTTTCAATGAATATGATTGTTTTATTACTTTGAAAACAGCCGATTATAAATTATTAGTACTTGTAACAATTATTTAATATTATTAGTGGTTTTGTTTTGATTGTGCAAGAAAATATATTAGTACTTGAAATAAAGCTAATAGTATAGGAGCTAGCAACGTTTTTGTGAGAGAATTTTAGAACAGTTGGTTTTTTTATATACTGTCTCTCTTGCTCTTTCGGTTATAGTTCGGGGCTACCTGGCTGGCGGTAGTGGTTGCGTTTATTAGTGCGCATCTTACCTGCACAGGTAAAAATCTTTAACTTTAAAAGAATTTTTTAAAGTGTAATTTTTTATTTTTTGCCTTTAGGTAGATCCACCAGACATACATTTTTTATTGCCAGGCATTTTTGTTGTTGTTAATTATGTGCCATACGCAATTTTTATTTTTTTTAAATAAAAAATTCAAAGTATTTTAGAATGTCTGTAATTTTTATATTACGTTCTTTAGACATATAATAATCTAAAATTAATTAGCCAGGTGTTAATTCGATTGTTAAGTATTAAATATAAATAAAAAAGTAATGAAAAGTATTGCAGTATGATGCTTGTGGTTAGAGAGAGACAGTGTAAAGTGCAAGAGAGATAGAAAGCGACGGCAGCGCATCGGCAAATGGACAATATGGTGTCAGTATAAAGTCACATGTTTGTTGTGTTTACGTTATTTTGTAATGTTTATTTATTAATTTTGCCGATGCGCAGCCGTCGCTTTCTATCTCTCTTGCACTTTACACTGTCTCTCTCTAACCACAAGCATCATACTGCAATACTTTTCATTACTTTTTTATTTATATTTAATACTTAACAATCGAATTAACACCTGGCTAATTAATTTTAGATTATTATATGTTTAAAGAACGTAATATAAAAATTACAGACATTCTAAAATACTTTGAATTTTGTATTTAAAAAAAAATAAAAAATTGCGTATGGTACATAATTAACAACAACAAAAATGCCTGGCAATAAAAAATTTATGTCTGGTGGATCTACCTAAAGGCAAAAAATCAAAAATTACACTTTAAAAAATTCTTTTTAAGTTAAGGATTTTTACCTGTGCAGGTAAGATGCGCACTAATAAACGCAACCACTACCGCCAGCCAGGTAGCCCGAACTATAATCGAAAGAGCAAGAGAGACAGTATATCAAAAAACCAACTGTTCTAAAATTATTGTTTTTCAAACGTTGCTAGCTCCCGTACTATAATATTATTAGTCAACTAACTAATAATATTAGTAATAATTAAAATTGTTGGTAATATTACTAATATTATTAGGGAACAAATAACTTATTTGTGCAAGACAATTTCATGCTTGTATTTTTTTCTCAATAACTTGTAAAAAAAAACACTAATATTATAAGATTTATTGTGCAATAGGCCCCAGGTACCATTTATTAGTTACATTTTGTTGTCATTTTTTGTTAGTTATATTAGAATAAATACTTAACAGCAAATGTACTGTATAGTATTCTAGATTATAATAAAATTACCTCACATTTGAACATAAACCATTCAAATAAACTATGTCAGATTAGGCTTATGCCTTGAACTTCCAGATTTTAACTGTGTGTTATTATTTGATATTTATTCTTTTGTAAATCCCTCTGGTCTGAGGAAGGTGGGCTTGGTTCACCGAAATCGATCACCATAATATTTGTGCATTTTGTACTTGTATTGTAATATATTTGTGCATTTTGTGCTTATATTGTAATAAATTTGTGTTGTGTGACGTTTACTTGTACTGTATATGTTGTAGCCTTATTAAAGCTACTATTTATTTTTGATATGTTGAACAACTTAAATGAGAGACTAAAATAAAACTTCTTCAATGATAAAAAATTTTTCTTTATTTATCTTCTTATAAATAACTTCAACAAATAAAATTGGTTTTCTTCTACAAATAATAATAAAAACGAAAATAAAAATCTCTTCTTTTATTGACTCAATGGAACATAAATAAATTAAAACAACTCTTCCAAAATAATAAATTAAATATCTTCAGACCAGAACCTTTTTTATTAATTTCACTTTTTCAATAAATTTCTTTAAACTATTAAATCAAAAATTTCAAAATTCTTTAAATTGTTCAAAATTCTTTAAATTCAAAATTGTTTAAATATTAAAAATTCTTTAAATTGAAAAATTCTTTAAATTGCAAATTGCCTTTAAAATTCTTTAAAATTTAAAATGGCCTCCGGGAGATGTAGCTGTCCTGGAGGTTTAAATCCAACAGTGACCACAACAAAGCTCGACCGGCATACACCCTCTCACTCACACGCGAACTATGAAAAAAATTGCCGAGACAGTAAAGTAACACTGATCGGTTAAGTCGCAGAGTAGATCGAACGTGGTCACTCACTGAAAGATATCGTCAAACTGCTCGAACGCACGCAAACTTCGGCCCACGGACTTACCCCCTCTTAACTCTAGAAGCAAAATCAACCAATTAGAACCCTCTAAACCAGGACATCTGAACAGGTAAGGCTCACCAAACATGTTGCCTTCAGAAAACATGTCGCATGAAATTGACAGGAAATTAACAGACGTGAAAATACTGGTTATTTAACTAATTTATATGGAAAAAACTACTTTTTTATTTGAAAGGGGAAGATTCTGAATTTTTCTCAAAAATTGGAGAATTTATATCGAAAACTTTTGGAAAACAAACCAAACTCCTAAACCTCTCAGTTCTTACAATATTTAACATTTTCTAAATAAAATTTTCTAATTTAATTATAATGAAACAATTAACAATTGTTACAATGTACTAACACGTATTATGCTAATTAAAAAACTATTTGATATTTATGTGTATAAAACTTGAAGACTCAGTGTTGTGGACATTGTAAGCAGTATGCTTTCTTCTCAACCCTTTGACACAGGCAAGGCATCCGCTCAATGGTTGCCATCGAAGTGGACAAGAGTGGTGGACTTAATCTGTAGTACAAAGCTGAAGTTTGTCAATCAGTTGAAACATTACTCAGTGGTTTGGACTCCATAATAAGTTATTAATCCCTTACTTGCCCTGTCTTTATTGGGCTATTATAAGATCAGTCAACATTTCTTAATAACACTGACTACATTATTTGTTCATATACACAAATCATACTCATTCACCACACATGTATTGATGATTTGACGCCTTATCAAAAATTAATTCACAGCTAAGTAATTATTTGAGAATTCATTTCCAAGTATTGCTAATAAAAAAGAAAGATTATTACATCCATTGTTAGATATTCTTTAACATATTCACTGGTGAGGACATCTATGATCGCCCCAAGCAACGCACACGTGATGTGATGAGCGTCATTTGTCTCACTCTCATTTCCAATACATTGCTTCAGATTTAGCTCAGCCATTGCCAGGGAAGTTTGTATTGCCATCAGGGTGTTGTACCAGCCATGTTGTTTCTCTTAGTGCTTTTATTTTCTGGACCTGCTATTTTTTTTTCACGTTTAGTTTGTGTGAGCTAACTTAATTGTTACATCAGGTTTATTTTGGATTTTTGTTTGCTTTTTTTTAATGAAGGATGGTAATTTTATTTAATACCAATTATCTGATGGTAAAAATGAGACAGAAGACAGTTCGTACAGCTCTGATGACAATGATGACGTCATTCCAACATGGTCGCCTAGGTTTGGTGCCGCCAAAATGCGCTAAGCCTAGAATATGCTTTATGCCACTAAGCCTAGTGCACCGTATTACACTACTTTCATTATATTTTTCTTGGGAACACTATAGTTGAGGATCACATTCCGGCTCGAGTGGCGACGGTGTAATAAGTGACATAACTGTTTGACGTTAAAATGGCATCGTAAATCTCTCCTAGTTGTTTACCCGTGCCTTGCCACGGGATGGGTCTACAATTTGGCCATTAATTTGTTTGTATCAATTGAATAAACAGTTGTAAATAAGCACTAGGCTTTATTCCCATCCATTTTTTGGAAATAAATATTCATTACAAAATACGGTACATGTTTTATTTGTAAATATTTACTAGTGTTGATTACTTTTTTATTCAATCCGCCCAATGTTTATTTTTCTAAACTATCTTTGTGTTGCAAAAGATATATTATTAACTATGTAAAAAAAAAAAAAAAAAAAATAGTAAAATAAAACTGTCAATGCCGTTACACTGTTATATAAAACCAGGTTATAAAAACAGAAGATATCTTTATATAAAATATAATTTAATTGTGAATTGTAACATTCAATAAACACTGTAATTGTAAAACTTCACAAGACAGTAAACAGTTAAACTATATTAATATCATTTTCCTAACATAACACAACTCTAAAGTCATAAGGCAGGTAACACGACAAAATTAATTGTAATGAAAATAATTTTTAATGATAAAATCTGTCTACCTACATCTAAATCTACCAAGACCTAAGATTCAAATAAGTCGTAATGTATATTTTTATCTAATACAATTTTACATAAAACATATACTCAAATAAGTCATAATGTCTATTTTTATCTAATACAAGTTTACATAAAATATATACTCTATCTTATTGAAGATCAAAGAGATGCAATGTTAAAGATATAATGTATAAATCACATAACAAATTAAATTACTGAAAAAAACTATAAAAAAGTGAAAATTTAACAAAAACCCTTTCAATCCAATTAACATTTAGTATAGGCAGTATATTTCATTGACTCGCAGTATTTCTGTTATAAAAATTAATTGAAATAAATTTGTTATAAGTCTAAATAAAAAGATAATCTTCATTAATATAAACTAAAAGTTGAAAAATCCTACACCTAAATAATTTCTGGGTAACAAAACGTTCTAAATCCAAGCATATAAAAGAAACTTTCCATTCTAAATGTCAATTTATGGTTGTTAATGTGTAATGGTAAGGTTGTTACATTTTATATTTGTACAGATCTTAATGAATCATGGAATTGCCAAATGTAATGATTTAGGATTATGTTTACATCTAAAGTTAGTTGTTTAATTGTACAAAATTGATGATTTTAGAACTTAGTTCATACCTCATGAGAACTGCAATTAAACAAATTACAACTAGAATTAATTTTTTTTGAATCTTAAAATTATTTTTAATCTTAGAAGCCTAAGTTCTAAGATTAAACAAATTACAAGTTAATTGGTTAACAAGTTTGTAGTTGTTTTAAGGTCACACGACTAGTTGACAGAATAAAAATTGTCAACACGGGACATTTTTGAAATGTGATTTTTTATAATGGCTTTCCATCCCACGCTACTTAAAAAAAATATTAATTTTTTTATTTGTAAATATATACATATACAGTAAACCTTCGATAATTCGACACTCGGTAGTTCGACACTCCGTGTTGTTCGACACGGGCAGAGGCGACCCGACAAAACATCAGCGATCGGTATTTGTTATGACACGTCCGCCGGTCAGTGACTGGGACCAGTTCTTTTGTTTACGCGGGACTCCCCCAATACCCAAACTATTTTTGCGCGTCCTTACCTCCCCCCCCAACCCCTCCACCACCCTCTAGCTAAGTGGGTCACGTAGACAATCAGTTCGCTTGAGTCGCAGCCGGTGATTAGACACGCAATTATTTTGTGAACCTGTTTAGTTAGTTCGTTTTAAAGTCATAGTTTTTAGTTCCATTCTACTGTGTTGTTTTTGTGTTCTTGATGATGTCGGACAAAAAACGGAAAAGGTGTTTTGTTTCTATGGACATGAAGTTAGACAGACTAAAAAGGATTGATAACGGAGAAAGTGTGAACAAAGTAGCGAGTGAATTAAATGTTGGTCGGTCGACGGTGATTGGATGGAAAAAGACAAGGACTGAAATCGAGTCGTGGTGTTCGAAAAGACTTTGTACGGAATCGATTGCGGAAAGGAAAAGTATGAAAACTTCGGAGTACGAAAAGGTCGGTGAAGCGCTGTTTCAGTGGTTTAGGATTCAACGGGATAAAGGAACGCCGATCACAGGACCAATTCTTCAGGAAAAAGCACTGCAGTTTTACACCGAATTTAAAGGAGAAGGAGAGCCTGATTTTACTGCAAGCAGCGGCTGGTTAGACAGGTGGAAACACAGGTATGGTGTCAAACAACTTAGCATTTGTGGAGAGAAGCTGTCGGCAAACCCAAATAGCGAAAGTGAATTTAAAGTTAAATTTCAAGCTTTTATTGAAGAAGAAGGTCTGAGTGGGGAGCAAATATATAATTGCGATGAAACAGGATTAAATTTTCGAATGCTGCCGACTAAAAGCCTTGCACTCAAAAAAGAAAAAGCTGCTTCTGGTTACAAAAAAAATAAAGAAAGAGTAACCGTTTTAGCATGCAGCAACGCAACTGGAACCCACAAACTAAAGCTAGCTCTTATAGGAAAATCAAAAAAGCCTAGAGCTTTCAAAAACGTAAAAATGAATGGTGACAGCTTTGATCTCCCTGTTTGGTACAGGAATCAATCCAATGCATGGATGTCTGAGCATATTTTTAAGGAATGGTTCGATAAGCAATTCGTGCCAGATGTCGAGAAACATTTGAAATCCAAGAATCTCCCAAGAAAGGCAGTGCTAATTCTCGACAACGCAACGACCCACCCAAGTGTAGAAGTAATTAAGGATAAAGGAATTAAAGCGATGTTTCTGCCACCAAACGTGACCTCTCTGTGCCAACCAATGGACCAAGGCGTTTTAGTGACTCTTAAGAAGCTGTACAGAAAGAAACTTCTCTCATGCCTTATTCAAGGCTTAGACGAGGGACTCGACTTACTTGTAAAATTAAAACAGATTGATATGTTAGATGTAATCGGATGGATATCTCAGTCATGGGAAGAACTCAATCCCTTGACTCTAGTGCGTTCTTGGAGAAAACTCTTAGACCATGAAGGAAATGAGTTCACTAAAAAGGAAGATCCCAGTGACAACGACCTTGTAACTTTGATGGAGAAGATTCCAGGCTGTGAAGGAGCTTTGAGCGGCGACGTTGAGGACTGGATGAATGAAGATGAAGAAGTGGGACCTACATCTGACGAAGAAATTGTTGCTGCTCTCAATGAAAAGGATGTGAGTGATGGAGAGTCGGAGGACGAGGTGGACAACAACCAACAACCTAAACTAACACATAGTGAAGGTGTTAAGTTCATCGAGGGAGCCCTTCAGTACCTACAGGACCACGGAGCATCTGCCATGGACATTCTTTGCCTTAGAAGACTACGTGACGAAGCTGCGCGGCAGAGAAATCAGAGTGAGAAACAATCAAAGATTACAAAATATTTTGTCCAGTGAACGATGTAAGTTGACTAATTACCGTGCAATTGTTGAGCTTTTTAGTATTTAATAGATTTGGGTGATTTCTATATACAACTTGTGTTTTTACTTTCCTACTCATATTAAACTCAATTTACTCCCTATAGTTCGACATTTCAATAGTTCGACACCCCTTAAGTCCACAAAGTGTCGAACTATCGAGGTTCTACTGTACTTACATTTCACTAAGATTTATACATTTTACTAATTTATTATCTTAAAACATTAACTTTATCTTATTTCATAATATAACCATTAAATTTTCTGGTTTTTTTTATCAAAGAAAATATAGAATAAGATTTTTTATCCAAAATTAATACGAAACACTGTAAAAAAATGAAAGAGATCTTATGATATGCTATTAATTATTTATTGTAAAAAATGTACTATTTTGTACTGTTCTTGTATATTAGTTTATCCAGAACAGTAAACTACCAGGGGTACACTGGTTGATGTATATGTATGAATTATAAAGATAAAATATAATAAATATATATTGAAAAACACAAATACAATCTATATCACTGTTGAAAATACAAAATAACCTAAAAATCATACATAACTAGTAACTAGAAAGTGTCAACATAATAATGGCCTATTTCTCTTAAGTGCAATCGAAGAGGTAAAACAATGTCTGGGTAACCCAAGGCTTAAATACAAAGTTATATGAAAATTGATCACTGCGGCAATGACTAAATCAGATGTAATAAAACTAATTACAGGGAAATACATAGACTCAACTTTTGCATATCCAAATAATGTAATTTGTAATAGATATGTTGTTATTCAACCAGTTTAGCTTTTTATACAGAAAATAGAATTTTGAAACAAACTATATTTACAGTATAGTTGGCAAGCAATAAAGAATAATATTACTTGATTGAAATAGGATCCAACACCTCACAATTGTTACAAACTCCACGAAAGATGACCCACTGGCCCCGCCTAAATGTGCGTGACCTTGTGGAGGTTGATAAAAACTGTGCAGGATGCTAAAAACGTTTATTCGTACTGATCAGCTGATTAGAAACTAGTACAAATATTAGTTACCCGTGCATTTCTAATTTACGTTACGGAATCATCTTTTTGGTCTAATTTTTATTGATTAGGCCTTGAATATCAAAGGGACCCACTAAGAAAGGATTTTTTGAAATTCCATACCTGTGGGGTACAAACAGCCCCTCAAAATTTCCGTTTTTCCATTAGAAAAACATTGGGTTTATTTTGGTAAATTAATAACAGATGTTTTGTAAGTAAATAAACATGTTTATTTTGTATATTTGACATTACCCTATTGATGCATTAAGAGTTTAATCTTTGGCTGTTAAGCAAATGAAATAAACACGTGTGCAATAGGCTAAGTAAGACCCTATACTATAAATAAATGAAATACTGCAAATAAATTTAATATTGTGATTTTACGCTATACAGATATTCTACTAAAGGCTGAGGTTTATTGAGCGCAGCGAGAGTCGGCATTGGCATGCGAAGCATGTGTCTCCTAGTATTATATATTATTTACAAAAGTGATTCAACATGTGATAAAAAATTTAAATCGAAATTATATAGTAAAGTACTCAACAGTCAAAGATGAGAAATGTTGTCAAATGAATATAATTTCATGAGAGAAGAATGCGGATAAAAATATTATTTAGTTTTTTAAATATAATGAATACTTTTCATCTGTTTTCCCCTACACAGGTAAACATATAAATACATAAATAACGTGGCTTTGAAATTTTAAAAATATAAGAAACATTTTTTTATAGCAGCTGAGTGATCATACCACAATATATGAATATTAAATAATAAACAAAATTGTATAGGGGGAAAATCTTTAGATGCAAACAAGAAATAGTACTGTGTTCAGAACAGTTAGTACAGTAAAAGCTGGGAGCACAGTCAGACTGGGCATCTGTACTCTCATGACAAGTATTAGTCAGATTTTAAAGTGGACTGCCTAAGTTTGAGCCTGGATTTCGTTAACTGATACTTTTATTTATATATTTTCATTTTCATCATAGTCGGCACTGGTGGCGCAGTGCTGTAACCCAGCTACTTGGGGACAAAGTGTTTGAGAGATGTAGGCGATAGGTTCCATGCTTGGTTCTCTTAATACCGACACAACGTCCGCTCAATGGTTGCCATCAACTTGGACACTACTAGAGAAGTCTAGGGTGTCCATGTTGGATGGTAGTCAAGGTTAAGATGTTGCGCAGAGACAAGAACTGTGTACCAGACTTGTCAGTTAGTTAAAATCAGACAAACACTACGTGGTTCAAATTCCACATAAAGCTGCAGATCCTATAGTTGCCCTGGCTATTAGACTACTCCTTTCTGAGCTTAGTCGAACTTAGATAGTAATAATGACTACACTCGTTCATGTACACTCATTTACCCCTCATATTCTCCCATACCTCTACGATCAGCGTCTTAGAAATGAATAATGAATCTTCATAATAAATAGCATGCGTCGAATAATACATGCACAACTGTCCAACTAATTCTACTTGAACTGTTGCAAAAATAAAATTAAAAGCTGGTAGATTGTTAAAACCGGACACCAAAATGTTCAGTTCATATCTGTTAAACTCAAAATTTCTCTAGATCCGCAGACAGAAATAACAAAAATATTTTATTACATTTTTTAACAATGAAGTTATAAATGTTTATAATGGCTTATAATGATTAATTATAATCATTAATTTTAAAAATGTGTAAAACCAAACAATAAAAAGTGGAAAGTAGCAACAGAGGAACACAATAAAAGAGTCTTTGATGATAATATTACTACCGAAGACAAATTACCTAATACTGAGATAAATGAGCAAGTTGCTTTGATCATTAAGGATATTTAAATTTAAGTTAAAGAAAGTGTATGCATAAATTTTAGGTTATATTTCTTTAAAATTTATCTGTAAAGGATGCCCTACTTCTGAATTACGAAACAAACCTATTTTAAAACAGGGACATAAACTAACTGCCAAAATGTTTGAGTTTCAAAGTTGAGTCTATGTAGTTAGATATTGCACATGGGTGTTACAGCTATCACAAGAGTAAGGGCTAGATCAGATGTCACACTCAGGGGTGGGGATGGGGATGACAGCACTGTCCTCGTGTCGCGCTCCCTCGTCACTCACACACATCGATGTCAGGTCCCAGTCACGCTCGTCCCCACTGATGGTACTCATCCACTCGTGCTTGTCCTCTCTGTAAACAGACAAGTTAACATTTATACAATTATTCAATATGTGTATTTAAAGGTGTACCTTCAAGTTATAATAACTGTTATAAGCAAGGTCTACAAAATGTTTGAATTGGACAAAACTATACAATCTTAAAAATATTCTGTAATGAGTTTATAAAATGGCACATATACAATATAATACCAACTCATACAAAATTCAAACTAATGCGCCCAGAATGGTGAATTAGTAGCAACTTATTTCACCGACTCACTTAGGTCATTGATTCCAAAAATAGTATAGGCAATGCCTGACGAATGGGAAATCTCAATTCACTCTTCACCCCTCCCAACCTTCTTAGTCTATATGCTGAAAAACTTACATTGTTTTGTTTCCATCATCAGGCTGGTTATCAGACGTTATGATATCACTGGGCTGGATATGATAGGTTTTACTCTATAATAATTTGTTATTTTACAACTAACCCTTCCAGTGCCAACATCCGGGTACCTGGACTTTTTTACTGTTCACAAATTGCCAACATCTGATGGGACCCGGACGTTTCGTAAAAAAATCATAAAAAATACAAATAATCATTTTTAGCTTTGAAACTTTAATCAATATTACTAAGGATATATTCACTATGCATATTTATAAAGAATTTAAGTGAATACAAATAGTGTATGAAAATAAAAAAATAACAATGAACACGGTACATCTTGATCAAGTCAGCAGTACTCTCGGCCAGGTGTCTGATGTGACATCTTTGTTGTGCACATTTTCTCAAAACATTGGCTGTTCATGTTGTGTTGTGGTTATATTTGGATGTTTACAGTGTTTTATAGTAATGTATTGTGTAGTAAATGTAGTATAGTAATTCATGTATAGTAAATGTAAGGAAGGCTTTTTAGCAAACACCGTTGCTAAAAACTTTCTAATATTTTATCTTTTTATAAAATTTTTAAATATTGTTGCCTGAATACTGTAGTGTTTTTACCATCACTTATATAATATTATTCGCCTTTTAAGAACTTCACTGATTTTATTTAGTACAAAATTAAAAATAGAATATTTTTATATGTATGCACTGATTACTGTAGGCCTATGTGAAAAACTGAAACAAGTAAGATTTTACAAAAATGTGTGCCAATGACTTATTTTTGAAGCTATGGACCTAAAAATTTGTATTTGTACTCTTAATTGATTCTTATTATCAGTGAAGTACATATACTACGGAGAGATTTTTTTCATTATGTTCAGAAAACATTATTTTTGGAATGCTGAGAAAAATTTTTTTGTATTAGTTTTATTTTTCTTATTGAGTTTTAGTCACAATATTATAAAATGTCTAATATTTTATGGTGTACATAGCTCTTGCAAGGTAATAAAACAACTTTCATTGTCCTATCTTAATAAGTGAATAAATTATGATTTTTTTTAAAAAAAAGCTTGCAAAACTGCTAAAAATTGCTTGGTAACATAAGTACACTTAGTGGGAAATTGTGCGTGAACATAAGGAAATAAAAAAAAAAAATTCTGGTACTGAAAGGGTTAAATCAGTTTTTCATATGTAACAAAATATATTTTGCAGTGTCTGGTTTGGTCATTCAATAATTAACCGAGTGCTGATTGGGACAATCAAGTTTCATTTGTGTACAGTGTGAGTAGGGATCCTGGAAAGTATAATGATTTGTGTGCACAGTATGTTGATGGTTCAGACATGAGTTGTTTATGAGGGGTTGGAGGTGGGCCAGTATGGAGTCATTTGTATAGAGAGTGGTTATGGGTTAAAAATCTGTGGGTTGGTTTCATGAGTCAAGAGTGATTTATGGGTGGGTGAAAGAATAAAACATTTTCCTACTATATAGTATAAAACAATTTATTTAACAAATACTAGGAGACAACCCTGCTGGCTTCGTGTTCCACCCCATCACTCTTTTATAATTAACAGACATGTATTCACTCTTTTATAATTAACTTGATATTTTACTGTGCTGCTCTCTATGTTTAACCTAACAAATTACAGTATTTGGACCATTTAACATTTGTTTATGCCACCAGTTGGTCGATTGAAATTAATCTATATAAGAATAACATTGCAACTTTGACCGTGTAGGACAAAACCCTATGGGAATTTAAAAAATCTAGCGTTTTTTTTGACTTAGAAATCAATATTATTTTTTGAATAGATAAAATTTCATCAAAATCGGTCAAGTAATAAGTTCAGAAAGTGAGTGAACTAAATGACCTGATTGTTTTAATATACAGGGATACTCACAGAGGTTGGACCTTGGATGCAGACTTTAGTTGCTTCACTTTCTGTAACCAATCAGCTGCAGAAGAAGACCTATGAACATTAAGATATACAGTATTTTATCAAAAATCTTTTTATTTGATAAATTATCCACATAAAACATGAGATATGTTAAATTTGTTACTGAAAGCCTAAGGTGTGCATTTCATTGACAAACATGGATTTGTAAGAATATATGTAAGAATGGTTATGTAAAGATTACGGTTTGGCTTTTTACAAATTTTAAAGTAGCCATGGTAGCTTAAATCTTTTAGAAGTTCAGTTTTGTGGATATTTAAAAGTTAAATGTCTATGTCATGTAGGTGGAAAGGTTAAAAATTGTGTTTGTGAAATTGTTGTATCTTATCAACTCATGTTCAATATGTCAACATACTTCACGCCATTCTCTGTACTTGATGTTAAGAAATAAAGCATTATTCTTTGTTTTAATTAAAGGTGTTTTACTTTTTGTAATTTGCTGTATATAGATACAATATTTGAGTTAGTTAAAATGAAAAAAGCATTATCTGAAGAAACCTACCCTAAGAAGAATCCAAACAACGAGGAGTTAGTGCCTTTAAGTGGATCGTAACTGACAGGGGAAGTTGGTTCTGTTGGATTAAGACTCTGCCCGGAGTGCTGTATGACCTTTAAAGTTGACGGATCAAACTTCATATTGCCTACAACAAAAACAAGACAAAATAAAAAAATGAATTGCTGTAATATACTCAAGCTTTACACAGTCCCCTGGTAGCTCCGAGTAATAATATTGGCACTGTCAAGGTTTGTTTATGACTTAAGAAAAGAGATTTTCACTCTTTTAACGTTAAACAATGAAACATCAGTTTCAAGGATGCAAAGACAATTCAAACAAAGAATCACACAAGGGAAATATCGGAATCAGCAAGTGGAAAAGGCTATCAATCCAAAATCAGAACTGAAAACAGATAAGCTGAACTGTGGTAACTGATCAGCTCTTCCAACCATACCTGATCTCGTAGAGCATATGTGTATATTTAGATGAAAATTACGATCAAAAGCAAAAATGCCTTGAACTTAAGATCTTTCATTAAATGAGGGCTTTCTTTTGAGAATGAGTGAACAATGACACAATCTCAAAAATCAAATTCTTTTTGAACAAAGTATGTTTCAGGAAATTTGTTTTATTTTCAAAATAGTCCTAAAATCCAGAATTTACATTTTTTTATCATTCAAATTTTATAAATCGTTCACAGATTCCAAAAAATGTCTTTTAGATTGTGTCTGAAAACACAAAAATATCAACAAATACACATCTACAAGAAGCAAAAATAAAATATAGGGAGATAAAACTTCTTATAGCAGACAAAATGAGTTAAGTACGGCTGCTGATATGCAGTCTGGCTGATATTTTTGCTGTCTATTCCTCTCCCAGTAAACCTCTCTCTTTTTTAATCTCTCTCTCATTCATATGGCATTTTTTCTTTCTTTCTCCAGTTGGCCACGTTTCTCTCTCTATCATTCTGTGTCTTATTATAAACTGCCACGCAACAAGCCACCTAGCAGCAGTTGCACAGATTTTAAAATTAGAAATAAGTAGTACTACTATTTTATATTGGATGTTTCCTTCTTATACATACGTACATACATAATTGATAAGGATCTTAATTTAGAAAAAGTTTGTTTTTCATGGATAAATGAAGAATTTAAAACAGTTTACTATGTCAGCTTTTAAATTTATTCCACTACACAACATCTTTTCATATACACATATGCTGGTAGAAAACAAGTCTTACTGGAATCAAGAGGTCCTAGGATTAGAGCAGCAACGTACAAGTGGTCGGCTGTCCATTCAGAGGGGATGCGGGCAAAGATCTTGGCTTTGCCAACCCTAGTGGGCAGATGGAAGTTGAGGGCAGATAACAACCAGATGGAGGGTTCCAGCTGCATCACCCTCCACAACTCTTGAGTCCACGTCACTAGCGGCACCGGCTGTCCCAGCACTGTAATCAACATTATATCAATCCATTTACATCATCACCCTACGTTATCTATTCAACTGACATATTTTTAGCCAATGACATATTTTTTCTTTTCTTTTTTGTAGTAACAATTTTTAAAATTTCATGTAATCGTCCACATAATATAAATATAATATACTGTGTGTTCAAAAAGTCTGGAACCCCTTAATATTTATTTTACTAATCAACGCAGAACAATGAAATTCTAGGACTACGTCTTCACTGTAGTTACTGACTTTTTTGCCGTTTTAACTGTCCTTTTTCGCTTTGGGGGAACGTCTTGTGGAGGAAATCTGAAAATTCTTAAATATAAGCATAGGTCGAGTTATATCTGATTTTAAAGATCATTGTTAGAGGAACACATTGCCACAACCCCAACTGATAAAGGCATATTCGTTTGGAAATAGCAGCCTCTAAAAATTTGGCCTCATTGGAACTTTGAGAGGCTGTTATTTCCAAACGAATAGTCCAATAGAATCTGCTACGGGAATGTGAACTCTCAGTTCTGCGATTAGAGTGAGGCCTGTTCTGACCAGCTGAATAATAAGTAACTTACTTGTGTAAAAATAAGCAACTGGCTCCACTGAGTCTGCCTGTGACTGTTTCTTCTGGGTACAAACAAGTTTTGCATAGCAAGCCTCCAGCAGACAGCCCTGTAGCCATTTGATGAAGAATCCACACTTTTCTCCAATGAGGTAGTCTAAAGATCAAGGGACAAAAGTTCACTTTTATTATTTAAGGTGAAAAGAATTGGTTAACAAAAATATGTTGTATTAAAAGTAATTTTTAGTTGATTGAACGAATAAATAAATAAATTGGAAGCACATCATAACATTTAGCAACGTAGAATGCGCAACTATACAAATATTACATTGATTGTTATAATGAATGAAACTAACGACATGGAATAGCCAAACTCAGTACACTCCTATTGCATTTGTGAACTTTAACTAGACAGATGGGGTTTTTTATACTCTGTGGTTGTCAATTATTATGTTAATTATTTTAAGGTTTGCAAGTTCACTGAGGTACTCCATCAGTTTTTTTGTGAGCTATTTTTAGCTCAAATAATCAATCAGCTTTTGTTTCTCTGGTAGGATAGGCTGTTTCAAGCGAATTCTGAAGCTCTCGTAGACTCCTCTAGCATGGATTGAGGGATTTGCTGAACTTCCTCGTATATTGCTTGCTTCAGATCTTACAGGTTCCTGGGATGAGTTTGAACACCTCGACCTTCAAGTAATAAAAAAAAAAAAAAATAAAGAAAGAAAAAATTACTAGAAGTTAAATCAGATGATCGCCACACAATGTCCCCTCCCTTAGGAATCAATCGGCCACGAAACATTTGCCTCAAAGTGTAGTATGGGCTGTAGCACCGTCCTGCTGGAACCACATATTCTTGAATCCCACTCTTGTTGGGCAGGTTCATAAAACTCTTCGATCATATTGGCATACCTGTTTGAGATCACAGTAGCAATAAGTCATCCTCTTGAGTGTCAAAAATGAGGGCCAATAATTTTATATTGCGCACCAAGCAGTAAAACGTTCACTATGAAGAGGCCTCTCATGGACTTCATGAGGGTTGTTTTCACTCCAGTTTCCTGTTTATTCACATTACTAGACAGATGGAAATGCGCTTTGTCACTCATAAAAAAAAATTCTTATGCACTTGTCTACACCTCCTTGACGACTGCTGACGTGTGCCTAGCGTTGCGTAAACGTCCCTGTCTCCTGCGTCGATTGCCACCATCCCCACCATTCTGAGTATCCCACTCTACTCACTACAACGCAACAAAAGTAGGAAGGTTATTTGCCACACCCTGTAAATTTACTTACGATAAGTGCTTAGATATAAATCAACGATACATAAAAGTTTTTCCCTACCTGTAATTACTTGAATGCCTTCCAGAATGTCCATCTCAGATCTGTCACTTTCTATTGTTTCTGGAGAATCCTAAATAAAACACATAAAACATCTGATTCATAGTATATTAAATATGTTATTTACTTTTAGCAAGAATCATGAAATTATAGAGATATCTTGTATATGAATTTACAGAAACGTTAAGCAAATACTTACTTTCCTTTATAGTGATTTTATTACAGTTAAAATAGTAACACTTAAAAAAGGAAGTAAAGCTCCAAGCAAGAATCTAATAATTATATTTCCTGTCAGAAAAGATGAATTTAAATGTTTAAATTGTGACACACCTTATGTATAAAAACACAAAACACGGAGAGCACAATTATTAACGTAAAAACGTGTTTAGTTATTGTATGAAATAAATTTATTCCTACCATTGGACATTCCATTGCCAGAAAGCACTTGTGCTGATCTTCCTTGATTAGACCATGCTTTAGTAAGTTTTCTATTATCTGAAAGAAAAAAGAAAAAACAAGTGAATATTATTACACTTACATTACATATTACAACATAATATTACAAACATATAATATTATAGTATAGACCCACCCATCCACCCATATACGTACGGTGGTATTGACCCACCCACCCACCCTTACACGTATGGTAGTATTGACCCACCCACCCGTACAAGTACGGTGGTATTGACCCACCCATACACGTATGGTGGTATGGTAGTTACTTGAGACTGTGGGTTTGATTAACTGTGTGCCTAATGACATTGTATTGCAATTAATTATTTTTTTGTCGGCATGGTGGCTAACGCTTCGGACTACGTGGGCAAAATCCAAAGTCCCAATCCCCAACTGAGCGAACGGTTGGTACTTCACTTGTGAATTAAGTTCACCCACAGACCTGCATGGCCATGTAAACTGGCAAGTGTTTTTTTTTTAATAAATAAAAATAAGCTATATAAGAGGAGGACACTACTACCAAGTGGAATATTTACTACTTGCCAATTTACAATAGCATTAACGTACTAACGGTGAATTGGTAAGTAAAGGTTTTCTAAGTTGGTGGAACGTCAACTTACACTACCTAGTAATATTATAGAGGATGTTTATGTTGCTGATCAATTAAAAGATCACTCACACAAATTCAAATTTAAATTGCAGGTAAGACAAAGATATTTCATAAAATGTTATCGATCAAATCACTTGCAACAGACATGTATTGTCTGCTATTACCGTCAGAACATAAATGTAGTTAAGGTATGTATTACCTACATCTTTTCAGTTGCCTGTGTGGTAAGTGTATACAAAAACAACTATATGTTGTTAATGGGCTGTTCGTTTTTAATTCTTCTAACTAAAAAAAAAAAAAATAAATAAATAAATTTGAATTAAAAAGTAAGGTTTGTTGTAAGTTTTTTTTTTCAATATTTACTACTGTACAATTGTAAGTATTAGTGAACATTTATACACAGATTAATATTAAGCTGGATAATTACATTTAATTCATGTTTATCTTAACTTTTAATGAGTTCTGATAAATGTCCAAGTAAAAAATTTAATTTTTTAGCAATGAAAATTAAGTGTATGACAGTCATCTTTCTTAAAGTTTTCATGGTAACTATTCCCCTTTTGCTTACAATCCAAATCATTCTTGATATCATCTTTTATAGTCTTTTTCATGACACTTCATTACTTAAGTTTCTAAATTGCACAACCTCTGAACACTTTTTAATAACTATAACTTGTGTTTACATTCAATTAAATTTGTTTCGTGGTCATTTTTTGATGCAGTATAAACAATAACTTGTTAAGTGATTATTAATTTAAGCAGCCGTTAATTGCTTTTAAAATATGGATACTTAACTTATTAATATTACGTAAAGTGCACTGTAATACTTTAAGTTAAGTATCCTTTTATTATTATTTGTTTCTATTGTAATGCACTGCCTCTTGCAATTGAGATTTTTATATTATATTCTAAATACACTTTACTATCTAATTTGTACAGGAAGTAATATAATCAAAAAAAGCAGAAGCTGGCTAAAATAATTGATAGGAGTAACTGACTTGCCTCGAGTCGATTTTTAGTTTGTCCAGACCGTTCAGTATACATAAGGCCAATGTGTCCAATCGGGTCAGCCACACCCAAGCTTTGGGAAAAGTACCAACAAAGACAGTCCTTGTCTTCATTACTCCACCTGCAAACATGAAAATTATCACTTGGAGTTCAAAGTCCCCTGTTGAGTACCATGTCACCAATGCAAGAATACATTTCAAAATTAAATAATTTAAAGAAATTATTAAAATATACAATGACGTTTTAAAAACTGATTCAAGCATATTGAAATGCTAAGTTAAAATTGTATGAATGGCATAAAAGGTAAATTTATAAAATAATACATAACTCAATTTATATTACTGGGAAATAAATGCAAATGAAAAGTATTTTTTTACTACCACGGGGTACTCAACAGGTTCAAACAGCAGGATATAATCTACTAAGCAACTGAAACATACCTGTCTACAAGGGGCCGAGAAAGTTCCTTAATAGCATTGATCACCCAGCGTCGCCTGTACATCAACAAATTTGTATTCTAGCCTGTACTCCCCTCTTACTGAGGAGAACCTTTTATAACAACTCTGTGACTAACAAATTTTGATTAGTTAAAGTATTAGATATCTGGGATCACTTTAATTAAAAGTATGTAATAAACGTTTAACAACATGATTCAGGTCAGGAACAGAGTAATCTTAATACACTATCCACAATTACAATGAGTGGTTCCAATAGCAAGATTTGTTACTCTGGTTATACATTTTTGATACTTGTTTGCTTTTGATGCGTACATATTGTAATGGAGTTGAAGTTGAAATATTAAGCCCACAGAGCTTAAAATATCCTGTTTGTTATGTCATGGCTTACATTTAAGAGAGTGAACAATGTTATATAGGTGAAATAACAGGGAAAGTGTACCACGGCTATACTTTCTTCAATAAAGTTTTCTGAAATACTAACACGAGCTGAGAATATCTACATTCTAAACCACTACGATTTGGATCAGGATGTTAGAATTTCATGAACTGTATGAATCAGGCTATATATTTATGTTGACTGAAGCAATTTTGATCAAAATTTAACAAGACTCGACCCCTTGTCATGGATTCCAAAGTGGAGATTTTTTTTATTTCTAGAAGGAAAATGAAAAGCTCTATTAAGTCCCCAACTTGGATTGATTAGTGCTCTAAATCACAATTTATGTAAAACTAACATACATGGATTAATGATCGGATAAATCATAAAGTACAACGTAAAAGTACCTCAATTAAAAAAAAAAACAACAATTTTTTCCCAAAACAAATACCTACAATTTTACTAATGATATGAGATTAGTTCAATTTAAAGAGTATCTGAATGTATAAAAATTGTTGCCTTTCTTTCCATTCATGAACTAAAATAAATTGTATTTAATGGCATTTTTAGCCTGGAACATTTTTATTTAGAGGAGAGGCCAATCTTTTTAACCTTACTCTGCCGATTCCCCTTATGCTACTGACCTGTGCGAGGAACTTATTCAGACAAGGTAAGGGAGGGAGAGAACCAGTAAAGTACAAGGTGAACATAATGATATTAAGCATACAATAATATAGTAAGCTCGAGTTGAATGTGTTTCAATAAAAGCTTCTCCAAAAAACAAATTTTGAATTTAAATCTTTTTTCATTTATATCATCAATTTAGACCTTCAACTATCTAAAGCGTCAAAGTGCTAATATACAATACTAGGGGACACCCCTGCACGCTTTACATGCCTACCCCGACTCTCATTGTGCTCGAAACACTTCGGCCTCGGAATGTGACTTTTGACAACAAATAATAGTACATTAACTGTATTATGTAAAATCACAACATTAAATTTATTTACAGTATCTCATTCACACTATTTGTGTTGCTACCTGTTTATTATTATAAATACCCAATGATATAACTTAGCCTATTTCAAACTTATTAATTTCGTTTGTTTTTGTTTAACAGCTGATGATTAATGGGATAATGTCAAATATACAAAATAAACATGTTAATTTATTTACAAAACAGCTGTTATTCTTATGGAAAAAAGGAAATTTTGGGGGCTGTTTGTATTCTTTAGGAAAGGAATTTAGAAAAATTCTTTCTTAGTGGGTCCCTTCGATACTTAAAGTAACTTCCTTTAAAATTTTGTGTAAATCCATGTGGTAGGTTTTGAGATTTCGTGATGAGTGAGCGAATGAGTCAGTCAGTGTTATTTGGCTTTTACATGTATATAGATTACTATCACCTTAACACGAGGGTTGTCCAGAAAGTAAAGAACGATTGCGCATCACGGACGGCGCAGTTCCCCCACCACCGTGGGAGTGGGCTTATTCTTTAGTCCAAACCTTTCGCTTCAGTTTGAGCTGTGTAGCGGTGCTGTGAGGTCACGTTTGCGTCTCTTGTGGAAGTTCAAAATGGCGGCGCCAATTGAAAATCCCGCCAAGTGTGAAGTCCGTAGTGTGATTCGGTTTCTGAATGCGCAGCATGTTCGACCCATAGAAATTTATAGGCAAATTAAGGCAGTGTATGGTGACAATGCGATGAACGAGTCATCGGTGAGAAAATGGTGCATTCAATTTAATGAAGGCAGAACTAGTGTGCACGACAAGGAACGAAGTGGAAGGCCGTCACTCGTTACTGACAAGTTGACAGCGAAAGTTGACGAACAAATTCAAGAAAACCGGCGTTTCACTTTGAGCGGTCTACTGGCAGTGGAAAAAAAAGTGGATGCTTTTTATGAGTTTATAGATTATGATTTTGTACAACACATTGCTAGAGAAACAAATAAATATTACAAACAATGTTCTATTGATGTCTGGTCCCAATATTCAAAACTTAATAATTGGGTTGACACTAATGCTGATGAGATGTTTTGTTTTCTCGCAACCTCCCTCCTTTTGCCTCATTTGAAAAAAAATTCTCTAAAACAGTACTGGACTACTGATCCACTTTTAGAAACGCCTATATTTTCTAAGATATTTTCCCAAGACAGATATCTAAACCTAAGAAGAATGCTTCATTTTGATGACAACACGCTTATTACAGGCAATGATAGAAGATTCATACTGTTATTGAAACATTGAGAAAGAAATTTTCTTCTGCTTTAATTCCTTTCCAAAATTTAGTAATAGATGAAAGTCTGATGTTGTGGAAGGGTCGTTTATCTTTCAAACAGTACCTTCCAAACAAAAGGAAACGATTTTGAATAAAGTCATTTGTACTGTGTGACTGTCAAACTGGAATGGTACTTGATTTTATAGTATACACAGGGAAAGGCACGAATGTTGATATTGATCAAAGTAGTGAGACTGGCCTTTCATCAAAGGTAATTAGGACACTAATGCAGCCACACCTTGATAAATATCACACACTATAAATGGACAATTGGTACTCCAGTCCGGAATTATTTTCTTGGCTGTATGATAGAGATACAGGAGAATGTGGAACTGTAAATGCCACAAGAAAAAATCTCCCTTGTCTCCCCAAAAAAATGAAAAAAGGTGATGTCGTAGCCAGACACAATGATAAAATACTTGTGGTAAGGTGGTGTGATAAGAGGCCTGTCACAATGTTGTCTACTGTTGACAATAGTGAAATGACTACATTGAACACTAGATCATATGAAAATAAGATAAAACTTAAGTCTGTAACCAATTACAATTCACAAATGGAAGGGGTTGATAAATCAGATATGATGGTGTCCTTCAATGATTCAACCATAAAAACAATAAAATGGTACACAAAATTATTTTTTCATTTACTAGACATTTGTGTGTTGAACGCTTTTTTTATGTACAAGGAATATCAAAAGAAAAAAAACCCTAATCTAAAAGTCCATATAATGGAATTCAGACTCAACCTAATTTGACAACTCTTGGAGAATCATTTTAGAGAGAAAAATAATGGGAGGAATGTCGCCCTACCAATTGGCGGCGGAACTAAAGACCCGTTACGCCTGCAAGGCCGCCATTTTATGAGGCCTCTCCCCCCAAGCGAATCAAAGAGGCGGAAACTTCTGCGGCAATGCTACGTGTGCAAACACACTTCACGATTGGAACAAAAAAGAAAAGAGACAAGTTATGAGTGTTCAACTTGTGAAGTTGCCCTTTGCATCCATCCCTGCTTTGAACAGTATAATACTTTAAAAAAGTTTTAAAATGTAATTAAAAATTTTTGACAGTCTATAACATGTTTTTTTATTATTTCTAATGTAATAAATAAGTATAAAATTATTTGAACATTTTTTTTTCCTACTCCCTAAGGGTCAATTACTGGCCAAACTCCTAAACAGTTGGCATTAGGGCACGGCAAATGCCGTGCGCACTCGTCAACAGGTTAAGGATGTTACTTGTTGGTAAAAGACAACTACGTAATGGTTCGTTTAAACTACCGGAAAGACGTTTTTAATACATATTTGATATCGTTTTATTAATCGTCATTTCTCCACGCTTCTCCCGATACCTGTGAGTAGACGGTTATTGTTTGTATGTGGAACACAGATTATCGTATGATAATCAACAACACTGGAACAGGTGGTGCTAGAACTATGTAAATAGTGTGTACATAGTTTGATTTTCTCATAGTAGTTTTTTGTTTACATAGTTATATTTTATAAATGTGAATAACATTTAGAACAAATTAGCTATTTCAGAATTTTTTCATTGTAAATATAAACATTTCTCAAGGTAGCATGGACTTGAAAATATGTTTTGAAAAAGAGTTTTTATCTTCTCATGACCTAAACAACATTTCAAAATAAATAAATCAATTTATCTTTTGCATGTACAAGTCCTGTATACTTTTACAAATAAAATTATATATATTATGCTATAATTATATTTTCAATATTTTATATGAATTTTTAAATTTATCCTTACACTAGTGGCAAAAATGGGCTAACATTATAGAAACACAGTGAACAGTAGGAAGGTTAATAAAAAAATATAAATTAAATAAATATGTTGTTTAAAGTAGTAATGAAAAAAATTGGAAATAATAAAGAAGATAAGTCCATTACCCTAGATCGTGAGCATCAGGTGGACCAATGTGTGCTCCCTACTGTTAGGCCCTTTTTTCGGCGCTGCACAAGCTTTTTTTTAGTAAAAATAAAAAAAATTCTAAATATGCTCCAATTGTAAATGCATCACATCGTTTTTCTTCTCAAGAACTGTACTTTACATACTACCATCAACACTTACAAAAATAATTAGTAAATAATTACTGTCATGAAAAGATTGAAAACATGTTAAAAATTTTGTACGTAAATTTTAACTTATAACACTCCTTAGGAGCACTTAAGATTTTTTTATAAATAATTCCAAGATAGCCAAATTATTTATTATTTAGTGCACTATAATAATATGTTGTAAAATTTTAGATAAAGTAGTAGATTTTTTTAAAAGTGTTTGTTTACATAAAACGCAAAAATGTGCAAAGATACAGTATGATCACTGTTGGTAATCAAATAGTAAATGTAAAAATTCAAAAAAAATCACCATTGAATAGACAAGAAAAAGTTGTTTAGGAAAGATAGTCATATTGTACCCATACACAAATTTTTATATTTTTAGTTTATTGGAAAAAGTAAAAATTTTACCACAGAAACAAAAAAATTCAGTGAAAAATTACGTAACAATCTAACAATAAGGCGTATATATAATTTTTAATAAATTTTTTCTATATGTACTCTATTAGTACAATCTATTAGCTACAAGAAAATGTAAAATATATGAAAATATTCCAAAAAGCATAAAACTTATAAAACCATAAGTCAGCGAGCACAAATTGTGTAAACGACACTAGAAAAATAGTACATATTGTAAACATTATAACAAATATAAATAATTTTTGGGAATTTTTATAACATTTGATAGAACACATATTTCTGAATATAAATATAAAAAATGTATTACAGTAGTACCATAAATAAGGTTTTTGCGCTATATAATAACATACTACGTCATATTGTTTTCACGTAAATAAAATAAACAATCTATTTAAATTGCACAGAAATAATACGTACTATTTTTTATTTTTTCTAAGATTATTATTAGTAGGTTATCATTATTATAGTAGTTGTTGTGTTTCCATATAAATTACACAATAGGTAAGAAAAATACAATTTTAATAAAGAAAAACCATTTTCAATAAATGATAAGGATTTAAATATTGTAATAAGAGTAATATTTAAAGCTTCAGTGATTACAAGGAATCACAAAACTTAAGAGCCGGAGCAAACTCCAAGCTACGGAGCAATGTTAACCTTCCAGTCAATAGAATTGTCAAGTCATATTGACAATACTGTAATTAGATAATTTAAGAATAATAACACTAATCACAGACGTTTTTGAGTAAGCTCTACACTAAACACAATCTAGGAACAGACCTTCAAGTTAAAGTTGATGAATAGGCTTGAAAAAGCCTAACTACAACAGATGAGTTACTGCAGTGAATGCTCAATAGGATGCAGCACCTTCCACTTTCAACAGTTATTTTGGAAAAAATCCATACCGGTTATGTCAGCTAATAAACTAGAGTAGTGTACACTAAATGCTTAAATATTTCCTACACTATTCTTATGAGGTTATTTTAAAGCCAGTGCAGCTCTTAGAGACAGAATATCAATTATTCAATCATTCACATAAACAGGATGAATTTTTATATAATTTATATGAAACAATGAAATGTAACATCACAATATCAGATACTCTTTGTAATTTGTGAACTTATCTTACTTAATAACATTTAATTGAAATAGTTATCACATGTTTTCAATAATATTTGAGTCCTAAACCTTTTATGAGCTGGTAATGGTTGGAGGAGGAGGTTGAGAATTATTAAAGAGGAAGTTCCGTTCTTGTAAAGTCTTTTGAGAATTATTGGAGAAATGCCTGATCTTGAAGATCTGAGTGCTCTGTATAACTAATATTTAGTGTATTTTTGTAAATTAGCTTGATGGAGATGAAATTCCAGTTTTTAAACATTTTACTGATCTTAAGCTTTTAACAACATTTTTAGACAACACACCTCTGCAGGAGGTGTTGCTGTTTTTATCAAATAATCTTTTAGTTTTAATCTCTTGAAATTTTACAAAGACTTCATTTTACAAAGAGATTTTGAAAAGAGTTCTGCAGAGGCATTTTTATGGAATCTAAGATGGTAAATTCCATTTTCTTTTAAAGTGATAACTTTACATACTATTGCGGCTGAACATCATTAACGACATAATAAGTTTCCTCTTTGAGATCTTGAATGGTCTGTGAATATTTCTTTAAGGCATATTTGAAGTAGCTTGTATACATCAATATTCCTTATTTACATTCAACTGGAAGAGAAAAAGTGACTCTCAAGAATTTGCCATCATGCTGCAGTGGGGAACTTTCAGACTTAGTATATCATTATTAAGTGGAAAAATATACTTCAAGTTTTATACGTTATTTTGTTAGCTTAGAGTGAAAATAAATTTTGTATTCTTACTGGGACAACAATTAGTTTTTATTATGTATCAGTCTCTTGATGGTAATCTCAACAATTTATTTTATTTTCTCTGAAACTGTGCTTGAGCTACCTTGTTACTTTAAAAATTTTTTACTCTTGTTGCAAGGATCATAATATTGACCTGTTGGACGGCATCAAAAATGCTGCTAAATCCAGTATTTATTGCAGCAAACATGTGCTTACAAAGGAGTTCAGTGTAAATTAACCAATTTTATACTGTATACAACTAAGAAGTTCAGCCATTTTATTCATCGCAATAGCTGCCATAAGAGTTTATAGGAACTGAACTTGCCCTTAATTCAACATACTCTAACCTCTATACCATTATTGGTTTAATATAAGGTAGTTTTTTTTTTTTTTTAATAGGGCAGGTGCCTGAATTATTTAGGTTTTGTTTAGGACAGGAAAACAGGCTTACCTTAAAAAAAATCTGTTGACAAGTCCTTGGAGAGTGACACATACACACACAAAGATAAAACACAAAATAAAATTAAAAAATTAAACACTCATTGAGATATTTCCTCAAATAAGTCCACTGTCATTATTTTTAGTTTATAGCAGAGAAGGGTTGTTGGATTACTGGAGTAGATTTGAGCTTGGAGTTACCATAACTCCCCTAATCCAACTTTCCTAGATCAGCACTACTCTACTGCGGTCTCCTACTAACCCTCTTCTGTGATGGACTGAAGATAAGCACTACAATGTTGAAATGTCTACATGAGTGGTTTTTCATAATTATTATTATGGTCATTACAGTTAAGGAGGACTATGTAAAACAAGTTAGCATTTTTTGTTCTGGTCTTAGCGTTTGTTGTTAACTCAAAACTAGAGACACTTTCCTGTTATGTGAGTGTGCCAGTTTTCTCTCTTCAGTCCATTTAGCCCTCGTTTTCATTTTGATTTTCATTTTTTGTTTATCAATTCTCTTGCTGAATACATTTTTGTTACTGAAATCATGTTCATTAATTATGAGTTTACCTAGGTCTTTCTTGATCGCTTTGACGAAGATTATTGTCGATTCTTGTTTATAATTTGTACTTTGCTTCTGTGATCTGATATGTGAGTATCTGGGCTTATTTGGCTAAAGTGTCAGAAGAATTTCAGTCTGCATTTTCACATTGTTGTGGTGATTTTTTCGATATGCTGAATGTTTCCTTGTCTTTATTCTGTATATTTTGTCATCTTCTTGTATTGATCATATTATTTTCTGCAAGATTCTTTGTTTGATCTTCTCTATTTCTCCGAGTTCGCCCTTTCAGTGTAGATAAGAGTATTCACCTGCATAAAGGTTTGACTACCTTTGCGTTTCGGCTGATGAATATCTTATTGTACCTTTTCACTGTTAACCAGTACATTTTCTGGAACTTGTTTTTTCTCTTAGGTTGGCTGTATGCTCACTACTGTAAGGTTAGATCCATTCACCTAGGTATTTAAACACTGGTGCAATTGATCACTCCCTGTTTTGTGTGGATTTCTGATAAATGTTTTATAGAGTTAATTTTTTTATGTTTTACCCTTTTGTATGTTTGTGTCATTTTCAAAAGACTTACCAAAGTAATTTTCAAAATGGTAACTCAATACACGTTCATGTCACATAAGCACTTTTTTTAAACCCTTTTAGGACTGTACAAAAATGGATTTTTTGGGGTGACTACTTTTTTAGATCGTCTTTTTCGTAAATTATGTGCGGGCGACCATTCGCTCGCTTCATCCTAAAGGGGTTAAACATGGAATAACAGTTTACATTGAATATTTTCAATATCAATAAATCTGTTCTAATCTACACAGAGAATAAATTTTAGAAATCTACTGTAAAATATAAGATAGATAGACAAAGAGGAGTATGACAAAGCAACCCTTTACTGACTCAATGGCTGACTGCGAGTCAGACTGCATCCCTCTGTCAAGAGGAGTTGTGCTCATCTCACAGTCATCGTTGGGCAACGATATAGTTGGCATGGAGTAGGTTGGCACAAACTTCACCTGCTTTGTCTTCAAACGCTTCTGAACGACGTACTCTACCAAGTCTGACCACTCCTGAAATCATTAATTTTATTCATTATCTATACAAACATACACAAAAACTGTAAAAAATTCTAATAATGATTTAAGAGCTATGCATGTTGCATTGAAATTTGCCTGATTTATATTCATGATTTTACAGTATGGACCAGTAGTTATTTCACACTTATAATAACGTAAAAATAAATCTAACAAATTGTTATTAAAATGGAACTATCTATTAATATTACAAAATGAAGTATTGTAATTCAATATTACAGAGGCTGGACTTATAATGTTATGCTAATAAATCACAATACTAAATAAAGCAGGAATATGATGTTTTAACCAGCTAATAACAAACACGTAGACAACATTTATCTAGTTTGCAGGTGCCATTTATTGTGTCAATCAATCAAACAGTCTGTCTTTATTCAATACATGTATAAATATACGATGAATAGTGTCAGATCCTACAATATAGTACCTACATTACATTCATAGTACAATAAAACACAGAGTCTACCTAAAGCTACATAAATATACAGTACAATTTAATTTTTCCCTATGTTTTTTTATAAAAAATTACATATCTTTTTATTGATTTGTTAAAAACTCTTCAATAGAATAAAATGAACATTTTGCTTAAAAGGGTTTTGTTGATTTTAAAAACTTATTTGTATTTTTTTCTAATTTAATAGGTTTAGGCATAGTTAAAAAATGTTGTTCGATTGTACAACTTTTTTTAAAATCTAATCTGTGGGGTTATACTTGACGATGATTTCTAGTTTTGTATTGGTGTGTCTAATAAAATTTGCATTATCAATTTGATTGTTTTCTTGTGATTTTTCAGAAATTTATCTTTGTTCTATACTAAGAACAACTTTATAAAACCTTTCTTTGTGCAATTCAAAGATTACAAATGACTAGTGTGTTTATGAATGTACATCAACAGTAATTTACAAAAATGTAACTTCAAATAGGATCAAGTGTTAGAATAATTTAAAATTACAACCCTCATTAAAATTAAATAGGAATGTTCTTATAATAATCATACTGAGTACCAGGAAAGCTGATCTCCGATCGGGTTCATATCATCTAATCGCTGACTTCTAATACCGAATTTAAATGAATCCCAAGATACTGAAACATACTATAAAGCTGAAATTGAAAATACAGATCTTGATTCAAACAATGAAACAAATCTTATGACTTGTAATAATACTTTGCAAACAACTTCTACAAATAATTCTGGAAATACCTTACAAACTTCTAGCAACTTTCTTAATTACGATTTGCCATCAACCTCGGTGTTACCCCCGAGGTTGATGGCAAATCGTAATTAAGAAAGTTGCTAGAAGTTTGTAAGGTATTTCCAGAATTATTTGTAGAAGTTGTTTGCAAAGTATTATTATTACAAGTCATAAGATTTGTTTCATTGTTTGAATCAAGATCTGTATTTTCAATTTCAGCTTTATAGCATGTTTCAGTATCTTGGGATTCATTTAAATTTGGTATTGGTGGCTCATTTTTATTAAAATTAAACTTGCGTCGTTTTAGAGGACATCCACCTAGCATCTAAGAAAAAGTTAAAATACACTGAACTGAAGTTATCAATGAACTGTAAATTTATCTTACTTGCTGTAATCCGGCTCGAAGGACCATAAATATGCGTTGCGGTGCGTTGAAATTATAATAAAAATGAAATAAAGTTCGAGAATAACTGAATTGTGTATATTAGACATAGGTAAGAAAAATACAATAATATTTGGTTTGTTTACATTTTAACAGATTCAGAAAAACATGTGTTATTTAAAAAAATAAATTAAAATCATAACTCACATGTTGAAATAGTAAATAGTAAACATTAAACAGTGGTATTGACCCACCCGCCCACCCATTTACTTTTGGAATCGTGAAAACTCATAGAAAATGAGTTTTCTCAAAATTGTCACCAAATCCATTGGATTCCTGAGGTAGAAAACCTTTTATAGACAAAGTACGAAGAAAATCGGTAGAGCCGTTTTTGAAATAAAATGACTGGAAATAGGTACATACATACATACATACAATTCCTTGCTCGTTTTATAGTATAAGATTTTAGAGGACATCCGCCTAGCATCTAAGAAAAAGTTAAAATACACTGAACTGAAGTTATCAATGAACTGTAAATTTATCTTACTTGCTGTAATCCGGCTCGAAGGACCATAAATATGCGTTGCGGTGCGTTGAAATTATAATAAAAATGAAATAAAGTTCGAGAATAACTGAATTGTGTATATTAGACATAGGTAAGAAAAATACAATAATATTTGGTTTGTTTACATTTTAACAGATTCAGAAAAACATGTGTTATTTAAAAAAATAAATTAAAATCATAACTCACATGTTGAAATAGTAAATAGTAAACATTAAATAGTGGTATTGACCCACCCGCCCAACCATTTACTTTTGGAATCGTGAAAACTCGATATAATAATTCAGAACAACTACATTGATAAAACGGATTTTGGACTGACCATTGTTAATAACTATAATTTTAATTTATATATACATATATAAAAAGAACAACACTTAGCAATCTTTTTTTGGTGGTTTTAATGTTCAAAATCGATTTCTGTCTGTATTCTGTTTTCAACTGATGATGGTCTTTTGAGACAGAAATCGATTTTGAACATTAAAACCACCAAAAAAAGATTGCTAAGTGTTGTTCTTTATATGTATATATTAAGCAATCTAATAGCTACAAATGTCAAACAATATAATTTTAAAGCTTTAATACTGGCTCAATGTACGAGGTACGTCCAGAAATTAAGTTCCGTTTGGTAATAAAAATAATTTGTCTACAGATACAGAAAAAATATTTATTGCACTAAAATCTACAACTCTTAGACTACTTTTCTACATAACTGCCGAAATGTTGCAGGCATTTGTCATAGCGTGGCACAAGTTTTTCTATGCCTTCTTCATAGAAGGTTGCCGCCTGTGTCTTCAACCGTTTGGAAACATTTTCTTTCAGCTCTTCGTCATCGTTGAAGTGTTGACCGCCAAGGAAAGACTTCAGATGTAAGAACAGTGAGATTTGGGGGAATTCCATAGCGAGAGCACTCCTTGTAAACTTACGGTTTTCCTTGATCTTCTCATCAATCATGTGAACCAGTTCTTCTGTAATCAAAGATGGACGCCCACTTCGTTCTTCATCATGCACTTCATTACGTCCTTCATTAAACTGTCAGACCCATCTTTTCACCATTGAATCACTCATCGCATTTTGTCCATAAACCTCGCAAAGTATTTCCAGATTATCCCACAACATCTGATTTTACTCCACACAACAATTTATATTTTACAACATAGCTGTAAATTACTGTAATTTTTTAGAAATTAAAACAGCTTAAAAAAATAATAGTTTTTAGTTGTGTAACTTTTATTAATTGACTTCAAGTGGAAACAATAAAATATGTTTTTTGAATATTTGGAATATACACAATAAATTTGTTTTCTATTTTAAAATTAGAACTATGGTAAATGTAAGACTGTTTATGTACACATAGCATTAGTTGCAAAATCAACCTTGAACTCGCGCCAAAATGAAAATGACAATTTATGATAGAAGTTTGCATCCACTTTTTAAGATCCATTCAAAAAAAAAAACAGAAATATAAAATAAAATTATATGCAGATAAGTTTATTTAAAAATGTTAAAATGTAATATTTGTAGTCGAATTTGAATTTTTTAGAAATTTAATCAAAATTGCAGTTAAACCTGGCCCAATATGGCACACAAATATTACAGGCATTGAATGCAATACTTGATAAATCACTTGATACTAAGTTGGATATTTTCAACAAAATATTCTATAATAAGTTTATACGAGGTTTGGCTTGAAAGAAATCGGATTAGAATTGCTGTAGTCACCACAGAACGAATGCAATAAGGCTGAATATTGTATGGCTGGTCACGTAACTCCCCCTCCACCTGCTGCTTGAGTTTCATCACTCTCCCACACTCATTCCATGCATATCAGTTATAAGCATATAACCTTTTGTCTCTGTTTCAGGAAAATGTTGAGTGTCCAGAAAGAACAGTGCGTAAACATTAAATTTCTTAACAAACTTGGAAAATCTGCTAATGAACATTTTTAATGATACAAGTGCTTTAATGTCAAATCCCCTGCTTCTCCACAGCAAAAAAAGCACGAATGACAAAATCGAAATTCAAGGCCATGATGATTGTGTTTTTGATATTAGAGGCATTGTGCACATTGATTGGGTACTAGAGGAGCAAACAGTCAACCAAAATTACTACATTAGCGTGTTGACTACCCTAGTGAGCGAGCGAGTAAAGAGAAAGCACAGAATGATTTGTTGAAAAATAAGTCATGGATCCTCCACCAGGACTGTGCCCTGGCTCACAATACTTTGTCAGTGAAGACGTTTTTGGCAAACCACAATATTCCCGTGCTAAACCATCCACCATACTCACCTGACTTGTCCCCCTGTGACTTTTTTTATTTTCTAAAGTCAAGTCAGCATTGAAAGGAACAATATTTGAGACTGTTGAAGCAGTAAAAGAAAAATTGATGGAAGTCATAAACGAGCTTACAGAAGATGATCTCCAGCAGTGCTACACCAGTGGAAAACTTGCATGGAGCGGTGTAGAGAACGAGGAGGGGAGTACATTGAAGGAGATAACATCAAATCGTAAATATTTGCAAGTAATTTTATTTTCAGCCTCAGTCCGGTTTTTTCTAGTCACACCTCATAAAATGACATACATATATACAAAACTTGTGCTAGTGCATTCAAAATGGTGAAGCAATAGCAACTTATGTCACTGATACGCTAAGAGCATCTAATGCCTGTTAACGGGAAATCCCCATTACACTTCTCACCCCTACTGACCATTCTTAGCCAACACGCTAGAAAATTTACATTTCTTTGTCTTCATCACCGTATTTTGCTCTTTTACAACTTATATAATACTATTCACTGTGCTCTTCTATTTATTACAAGAAAACAAATAAACGCTTCTGAAATGACACATTTGGCAATTGACTTTTAAGGCAGTAATTGTCTTAAAAAGATTATATAAATAAAATTGTATTGTTGAAATTATGATATTAACTATGGAAATAATGGTACTATTCACTTTATTATTACATAAATTGGATTATTGTTTTTAAAGTAAGTACCGTTTTGGAATCTCACTGCTGTAGCGCTGCGGTCGGCGTTCAGTGCATGTGTGCTGGGTACTACTATCTATTGGCAAGCCACAGCCGCCGTTACGGATCCAATCAACTGTATTTAAGGTCATTTATGACTGTTTAAAATTCCTCCTCCGGTTAAAAATGCTGCCAACTGTGAATTTTGCGCTGTGTACGTTTTCATAACGCTAAGGGTGTGGAAGCAGCTGATACTCATCGTGAGTCTGTCACAGTGACAATTTGGCTTAAAAAATCGTAACCATCACAATTATAATGCTCTAGGAATGTGAGAGAACTGGTTAAACATTGTGTTTGTGATTCTCGTCAAAAATTTGTTTTAGTGAATCTCCGCCAGCATTTTGGGAACCTACCGTAAGCATAACGTTCTGTACTTCAAACGGTCTGTCACAATTTCAATAATCGCCCTTCTTGACACTTGAAGACACACTACATAATGATGCATTTGTAAAGTGTCTGTTTTCTCTGACTTTTTTCATCAACCTTTTGCACCAAGTCATCAGTAATGAGTGAAGGTTTCCAACTTCGATCATCATCATGCACATTCGCACAACCTTAAAAGCTCTCATCCGTTTCCATTCCATCCCATCACTCATTCTGTATTCTCAATAAACTTCACAGATCTCTCAATGAATGTCAGCTGCTTTCATGCCTTTATCGTTACAAAAACTTATCACAACATGTACTTTACAGTTGGCGGCATTTTTAATAAGAGGAGGAATTTTAAACAGTCATAAGCGACCTTAAATACAGTCAAATGGGTCCATAACGGTGGATGTGCCTTGCCAAAAGATAGTAGTATCTAGCACGCATGCGCTGGACGCCGACTGCAGCACTACCGAGGCGGGATTCCTAAACGGTACTTACTTTAAAAACACGCCTCGTATTTTGTACTACAAGCTACTCACAGCTCTTGTCTAATTACTAACCAACCTCTTAAAACTTGAGTTTACTACATGCACTGAATGTATAAACTATGTAGTTTAGTTTAAGAAAATCAAGTTAAAATTAGTTTACAGGAGACTATGAATTAAATATCATATTGCAAATTAATTCTAAAAATAAATTTGGAATACAACTGTGAAATTACTTACATCACGTATTTCAAAGTCTGTTTCTAATATGCGAGTAAACGATCTTAAAATTGATGGCTGAAATAGCATGGAAACTCTTTCAAGATCCCCAGCTACATGGTGCATCATTGTGAATATGCAGTCATTAACCATTTCACCATTTTCTTGAAAGCATGCCAAGAGTATACCATACTGCTCCATGACATCCTCACTTGCAAATCTGAAAAAAGCCTTTTTAAACAAAGTAGATATTTGAGTTGGAATTTAGAATTAGTATTAACCTTTGCTGAGCTCACCATAAATTAGGGGTGTGCGAGTAGTGATTTTTGAGGTCGAGTCGAATAGTAGGCATTTTTTTCGAGTATCGAGTATTTTCGAGGGAGTATTTACAGAAGGATTTCCTGTTCACCCAAGACAACTGTAAAAGGCAGACACCATACTAAGCCTATGTTAAGTTTTGCCAGATTCGTAAATATATACATCTAAACTGAACACAATAATTTTGATTTGTTGTTTGTAACTGTAACATTTGATAAATAAAACATTTTACTTCCTGCCTTCCTACATTTTTATGTGGCATTGTTTTTTTAACGTTTTTCCTTTTTTCAGAAATAATATATTATGTAAGAAACGAAGAAAATATATTATTAATTAAAAAAACCAACGTGGATTATAAAGATTTAATCTGTTCACTCATATCACACATCAGATTTTCTATGCAAGCTAATTATACTGTTTCACAGCCAGCTGATATGTTTATCTGGTGGTTCAGTTAAAAGTGTACCGCGGAAACGTAGTGAAACTTGTTGGCAAAAGTTGCATCCAACCAAACTGATGCTAAAATTCAGGCATCATCGCCAAATTCAGTCATTTGCTTTGAGAATTGCCTCCTATCAACAAAAAATTGTGTGTGTACACGCCAAGAAGAGTGGATGTGTATTCTGTGGGTATTTAATTCAGTAATAACAAGGTTACAACTAACCGGAAATAAGCTCTGAATTATATAATCAAATTTCAAAATCTGGATGACAAAGACTACAGTTCAATCAATTGATAATAATAACTAAGCAGGTGTACTAAAAATAAATTTTAAAGTCGCTTAGGATGGATTAGTTTTAAAATTATGATCAGTAATGAAATATCCGCAACTTGAAAGTACTTCGATACATGAGGCTACACTGAACAACAGATAAATAATTATTTTATAATGAGAAATTCATGAAAACCTTGGGTAATCGAATGAAAAACATAGACGTAGTCGGCTAATATAATAGGTCTAGCCGATATTGGTGACGAAATGCAGTCTGAAATATCAGCTAAGTGCCAGATTTTGGGCAGCAAAACGATAACTTATGAATAAAAAACGAGACGTTTGAAAGTTCAATGAAAATTATTTTCCGAATCTCTAAATTCATTGTATTTTGTTTAGAAAATGACTTACAACATGTTTTCCCTCACTTGGGTTGATTCGTGATTGTTTTAAAGTTTACATCGACATCGACCTCAATGTGAACAGGGAACCGTTCAGTGAATTTATGAATCAAAATTATCGTACTTTACCACCTTTTACACTCCAACTGTGTTATTGTCTAACCTAGTCAGAAAACCGTTCAACAATTTGACAGGAAAAAATATCGTATGCACAAATATTACACATAGTTTTGGGGATGTAAGGCGTTTTTAGATTAATAATTAATAGAAGTTCGCCAGATATATATATAATTTTTTATTTGACGGAAAATAAATCAATAATGTTGAGTCACATGCTGCTAGAACGCCATTACCATATGAAGGGCCAGGTGGAAATACGATGGGAGTCAATATGGAATGAAACCGAGAAAATCTAATTTTAAAGTTTAAAGACCTATAATATACGAAGGTTTCACAAACAGTGTATATAAACAACATGATATTATTCCAAATATTACTCTTTATTTCACTTATATGATGATAATAATAATAAAATACACTATTATATTACTTTATTGTCATATAAAAAATTATAATACAATCCATCCAGTGATGAGTCAGACTGAACGGAGCGGTCAGACAGCCCGTGAGCTCCCTTATCTTATCTAGTGATTATCGACCTCTGGAATCGTGAGTTATTGTGTAATGTGCCTTTAGAATTGTGTACCTTTGATTATTCAGAGTGTTCCTTTCTTGATATTGCGGTTATTTTGAACAGTTTTTTTCAGCTTTTGTATTTTTGTCAGAATTATGGCTCGTTGTTTAGTTTGTAAAGCTATTGTCTCCAGGAATGAGTCAAAAATCACTTGTACTGCTTGTAGTGGAATATGTCATGCAAACTGTGTAAATATGTCAAAAGCCAAAATTGACCACATAAATAATGAAAACCAACCCTGGCGTTGTCAAGCTTGCACTAAAGAGCGAAGGCGAAGCATGGCTATTGCTACACAGTCTCAAGAAGAAAATGCTGACCTGTCTCAGATCATACGAATGTTACAAGAAGCCAAAGAGGAAAGAAGTATAATGGAGAGAGAATTGGGCAATTCTTTGGGGCTTTGTCATAACAAAATTGATGAAAATAAAAAAATTATGGAAGAGCAAGAAAAGAAATTTGAAAATTGCCTGAAAATGATAACTGATCAAAAGAGCTAAAGGAAATTCAGATTTGAAAAAGAGAATTAAAAACCTGGAGGAAAGGCTAGATGCCAGTGAGCAATATTCTAGGGTAAATACGGTTGAAATATATGGAATACCTGAGAAACCAAATGAAAATGTCATGGAAACAATCAATAATCTTGGGTCTGGCCTTGACATGAGCATTACTCATGACATGGTGGACGTTTGTCATCGCTTGGGGAAAACGCAAGATGGAAAGCGACCACCAGGAATACTAGTAAAATTCGTACGTAGATCTGACAAGCAAACGCTATTAAAGAAGAAGAAAGAGAGGAAGGATTTGAAGACTGATTCTTTGGGCTATAGTGTGAAGAATGTTGTCTACATAAATACAAGCTTAAGTCCCGAAAGGAGGCGTTTACTTGCAGCGACTAAACTGAAGAAAAGTGAAAACCGTTGGGCGTATGTTTGGACTTCTGGTGACGGAAAAATCCTTGTACGGAAAGAAGAAAGAGGGCCTGTAACGTGGATCAAATGCTTGGATGACTTGGACAAATTATTGTGAGTTAGAACTAAAATGTTAACCTCGCATGGTCAGTTTAAGTAATGATACTTTATTTTATAGTTTGTTAAGAAAAGTAAATGGCCCTAGTATTACAGTATTAAATTACAATATATGTAGTATGAGGGAAAATTTTGAGTTGTTTATGTTACAGTTTAGTGCTCAAAATATCTTGCCAGAAGTAATAATCTTGACAGAAATATGGATTTTTGAAAATGAAGTAAATAATTATAAAATACCTGGTTATAAAAACTTCTATCATTGTAATCAGTTTTATCGTTCAGGAGGTGTGATATATTAGAGAGTCTCCCTTGCAGCGAAACATCTGTTAGTGCAGATACAGCTGACATGGTTCAAGTTGATATTAAGTTAGAACAATATTCTTTGACAATACTTGCAGTTTATAGGTTACACAGATTTGCTGTTAAAGATTTTTTAAATGAATTACAAAATGTTTTGCAAAAAATTAAAGCTAGAAACTATTTAATGTTAGGAGACTTAAATATCTGTACTATGGAAAATACCTCATCAAATTTTGATTATTTAGCCACATTAGCGAGCTTTGGATTAGAAAGTTTGATGAATTCACCAACTAGAATAGCTCAAGAAACTAAATCCTGTTTAGATCATGCATTTTATAGGAGTAGAGATAACTTGGCTTGTATTACAGATAAATTAGACTTTGGTATAACAGATCATTTAGCTGTATTTTGCTCAATTTCTCTACCAATTATTAATAAGGAAAAACCTAGCAGTAAAGTTGTTAAGAGGATTAATCAATCCTCTTGTTTATTTGTATATTATTATCAATCATAAAATGTTATTTGATATACTTTTGGACTATGACTATTCTTCTCTGTATAAAAATTTAGATGTAAACATCGCTTATAATGAATTTTGTGATATTGTAAATATGGCTATATTACAATCATCCTCTGTTAATACATTATCGAATAGGTATAAGAAGTTAAAACCATGGATGACCAAATATCTTATAAAGCGTATTGAAAAAAGAAAACAGTTGTACAAAAAAACTCTTAAATATCCTGATAATCAAAATTCTAAAAGACATTACAATAGATTTCATGCTAAACTCATGGCTGATTTGAAATTGCAAAAGGAAAATTACTATAATAACTTGTTTGAAATGAATAAAAATAATTCAGCAGCCCAATGGAAAATTGTAAATGACTTAACTGGCCAAAAGAAGGATAAAATTGTTGAAGTTAAATTATATAGCAATGAAGGTTGTACGGCAATCGAATCTCAACCTCAGAAGGTTTCTAATATATTAAATGAATATTATGTTAGTGTAGTTGATAAGTTAATAGTTAATAATAATGTACCTAAGCCATTAGATTATGAACAATGGTTTCCATCTACTAACCGGCTTGAGTCTATGTTTCTGTTTCCAACTGATAAAGAGGAGATAGAATCTATTATGTCATCTCTAAAAAATAAAAAATCACCTGGAATTGATGGCTGGTCTGTTGAGATGGTAAAATACATATCTACTGTTATTAGCCCTGTCTTAGTTTACATCGTAAAGTTAAGTATGCAATCTGGTGTTTTTCCTGATAAACTTAAGAATGCACTAGTAGTGCCAATTTTTAACCCTAGAATGGTAAGCTTATTTAAAATCACACTATTGGTAAGTATTCGTAAATTTTACGATGTTTTTGAAAAATTTTTTATGTAAGAAAGTCAAATAATAAACAACTACAAAAAATTGTTTAAACTATTTATTATAATGAAAAACAGTTTTACAATGCTCATTTTGAATAATTTTTATTTTAATAATATGAAATTATTGAAAAAATAAAAACATACACTTTTACGACTTAAAAAGAAAAAAAAATTTTTTTTCTTAAATTGAGATGATATTTAAAACAATTAACTTTAAAAATCAAAAGGCTATAGTAGAGAGATATTGAAAAAAAATATTATATATCCAACATTATTATATTGTCTGAGATCTCGATGCCATAATTTTAGTCATGATCAGTACATTTACAGCAAACATTTCCTCGGTGCTCATTGCAGTAAGCTTGACGACAGTGAATGCAATGATTGGTTGTCATCCTCCTCTTCTTAGTGGGACATATTTTACAAGTTGTTCTTGTATTGTTGATGGGTGGATGATCTGGAAGAGTCTCTTTTTTTAAGATTTCAGAGATCATAGAAATCAGAGATCACAAATATTTACACACTTACACATAAAGAATATTAACTATTTACACATGTACAACATCTATAACTATTTACACAAAACAATAACGCAAAATTAGCTTGAAAATAACGATATTTAACACATAAACAAACGTAAAACAATATTTGAAACAACACGTATAAAGTAACTTTGTTGGCAAGCACTCGTATATCTTATGACTGACCCTCAATATATCACAAACGATGTGCAGGGGACGGCTGTCAAGACGACACTGACCTTGGCAGGCGTAGGGAGGAGATCTCCTGGACGGACAGGGTTGCCAACGCATAAATGACGTCATTATCGAAAATTATTTAAAGTGAGTCGTAAAATTTACGACTGCTTACCATTCCAGGGTTAAGAAAGAAGATCCTAAATTACCTGGTAACTATAGACCCATTTCAATCTAATCAATCATGGCCAAAATCTTTGAGAAAATAGTAAAAAAGCGATTACTCTCCTTCTATACTAAGGTTTCTTTTTTTAGTAAAAATCAATTCGGGTTTATGGAAGGTAAAAGTACTGAAGATGCTTTACTTAAAGTCACTTCACAGCTGCAAAATGGATTAAATGAGAACAAAAATGTGTTGGGTGTGTTTATTGATATAACCAAAGCGTTTGATTGTGTGAATCACAAGATACTGTATTGCTAAAAAAATTATCGTTGTCGGGTATTCGCGGTGTTCCATTTAAATGGTTTAAAAGTTATCTTACTGAAAGGAAACAATGTGTTTGAATTGGAGATAGTTTGAGTGACCCTTTAGCAATAAAATATGGAGTTCCTCAAGGATCGGTCCTGGGGCCAATTCTTTTTTTAGTTTATATCAATGACCTTTGTAATGGTAATTTATTTGGTAATTTAACTGCTTTTGCTGATGACACAGCCCTGACGTATTGTGTGAATCAGAATCAACCACATAATATTTACTATAAAGCACAAATGGACTTAAATTATTTGAAATACTGGTTTGATTATAATTGCATGTCATTGAGCAATAAAACTAGATATTTATCATTAAGTTACAGAGGATCTAATGAAAATATAGATAACATATATTATAAATGTAATGTATGTGTTGAGAGAGAAACTACAAGTGCTTGTAATGATTGTATAATAATTGAGAGGAGTGATAAAATAAAATATTTGGGAATAATAGTTGATGAGAATATAAACTGGAAAATGCACATAAATAAACTGAAAAAAGACTTCTTGTATTTGGTAAGAAAATTTTATTTTTTGTGCCAGCTGTGTTCTCTGTCAGTCTTAAAAACCATTTATTACACGTTAGTAAATTCGAAATTACAGTATGAATTGGTATGCTGGGGAGGGGCTTTCTATTCTACTCTAAAACCGTTAGTAACTGCCCAGAAAAAGTTGATAAGAATAATATTATTTAAAGGTAGTCGAGAAGAATCTTTTCCTTTGTTTACACAACTACAGATTATGCCCCTAAGACATCTATATGTCTATAGAGTAATGCAAATTTATTTTTTGAAAAGTGGAAATGTGGTTTGCAACATCAATGAATATGGTATTCGATTAAGAAATTACGAAATAGCAGCAGTGTCACGACCTCATTTTGAAGCACACAAGAAATCATTTGATTACTTGGCTCCAAAATTGTGGAACAAAATCAAACCCAATGGAAAAATAATGAAATCTTTTAGTACTTTTTTAAAGAGTATATAAAACATTTTGTTTTCACAATAGACGATATTGAAAATTGGTTATACTTAATAGGTTAAAAGGCACAATTTGAAATTTGAAATTGTTAATTTAAATAACTCTTTAGTAAATAATTGTATTACTTAAGGATGTAATTTATGAGCCACGGGCTGAACTCCATATTTTCTTGTTTAGGTAACCCCACAACAGCTATAGCTACAGGGGTACCTGATATTTCTGTTTTTCACAATGTATACTTTGTATTGTTAGCTTATGGACATTGATATCACATAATAATAATAAGTTGATATTAATTGAAATTTGTATATTGGAATATTTCAAGAACTGTATGTTAACAAATTGTAAATCTTCAAAACTTATGTATTGCTATGTTGTATATTGTGTTACAGAAATAAACATTATTCTATTCTATTCATACTTGCAAAAAATGATGAGGGTCACTACGTAGAAGGAAAGAATGATGAGAGTCAGTAAACAAAGTTTTCAGTTTTCAATATTTTACCCACTGTTTATTTAACAGTTCTGTTTAATATGTAAACAGAAGGGAGGAGGAATCTGTATTGAGAAGAGTAATGGAAGAAAGACCAGCAGGAAGAAGACCTTTGGGTCGACCAAGGCTGAGATGGAAAGATCAAGTGCAAAGGGATATGCGGAAAATGGGAGTGGAAGAAGAGATGATGCAAGACAGGAGGAAGTGGAGGCAAATTGTTGGCGAGGCCAAAAACCTTTTACGGTTTGAGTGGCCAACTAAGTAAGTAAGTTATTTAACACACATTAACCTAATGGCTTTTGTTTTTTGATGAAACAACAAAACAAGACAATGAATGTAGCTATTACCATGTACAACCAAACCTGGAACCACCAACCAAACAAGAAGTGGAAAACGCAGTAAAGACACTTAAAAATAACAAGGCTCCAGGAAAAGATGAAATTACAGCAGAATTACTAAAAAAATGAGGAAATGTAGTAATTGAGAAACTGTGGAAGTTAATACTTAAAATATGGGAAAAGGAAGAAATGCCGAGTGGCAAGAGGCAGTAGTTGTACCCATACATAAAAAGGGAGAAAAAGAAGAGTGTGGAAACTATAGAGGCATCTCATTGCTAAGTATCCCCTATAAAGTCCTGACTAAAATTATTCTAAATCGACTTGAATGCTACTCAAACGAAATAATTGAAGAACACCAGGCAGGCTTCATCAAAGGTAGGTCCACTACAGACCAGATATTTTTACTGAAAGAAATTGTAGCCAAGTACTGGGAATATAACAAAGAATTTTATGCCATCTTCATTGACTTCCAAAAAGCTTACGACAGCATTGACAGAGAAGGATTATGGGTACAGTTAGAAAAATTTGGGGTCCCCAGAAAACTGATAAGACTGTCTAAAATGAGTGTTACCGAGTCAAGATGCTCCGTGAGAATAAATGGACAAAACAGCGAAACCTTCAAAGTAAACTCAGGAGTCAGACAGGGGGATGGCCTTTCCCCAATATTATTCAACATGGCTCTAGAGGAGGCCCTTCAGAAGACAAAAGAAATGAACCTGGGTGTTAAAGTCGGAGGAAAACTGAACATTATAGCATTTGCAGATGACGTAGCTATAATGGCAGAAAAGCTAGAGGATCTAACTACGCTGACCAAGGTCTTCATAACAGAAGCAGAAAAAATAGGGCTGAAGACAAACGATCCAAAAACCAAATTCATGCACTTTACAAGAGACCAAAATTACACCCAAGACCCCCTACGAGTTGATGGTCATGAATTCGAACAAGTACCGGAATTCAAATACCTCGGAGTCACAATTTCAAATAAAAACGCAGAAGAAATTGAGATACAGCAAAGAATAAATTCAGCCAACAGATGCATTTATGCATGCAATAGATTACTATCTTCCAAGTCATTGTCACACAAAACAAAAATTAGGTTGTACAAATCAATAGTCATCCCAGTTTTGCTCTATGGATCTGAAACGTGGATACTAAATAAGATAGAGGAAAAAACTAATTGTCTTCGAAAACAAAGTCTTGAGAAAGATATATGGGCCCACATATGACCAAGGGGAGTGGAGAAGGAAACATAACAGGGAGATTAGAGACCTGTATAACGACGCAGACATTGTGAGTGAGGTCCAAAGTAGAAGACTAAGGTGGGCTGGGCATGTGTTGAGAAGGAGAGAAGAGTCCCAACTAAAGAAAGTTAGCAAAAATAACCCTGAGGGAAGGCGACCTCGTGGGAGGCCAAAACAAAGATGGTGGGACCAGGTTAGGATAGATATACAGCGAGTTGGAGCCATGGAAGAGAATGCAGAGGACAGGCCAATCTGGAGAGGCTTTGTTGGTGCGGCTAAATATCACCTGCGATATAGATGGCCCTGGGAGTAAGAGAGTAAGAGTAAGTAACCTAATGATATTAGAAACACAATGTAATAGTTATAAGTCCTTTTTTGGAATTATTCATTGATTTTTTATTTTCTTTTGTTCTTTATCCCCGATTTTGGTGAGTTTTCTTTAGTCAAGGCTGCAGATTCCCTAAGAAAATCAGGATCATTATACCTTTTACTGTTGAGATACAAAGCTTACACAGTTATAGTAATATTATAGTCCACAAAATAGCAATCAAATGATAAAAGTAAGTATATCTGATTGTCAGAATATTTTATTAGGTTAGCCTACACAAAAAAGTTGTAAAACTTACCTGAAAATCTCATCATGGTCATCATTGTTTGTGTCATCTGATTTGGTTGTTGAATTTGTATAAAATAGTTGAGACTCCATAGGCAGAAACCTTTACAAAACTTGCAAGTCCTGATATTTTGCTTTGGGTACAGGTAATTTTTCACCATACAAAGGCTTTGGCCGCAATTCCAGGTGTCTTTCCATTTCAATATTGGGTAATTTACTCTTCTTCTTCTTTTTATTTCTTTTTGAGGACTCAACAGTTTCGGTTTGTTTTGCTAGTGAAACGCTACTAAAAGGTCCATTGTACGACTCACGGAATAGAAGCATTTTTCGTTTTCCAATATTGACTTCTAGCTCCCTGACTGGTCTGGACGGAAACGGACACTTTTCTTTGAAGTTCAGTGTTCCAAAAAAAGAAGTCCATCCTAGGAAAGTTGATTGGTCACACTTAAACACAGTAAATGGGCAAGGCTTTATCCTGTCGTTGGTGATCACAGTAATCCAGTCATCTGGCACCTCGCAATAAGATTTTTGATTAATTAATCCCATATTGCGTTCGCATTCCATATGAGTGCCCGCGGATAGGAAAAACCATTTTCAAACTGTCGAGCCGACTACATACATGAACAATGAAATAAACAAGCCTGAACAATGTAAATTTTTTGTTTTGGCCTGCACATGAATAACAGAATATGGTCAAATGGCGAACTTCTGGTTTGAGGAAATTAAAAATGAAGTGATAATGCATCGATGAAACTTCATCAGATCCTTTATGAGCAATAGTTTGGTCATACACATAGAAAATACTTTCTTGGTCATACACATAGAAAATACTTTCTTGTGTTGATAGTATATGAATGTTAAAAATATAGTATGAAAGCTGACGTCTGTAATAGACATCATTTGTTGATATGTTAGTTGTACAAAGGTTTTTTTGGTAGTCCATTCAAATTCCCTCAATTTCAACTGACTTTTGTGCTGCTTTTCTTACTAAGCGCTTTCTCTCATAAAAGGAATCTGTCTTTCTTAAGTGTAAATCTTGCATTTCGTTCATTTTTTTAAAATCCTCTTGAATCTTTAAAGTATCACCAATTTTATCAGCAATCTGTTTGTGTAAGTCCTGCTCACGAACTTTATACTGATCGCACGTACTACAAGTATCGGTTCGTGGATATATCCAAAACCTATGTTATATTTTGTATTAAAGATTGTCCTATACGAATCGTATGATACAGGATTATCGGGATACTTTTCAGAATATAGACAGTGAAGTTTCTTTATATCTAATGTTTCAGGTAAATATATCCTTCTTGAGTCATGTCTACTGTAGTGAGATCGTCGACCTTTAAGAGATCTTATGTGTTCATGAACTTTATCCACCGTTTCTTTTGATAGTTGGTGAGGCCTATTGTCATGACATCCACGCCCATCTTTCACTACAGCACCTTTGCTTGAAAGCATAGATTGCAGTGTCTGTACTCTTCTAGGGGTGATACCATGGATTGATATAAACGCCTTACAGCAAACAGGGACTTCAACAAGACTACGTTCTTTCAAATATCTTATCTTGTAGCTGTATGAATAAGTATGGCTGTCTGGATCATCATTTCTAGGTCTACGTTGCTTAACAAAGCTTTATGTTATAAGGCCTCCTAAATACAAGTTTTGTTCATTATAATCTTCATCTCATTGAAATTTCGAACAACTAGCTTTCTGCTACATTCATCTATTACTTAAAAACATTTTAGTCTAGAACAATGACAATTAGGGTCTACCTCATGACTTTGTTTTAGTATCTGTTTTTTAACTTCTGTCAGTCTACCTAGTTTAGGTTTCTTTTTTGATGCATGCTCCATTTCCCCTACTAACTCCATAGTAAAATAATAGTTAACACTTTTAATTGAACCAAATAATATAAGTAAAAACTGTTAAAGCACAATACAACAATAAGACACTTCCAAGCAAGAACCATACATAACCTCAAAATGGCAGGAATAAAAATAGCAAACCATGTGACGAAAATCAAAGTGAAAACAACCTGACTCCCATCATTCTTTCCTCTGTGGCAACTGACTCTCATCATTCTTTCTTCTTCCCTGTACTCTTTACTTTTTAATATCCCCTGACTCCCATCGTTTTTCCCAAAATTAATTCCACAGCTGTTTAGTAGGGCAATGGAGCTACTACACGAGATATTAATCTTGAAAATGAAATTTTAATGACTCACATCGTTTTTCCCCCTGGCCCTTCATATTTTATTTTATGTGATATGATACGGTATTTTCTTACGTCAAATCATTGGACGATTCCCTGCTCAGATTAAAAAACAAAATAGACCTCAATCGATTCGCAAGAAATATACGATAATTTCAGTTCCGAAAAGGAGCTGAACGGTTCCTTGCACATACGTATACTACAACCGAGATGAACTTTCACCTAGAAAATATGGGAAGTACGATTCTTGGGATGTAAAGTGACCCATTCTCGGGACCCTTTTGATTGACCGGTATTATTGATATGAACGAAAATATGCGTAATTTCCACGATGCACAGACTATTATATTTGTAATGGAACAGGTTTTTTTAAGCATCTTGAGCCAGATCTCTCTTCCCCTTTCATGGGTCATAAAGACACTAAATAGCACTTCTGTTTTATTCACGCTATTTTAGGTTTGGTTACAAGTGACTAGTAGACTAGACAACCAACATGTGTGATCGCTACTACGGTAACTATTTACAGTGATCGCTACTTTCCCAGCTCTGTTGATCACTTTGAACTGAACTAGGTCAAATCATAATGAACGAACTCGTTCACTATGTCGACTAGTTTATTTGACTGTCGTCATGTACTACCTGTTCTTAGGCGTATTGTTTAGTTCATAATTATGCGTACCAAACTGATAATGTATGATTAAGGGTAAACTAAAACACAAACTTTTTTACTGATAACTTATAAAACTGTTTACTCTTAAAACTAAATTAAGATGTAAATATGATATTTCGTTAAATACAACTATTCGATCAAACTTCGAGTAGTTTCGGGAGCTTCGAGCCAAGTTCGAGTAGTAAAATACTTCGATCAAATACTCGAAGTTTCGAGTACTCGCACACCCCTACAATAAATCATAGAAAGAAGTAAAATATTAAATATAATTTTTTATAAGTTACATATTGTATTAAGAGGATCAAAATGCTGATCATTTCCAAATTAACTATTTTGAATATTTTATTTGTCAAATTTATAACTAAATACATACATTATTTTTGAAGTAAAATATATATTTGTTTGAAATAGCTGAAAATTTACAATATCTCACTCAAAATGTCTATGGTTTTAATACTACAAGAACTAGTGAGCGAGAGAGAATAAAAATATAATATTGAGCTAGACAGCATTTCTAAATTCTGCTAAAAAATTACGTACAATAATAAATTTATTTATTTATTACATTTTCAACTAAATATCCAGACTTGGCACTGTAACATGATGTGGACAGAATAAAGCTCAATTTGATTTGTTTACAAATTGTTTTTAATTTATAGAATTTTTTTTAAACCAGTGGTTTTTGTATATTTGTTAAAATAAAAATAAAATGGCTGCCATTTTGGATATAATACAGGTAGTTGAAAAATATTTTTTACAAAATACTACCTTCTAATACAAACCTATTAGACGAGTTTTGTAATAATTGTAAAGATAACAACAAAGATGTAGATTGTTTTATGGTAAAAACAAAATGGCATCTAGCTGCTAAACAATGCTGTCATTGAAAAAATATTAATCTTCATTATTAGTTTAGAATTACACATAGAATCTGAAAATGCAGAGCCAGCCCAACCTTTTTGTAACAACCTGTATAGCAGGATATTCTGAACAACAATCAAAATATGACTATAGATGTAGTATTTTAGTTATGAAATTTATCAACTCACTTAGAAATAATTTTTTTAACTGTGAAACTATGACCTTGGGTCTTCACAATAACTATAATGTATATAAACTTGAGGGTCATTCAATAATTAAAGGGATAAATTTGGTCTCTAGGAAAAGTTGAAGGTACAAGTTTTCTACATTTAGTATTTTAAGTTGGCATCACTAGGGTGAGTTTTAATCAGCTGATGGATTAACATTGTTCTATTTATAACTTCAAAATCAATTTTAACCCTTTAACTACCGGTTTTTGATGAGCTGCACAACCTCCCCCCCTCCTAAGACCGGAGTTTTTAAGACAAAATAAGTTTTTAAACATATTTTAATATTTTAGCCTTTAATCAATAGATAAAGTATTTTATTTGAATCTTTTAATTTTGTATGTTTGAAAAAGTGAAAATTACTATATTTTATAAAAATAAATGTTACCTTTCAGATACTTATTTAGGTAATAAAACAATAAAAAAATATTTACTTTTAAAATGAACATCAGAGTAGTTATAAAAAGATTGTTTATAATCTTACAAAACAATAGAATCACTAAGAAATCCAATTTCATTTGATAAACTTACTCTAAAATTGACAGAGGGTGTGGTATTCAACCATACAAGGATGGACGCAAAGAGAGACGTCACATTCCCTTCACATGAATTGTGTGTCCTTCCTCCGTTTTGGCTTCAGTTTCAAATTACTCCACACATGGCAATATCTTCGAGATATTTGATTTTTTGGAGTGGATGGTATGGGCTGTAAGAAATGTCTCTGGGTGAATCTAGGGGGTGTTTCTCCATTTGAAGGACAACCACTTTTTGGATTTATCCTGAGCTGAAAGTGCCTCTAAATAATTGAATGGCTCCACCGAAAAACATTGCAAGCAACATTTTTCATGAAAATGAGATGTTGGACGAAAACTAAAAAATTTCCTATCGAACACTTTAAGTAGCCTAACAGGAAGTACCTCAAGAAGGAGCTGCAAAAATACCTGCTAGACAACCTAGTCTACACCATTGATGAATTCCATAGTCTACTGCAATGGAGACTTTACCACCTTGACATCAACAATATGAGCTTTTAACTCTGTTTCTTCCTACTCTTGACTTGAATCCGTTTCTTGAAGTTATTGGATATGTTTTGAATAAATAAACAAGAGAACTGAGTGTCAGACTTGTCAGTTAGCTGAAAATAAGACCAACACTAAGTGGTTCGGATTCCACGTACAGCTGTACGTACCATAGTTGCCCTGGCTATTGAGCTATTAATAAATAGTCCTTTCTGAGCTAAGTTGTTGAACTCAGATAGTAACAATGACTACACACATTCATCTACACTCATTCCCCCTCATATTCGCCCATATCTCTACGATTGGCGTCTTAGAAATGAATAATAATAATAAATAAAAATAAATTAAGTTTCAGGATAACGAGAATGCCAAGAAAGTTTTGAAAATTGGCTTCAACACCAAGACAAAGAGTTCTTTGCAGTCTGTGTAAAAAGCTAATAACTCATTGTGACAAGTGCATACCGTTAATGGGGATTATGCTGAAAAGTAGGAAAAGTCTTGTTTTATAGCAATGGTTTTTTCCACATCAGTTTGTCTCTTTAATTATTGACTTATCCTCGTGTCTACAGAATTAAATTTTAAATTAACATTTTCAACTCACTGTCTGATATGTTCAGCCATAGCAGCCTTGGAGGTGTGTGGGCAGTTCTCAACAAGAACTAGGAGATAATGGTTGGCTACGACCACATCTTGCAGGAACTGGTGGCTTTGTACCAACGGGTCGAAATGACGTAACAGCAATACAAACAAATACTTCAAGTCTTTTGAACATGAGATCTTTTCTATTTATGACAAATGTTAGATTCAGTAAACACACACTAACATAGAAAATAAATGGGTTATCATAAAAGTTTCACTCTTAATCTATTGAAAAGAAAATTGTTTCTAGAAAAGTTGCTTTAGCACATAATTTGGAAATTTATGCAATGTTATCATAGAAAAAGATAAAAAATGAGCATAGCAAAATTTTAAATTATCTACCTTAGAAAACCTGTAATTTATCCAGGATATTACTGATCTCTCTAATTCCATTGCTTATTAAAGTGGTTGAATTTTATATTGTAGATAGTTAGTTATGATATTGGAAACATTACTTGAGTTTTCTATGATTTCTCAATAACAATACACACAACAAATAAGTTATTTAGGTACCCATTAACTCACCCCTCAGTTGTCGCAGATATTTGCAGTCAGAATGTGAAAGATGGCTGACCTTCTTGTAACATTCAATTGTGTACAGAATCTCTTTCAAAGAGGCAACAACCTAGAGCAACATTTAATTTTTCACTTAACGTTTATTTTTGGGCTATAATAAACAGAAATTTTATAATCATGAAAATTAAAAACAAGTTAGATAGGCCTAGATCTTATTTTTATACAATCTACACAGTGACTATGTAGCAACAGAGGCTGACTCTTTTCAAAACAATAATAAAAATATGCATTCAAACTTTTTTTCTCATCGATCACTTAACAAAATTATATCATTAAATCTGAAACATAGTTAAACAAACATTCAGAGATGGCTAATGCGTTGTTGGTGAAGTGGATATAAAAAAATTGGATTAAATTCAATCCATTTTATTAAAGTTATACAGAAAAATCCTGGTAGATTTCCTATTCTTCAATTTTCAATCATACAGGCCAATATACAGCTTTCCTCCGCAATCTTTCACTTTGACCACTAAAGAAAAAATGAAGAAGCTCGTCCATATAACTGATTCTGTTTGTTTTTAACACAAATATATATTAATTACATGATATTTGCTATTTAACCTAGATCTGTAGATCAAGGATATACTAGAATTGCATATTTGTTATATAACTTTACATTACATTTATGTTTTAAAATGCACATTAGATACTCCCCCCAACCACCCATATATCTGACATTCCTACCCACCAAAGCATGTGTGGTAATACAATCAATGTCATTACCCATCACCACCGCATGTGTATGGGTACCTTGAAACCAAATAAGGGGTTAATGACTACCACACATATGGATAACATCACCTAAGTGTATTCTTACCATTTGGGTAGGAGGTTGTATGAATTGGTGAAAGAGCTTTTACATTGTATGTGTGTATAAAGGTGGGAAGTACTGTAGAATTAGTCATTATTTTTAAAATGGTTAAATTAAATTAAATTTTCCTGTATTTTCTACATTCATTAACCTCTCTTATACTTTTTGCGTCAATAAAAAAAAAAGTACCAGAGAACACCAACAGTTGAAAAAGACATGCCCTCTATGATGGTGTAGCTATTTATAACTGCATTCCACTCCCTCTTAAACTAGAGACAAACCATTTAAAATTTAAGAAACAACTAAAAAGCCTCCTGCTCGACCTTTGTTGTTACAGCGTCCGTGAATTCCAGACTGGCCACCGATAAATTGTATTGGAGCACTTGGAATTATAATAAGTTATGTTTCTGCTTCAGTTTAGCTAGTTGCAGCCTTATAATTGATTATTGTATTGCATTTATTGTGACTTGGCTAATGTGTGTAAATATGTTTTCTGGCTTAATAAATTATTTGATTTGAAAGTGATACTCTTTTAATTACTTGAATTACTTATAACAATTGTACTGTTAACATTTAACGAGAAAATGCAGTTATTAATAAAGTAAAGAACAACCAATACTGCTTATGTACTGGCATAGACTAGTTATTCGTTTGAATGTATATAATGTATTAAAAAGGGAAAAGAAAGTTAGCTTAGTTAAATGCAAGTGACTACAGATGGTAGTTATTTTATAATAGCTCTTCGTCAAGTAGTTATTATTTGAAATGTTATATGTTTTATATTGTATTGTGACATACTACAAATATTTATTGCAAATACTTAATTGAACCATTGGTAAATGTATGATGGAAATTCAATACGGGGTGGATGGATATTCCTTATACTAAGGGTTTCAGAACGTCTGTCCTAACACCTTACATATCTATGAACACGGTGTCCCGTAAATCTCTGAACTAAAGTATACTGCACAATTCTTGAGCAAAAACTAAGATTTTCTTCTTGCAAAATTGGATCTGGTGGGGCTTCCTAACGATATTATGGAAGTTTCAAAATTATTAAAAAATATGGATAACTATTGGACATTTAGGGTGAGCAAATTGGAAGAAGCTCAATTATTGGTAGAATAAATAATTTCCAATTAAAATGTTCTTTTCATCGAAACTAATGTTTGATGGGACATTTTCAAATCATAGCGATATCAAAAAAATGCAATCAAATGTTGCTAAATAAAATCTACTAACTTGGAAACTACTCAGCAGATAATTATTTAGATAAGAACATTTATAATAGGGCAATTTTTACTTTATAAACGGAGACCAGTCCAAATCTAGTCTAAATAAAATAACTTTGATACTGGCATAACAGCCACGTGCCGCTGGTCTGAAATGACAAAACTCTGAGTTTTAATTTGCTGTCAAACTTAAAATAAGTAAGCAATAATTTTCAAACTAATTGTATAGTGTCCACCATGTTATATTCTTTATAGAAAATTATTCTGGATATTTTACTTAAACTGATTTGCTTTTTACTGTGATATTTTTGTTTAATAACAAGTTTTATGAGTGAAATTGCGTGCGAGTCAAGCCTGTCACTGTAGCGAGAATAATTATAATAAAATAATTTCTTATGGATGGATGACGGTTTGGTTCATTGTGATTAGTTTGTTATATGACTCATTCAATAATTCAAACAAGTTAATGAGAAATTAATTTGTTTGACTAAAATGGTACAATAGCTGTCTATCAGTTCCAAAGAGTTGATATGTTGACTACATGTTTCGGAATAAGAATTCCATCTTCAGGTCAGTAAAAACGTGGTTTTAGCTCCAGCTGGATTGTCAAGTATATACAACAGACTCCACGTTTTTACTGACCTGAATATGGAATTCTTATTCCGAAACATGGAGTCACCATGTCAACTCTTTGGAACTGATAGACAGGTAGTCATATACCATTTTACCATTTTAGTCATATACACAGTTCTGTGGCTAAAACCATGAATTTTAATTTTTTTGTACACCCTTGCAAACTCGGTAACATACCAAAGTTATTTTGTTTGGACTGTAGTCACTCTAACTGTTCAGAAGTAATTCATATTTTAAGCCGTTTTGAAACTTCTATAAAACTATGAGAAGATTCAAGATTCAGTTTCACAAGTAATAAAGAAAAAAGGAAACCCAGTATAAAGAATGGAAAGAGCAAGTAGGTTAACACAAAACTTGAATAAGTTCTTATCTTATTTCGTAAGCTTAAGCGGCTGGAGTCATTATTAAAAACTAGTTCTTCCGGTGTCAACCGCGTCAAAGGACTATTTACAATATGTACAGTTCCAGACGTTTCGCCCATGCTACGATGTGGCATCCTCAGTGGTTAGGCTGAGAGTGAAGGTCAGCAGTCGCTCTGCCCAATATATGGCGATGGCGCAGCTGTCATGTGTCACGTAGGCCAACTTAACCCGAGTCTGAGGTCACGTACGCACTTCCGCGTAAGCTATGATATCTTTAACTTCTTAAGAACTGGTCCCCATGTTCTTGGCAACTTCATGCTATCTTCTTTGTTAAAATTATCCCCTCTTTTGTATATTTCAATTACTTCCACCTTATAAAGATAAGATACCTCTATCTACGCCTGGCGTCTATGAAATACCATGTGTCTGCGGTTCAGTCTATATAGGAGAAACGAAGAGACTAGTATCAACAAGACTAAAGGAGCATATGAGACATACCAAGAACAAAGATGTCGATAAGTCAGCAGTAGCAGAACATAGTGCCCTTACTAAACATGGAATTTTATTTGACAAGACCAAAGTATTGGCCAACATCCCGTTTTATTATCCGAGAAGAGTTAGGGAAGCCATTGAAATATACAAAAGAGGGAATAACTTTAACAAAGAAGATAGCATGAAGTTGCCAAGAACATGGGGACCAGTTCTTAAGAAGTTAAAGATATCATAGCTTACGTGGAAGTGTGTACGTGACCTCAGACTCGGGTTAAGTTGGCCTACGTGACACATGACAGCTGCGCCATCGCCATATATTGGGCAGAGCGACTGCTGACCTTCACTCTCAGCCTAACCACTGAGGATGCCACATCGTAGCATGGGCGAAACGTCTGGAACTGTACATATTGTAAATAGTCCTTTGACGCGGTTGACACCGGAAGAACTAGTTTTTAATGTTCTTATCTCTTCATACCATGTATAACAGACAAATTTTTAATCAAGTAAATAAATAAAGGGAGAATATAGACTTTGACATTAATGGTAATTTTTTCTACTAAAATAACAATCAATTAAAAGTAAAGCATTTAATTTACAACTTAGCAGCTACTTAACTTGAACTTTGTAAATTTTAAATTTAAAAAGATTATGCAAGGCTTACCAAATACAATTTTCGCAAAGTTCTTGTTAGGCTTTCTCCAACTTCCAGTTTGGCTACTTCCAATTCCTCACTCAAATTGGTACCTTCATATGTCAAGTAAGATATTAAGTCATACGAAAGGACAGGACTAAAAAGAAATAGAAATTAAAAACAACAATAATATATCAAAGATATGATAAATTAACATACTAGCTAACCCCAGCCACACTTTGCCACAGCTTGGACTGATATCAACTATTAGGGATTTGATTTTTTTACTTTAGTTGTTAAAAATATAAAGGTTGACTGTATACATATTTTATCTGAAATAAAGTAACATACAGTTGTTAAAATAAATATATAGTCACATAAATGGTTAAAGTAATAAACTTAGAAGATATGATTTGGATATAATATGCACATAAATCAGCTGGTCACAGAAGCACAGGTAGGTTGGGAAATCCTTAAAATGCTCTATTCTCATTTAAAATTTTAAGATGTAAATATATAAAAAATTCTTACATTAATAAATGCAATGTTGTGTAAACATTTCAAGCGAATCCATTCACTACAGTCCTTGCCACTTACACGTACAGTGGTGAAGACCCACTCGCCCACCTATACACGTACAGTGGTGATGACCCACCCTCCCACCCATACACGTACAGTAGTGATGACCCACCTGCCCACCCATACACGTAGAGTGGTATCGACCTACCCACCCACCCATATACGTACAGTGGTATTGACCTACCCGCCCACCCATACACTTACAGTGGTATTATTTAGTATGTAATCAAGGGTATAAAGAATAAAGTAAAATAAAAAAATAGTTCCTCCATCCATATATCTAAGTTATACAAGAACGTAAGGTGGTACTGGCCCACCCGCTCACCCCTACACGTAAGGTGGTATTGTCCCACCCACTCACCCCTACATGTAAGGTGGTATTGGCCCACCCACCCACCCCTACAGGTAAGGTGGTACACATACAGTGGCACTGACCCACCCACTCTCCTATACACGTACAGTAGTACTGACCCACCCACCCTCCTATACACATACAGTGGCACAGACCCACCCACTCTCCTATACACGTACAGTGGTATTGACCCACCTACACACCCATACACGCACAGTGGTATTGACCCACCCACCCAACCATACAAGTACAGTGGGAATTGACCCACCTACACACCCATACACGTACAGTGGTATTGTACCAATATTGTATCAATACCACTGTACGTGTATGGGTGGGCGGGTGGGTCATCATCAGTGTACGTGTATGGGTCGGTGTTAGTAGTACAGTGGTCATCACCACTGTACGTGTAAGGGAAGGTGAGAGGGTCATCATCACTGTCAGATGACGATGATAGCATTGCTATCGAAAGACCTTACCAATAAAGTTTTAGATTTGACCGATAAATTAATAGTTACATTGCAAAATATAACAAAAAAGAAAAAAAAAACAATAATTTAGACTAAAGATTCTAAACATACTTTATCTTTTTTTTTATTTCACTCCTGCCTGCTGTTAGCACTCTTGCACCTAAGTCAATGTTCAATATTACCTTGAAAATGTGAGATATAGTTTAGTTGTAATCATGGTGGTCTTTATTCCAAAAAAAGTTTGAACAAAACACTACATTAAGTAGACATACAGGTACAAGAATAAGATATCCTGAGTTCTAAAACTAACTAAAAAAAATCAACTGCACCTAAAAACTGTTTAAAATATACAATAAAGTATTTGCTACTTGAACCATAAAATTAAGTAAGCTGGAATTATGTTTATTTTTGTATTAGTTTACTCAATAATAATAATAAATTTCTTTATTTGTCGTAAAATATATTACATGTATTGACAAAGTCTTATTCAGCTATAGACTACATAGCACTGTCTTTATATGATACAATAGATAATAAAAAATATAGTGTACATATGGTACTAATTTTCCAGTTGTACAACAATTATCACATGAAAAGTGAGCATTAAACAATCTTATATACAATTAAAATTATATTTTGTTAACAGAGAAATAAATCATCAATAAGGTAAAAACGATTTTGCACAGGCCATTCATAAAGTTTGTTTTTATACTTTTTTAAAGGGCATTTTTCAGCTAAATATTTCAACTTATGTCCCTTTATTCCAATAACATCATGACTGCCGACAATAGTCAATTAAAATATTATTCTTGTTTTGTGTGCTGTATTTGTGTGTTTATGATTTAATAAACTATGGTTATTTAAAATGTAAAAAAATAAATCAAATATGTAAAATAACTATTGTGAGAATTCTTTGCTTAACAAAAATATGTTTGCAGTGATCAAGATATTCAGCTTTGTCAAAAATTCTAACTGCTTTCTTTTGAAGCACCAGTATTCTTGAACTCTAGTGCTATTGCCCCACAGTATTAAACCATAACTGATAATCGACTGAAAGTAGCCAAAATATGTCCGAACGTAATCCTCATTTATATAGCAAGTTAACCCTCTCCCGTTTAAATTCCCGCCACGCGACCATGACGCTGCTGGGCGGTATTATTTCTGGCCGCGCCACCGCTTGGATCACGTTTCCGTAATCGTGTTTTTTAAAACGTAGTTTTGAACATAAATAGTACATATTATATATCATTTTAAAGCTTATTTAACGTTATAAATTAATATTTAAATACACAACATAGTTAAATTTAATTATTATACATAGGCCTAATTTTTAGTTTTATTATATTTTTTAGACAATATTTATTTTTGTGATATCAGCAAATATATACAAATGTAAAATAATTCTAAATATTTAAAATAAATGATTAATTATAAACAAGAAACAGACCAGTCATTGTGATATTTCCACACCTCTTTCTTGATGGTATTCTAAAAAACAATTGGTTTTGCAAAATGGAATGTCACATTTGTTACATCTCCAAACAGTGCGAATTCCTCTGCCCGTTTCCGTTTTTCTTTGCTTCTTCGTACAAACTCCACAAACCCGCCCATGTTCCATCTTCTCTAGCTTGTGTGCAGATTTTGGAGAGGTTATTGCTGAAGGAAGACTTCTTTTTCGGCCAATCTGTTTCCTCGAAGTAAAATTTCCAATTAGCTGTTGTAAGAGGGCCTTTCTAAACTCTAATTGTGTGCTACCGTGTTTTGTTGTTTCTGGTCTATTTGACAGTTTTTTTAGTATAAACGCATTAACAATACTCGTGTTCACAACAAAATGATAGATATATTTCCACCACTTTTTAGATGGCCTGCCAAAACTGTAGTAGCTGCGGTACTGATCCGAGCGATCAACGCCACCCATATTCATCGTATATTGGCATACCACTTCGGGACATTTTACTGTCACCTTCTGTGAGCCCTTTCCTGTTTTTCTGTCGATGTCATGTTCAATATTAGGATTAGAGTTTGTTGAGAAAAACATTACATCCCGGTTGTCTCTCCAAACTGTCGATATAACACGTCCACTTTGCAGATGAACACTTTCGCCTCTTACAAGTTTTAATTTTTTAGGAGTTTTGAACTGGGTAGGCCACCCAAACCGATTTGATCTAACAGTCCCACATGTATATGTATTGTGTTGTAGGAGTATGTTGCACAAATTGAAAGAAGAAAAGAAATTATCATAATATATATGATGATTCTTTCCAAAGAACGGCTCAGTCAGGTTCAAAACGACCTGCTCACCAAGTAGGCGATCATTGTTCCTCAGCTCCTTTTTCCCTAAATATACATTTCCTCCCAAAAAGTAACCAGTTTTTGAACAGGCTATAGCCCACATTTTCATCCCCCACTTTACTGGTTTTTTTGGCATGTATTGTTTTAGGCAAAATCTGCCTTTGAAACCAATCATAGCTTCATCAATAGCTAAATCACGCTGAGGCTTATACCAATTTTTATATGTGTCAATAATATTCAATATAGGCCTAATTTTATACAAGATGTCATAGTCGTCATCCTGACGATTTGGAGGCTCAAATACGTCAGTTACATGAAAATACTGGTTAATTTTTTTGAACCGACTGTATGTCATTACCTGACGCACAAGTCGACAATGAACTAAATCTTCTCTGAAGTATTCTTCAACACTCGGAAAATCATAAATGCCCATAAAAATATCAATTGCTACGTGGGCTTTTATTTCCTCCTTTGTAACTGGAGTCCAGTTTTTATCAATTGTTCCAGATTGTTGCTTGTAATTTGCATATTCATTTGTGCAGTGAACAATATTGTCATAAAATGCATTCCCACCTACAAGTAAATCAAAATATTCAAGTTCAGTAGGGCAAGAAGATAGTCCATGTGTAACACCACTTTCTTCAGTAAAAACATTTGGTTCAACATACCTTATTTGTTGTGACCACACTGGTGGAACACGAATAATACGAGGACGACGCCTATTTGTTGTCTGCCCATCATCAAGGTCAGGGTCGTCTGCCGAATGAGAATCATCACTTCCGTAGTTTTGAAGGTTAGGCTGTTCAGTATCTTCGTTATCGGGGATATCATTTAGTTCAGAAATATCGTCGTCACTAGACACCTCACTCTCCACTTCCGACTCATTTTCAAATATGCGGTCAATTTCACTATTACGCAAAAACTGATCTTGATTCATTATAAATCACTAAGAATCAATCACAAACAATCACTGTATTTTGGCGGTAAACAAACACGCTAATACTGTACATACGTACAATAATATTATTTAGTTTCTTATTTCGTCAGCTGGCGTTGATGTATAGTTCCATTCCAGTGTGCCCGTAAGGTAGTAGCACTAAACAGAGGGAAATATATTTTACTGCATTTAGCTGCAGATTCATAAAAATACAGTAATGTTTCTCAGAGAGCAGCACATTATTGTTTAGGTAGAATAGAAAATCAATTCTACATATAGACAGTACCGCAAAAGTTTCTTTGAGGCGATAACAGATCGCGCAAGCATCTGTAATTCGAGTGAAGGCGTTTGGAGGCGGTCCGTCAGTAGCATCACGCCCATCGAGGAGGCGCTTCGAGGCGGATTGACGGGAGAGGGTTAAACATCTCAATAAAAAAATTACTCTAGATAATTTTGTAGATAGGAAATCAACATGTGGTCCCCATGTAAGATTGTTATCAATATGGATTCCCAAGAAATGTACTACTCTATTTGATTTAAAGCTAAAACTATTTTCAGGAATTGATTTCAGAGTGAATAGAATATTTTTTACCTAACAATAAATGACACAACTATTTAATATGTGTACAAAGGAGAAAATATACACATATTAAATAGTTGTGTCATTTATTGTTAGGTAAAAAATATTCTATTCACTCTGAAATCAATTCCTGAAAATAGTTTTAGCTTTAAATATATATATAATTGATATATACATTTAAAGCTAATATTGATATATATATATATATATATATATATATATATATATATATATATTCATAATCAATTACATTATTTACTTTTGCAACCAAGTAAGTATTCATGCCTCGTCTGATAATGCTTATTTAATCAAAAATCCTAGTATAACTAAAAAAATTGGCCAAATTAGTTCAATAACTTTTCTTCATAAAATAATTTGTAAATTTTACTTGTAAAATTGGTATGTGATTTCAATAATAATAATAATTAGGGTCACGTTGAATTTATAAAAAAAAAAATAAACAAATTGTAATAAACTACAGAACTATATTATCGTACAACAGGTCCTTAACATAAACAATTTCAGTCAACATAGTAAATTACCTAGTAAGTTCCAAGTCAAGCTCTAGTTGCGCAGCAAACCGTAGGAAGTACATGACAAGCCAAGTAAAGTGTGATGTATCAAGATGAGCATCAGCCGAAGACAACACAGCTGCCTTTACTTGATAAACCAGATGCCTATAACCTTTCAGCAGAAAATCCACTGTGAATTCCTTCAGCAGCTGAGATATGTCTTCCTCACTGGGTGTGTGGTTGAGAAATGTTTTGATGTTCATCCTAAAACCACCAGACAGCAACTGTGATTAGTGGTCAGATTGGTTTGTTAGGCACTAGCGGCGCAGTTCTACTTGGGAACAAGCATGGTGGATATTGTAGGTGATAGGTTCTGTGCTCGGTCTATTTAAAATAAATATACATTATGTTTTAATGGATATTTTGACCAACTTTGTAACAAACTTAAAAACAGTTTTCACATCCTGAAAATAACTGAATCCAAATTCCATCCATCATCGACTCTATACAACTAAACACCTCAATATTTATGTTATTTTTTTCTTTCTACTACAATCCTAAGATAATAATTGATAACATCCTTATTCATACAATCATGTAGCGTTTTACTTTAACCCTTTGTACGCGACAAATGAATATATATATATATATATATCCAGCCTCAACTTTACCTTAAACGCGGTTAACAAATCCCAAATTAAATATTTCTGTCGATAGTGTAAAGTATAGTTTCAAAAACCTCTGCTAAAGTGCAGAATGAACAAGTCTTTAGCTAACTCGCTCAGCCTATCAAAAACGTAAATCATCTATGAATTAAATCCAATCAGAGCATGCATGGGCGCGGCACTGTCTCCTGCCACTGCACACACGTAAAACAGTTTTTGCTCCACCCAAGCACATTGTTTTCATGACTTATCGTTTCATGACTTTTTTTGTTTTGTAATTTTCAATTATTTTATTGAAGTTATTATTGCATCAGGAACAGTTTGTTGATTTCAACATAATTGTTAAAAATTTTGTAGTTTTGCTTTTCTTAATAATTGTAAATCTACACTAAAGTTGCATTAAATATTGTGTTTTGAATTTTAAAAATAAATCTTTTTTTGTATGGTTCCTTTATGATACTAAAAGTTAAACAAAAATAACTCCACATTTCATGAAAATTAATTTTTTTACATAATTATTACTTTAATCCTTAAAGCGCTAAGTAATTGTTTGTATTTTTTCAATTAACGCTCCATATTTTTTTTTATGTAAGTTTTGTTTTCTCTAAAGTTATATTTTTTTATATTTTAACCAGTTTATTGCAAGGTTGAAAAAATAAATATAACTATGAGATACATTTTTTACATTTTTATTCATCGAAATATAAATCATTGGGTTAGTCATTGTGAAAATATTTATAATCCTACACAATACAACTAGACTATGTAATAATAAAATAAAATTATTGATAACTTAAATAAATGAAACTGGAAGAAATATAAAGTAAAGGGCAAATTATTACAGTTGTTTACTCAAATAAGGTTAGTAATTACGTTTTGAACACACACCAAACAACAAGCAACATAGCTCTGAGCGGAAATATGTTATTTCCGCATATATACGCATCGAGCTCTGCATATATACACATTCGAAAATTGCAGTGATTAGTAAAAATGTCATATTTATTAAAGTTGTTGACTAGTAACCAGTTCATAGATTCATAACCAAATTACAACCTAAAAATAGTGTTAACCTTGAACCGTAGAGTTCGCTACTGCATATTTAATTCAATCTAAGTTTATAAATATTGACTAGCATAAATATACTGATACCGCGTTATGGGCAATTCTACGCATGCGCATATATTCGGATTCCGCATTTTAAGGGTTAAAATACTGTAAAATAGTTTCAATTTGTGAAGGGTTAAATGTGTTACTGGTACTCAATTGATTTTAAACTATTTTGTTTTGATAAATCTAAGGTGTTTTCTTTGATAAATATTACTCACGTTGTTGTTTTGCTTCTCTTCATTAATTTTTTTCGGCAAAGGTCTTTCCTAGCTTGACTTGATAAGGGGGATTTACCATTGTAGCAGCTTTTTTGGATCATATGTAGTGATTTTTGATGAATGGATTTCTTCTTTCCAAATCTGTAAAAAAAAGGGTACATATATTACCTTCTGTTGGTTGCAGTCTTTGAGGACAAATATACTAGAACACAGGAATTTAGTATCCTACTGACGCACGTGTAGTCTCTTTAGTCAAGAAAATATTTCATGTTTTCTTGCTTAAGTGGGTGCTGGTTGTAACCACCTGCCCACCCATACACGTACAGAGGTATTTACCCACCCGCCCAACCATACACGTACAGAGGTATTAACAAATACTAAACATGTATGTTTTTACAGCATTACTTTTGAAATGCCAAATGAGGTAGGTTTTGTGTAAAGAGCGTTTAGTCATGTCACAATATGTTTTAGCTTACTTTTTTCAGTTTAAATTGGTTTTAATTTATATGGCTTGCTTTGTTATAGAGGAGAGGAATTACTAAAGTTTTAACTCTTTGAAAATACCACATTCAAGCTGATCACTTACCAAATGTAATTTCACAGGGATTAATACACAAGACTAAACATTTTATGTCATTAGATACACAAACCACATCGTGAGCTAGGACTGGAAAGAGATGAACTTAATCACCTATAATTGGTCAACATTATTTTCAAAACAAAACAAATAGATTTTATGTGTTGAAATTTGACTCTTTTATCAGAAATATATCTTAATGTGACAAAGTGATAACTTTGGAATTACAGTATTTCAAAAGAACACGCAACAGCTGAGATTAGAAGGAAGTTTTTTATATTTCATACATTTTGAATTGGCTTTAAAGGTTTTGCCTTGTGTATAAATCACTCTTGGATGTTCCGTATACTGTGTTTGAAATAAAACTGATCTGTAATTATGAATGTTCACCTACCAATCCTCCCCAAATTGGTAATTGAGCTTGTCATAAAGAAAGTTAATTAGAATACAAATAAAGAATGAAATGAATGGTGGTAGATAAATAAGAAATACACTAACTAAGTACATTTGTCATTTAGTGTATGACAATTTTAAAATATCTTCATTTCTTAAAATATCTTCTTTAAGAAATAAAGATATTTTAAAATCTTCATTTCTTAAAATTATTGTTTAAAGTAAATTAAAAGCTGAATTTTTAGTGGTTAAAAGAAACAGAATGATATAGAAAGATCTACAAATTCAAGAATGACCTTTGAAATCAGTGGAAATATTTAAGCACTTAGAAACAGTAATATCTGAAGAATTGAAATTAAAAGAAGAATTAGTATCCAGGTTACAGAATGGAGGAAATTTTACCAATTATAAGTTTACCAGAAGTGGTTCCCATTGCTTACCTCTTGTCACCAATTATTACCACGACTTACAGAAACCCAACCACAAAATGAAAGTCTGCTTCGACATCTTGAACGTATCCCCTCATACCAAAGATCTATTATAAAATCCTCCAACTGTCACTTTCTAACAAAACAAACACCTATGTCAAATCCTGGTCCTGCTTGTAACAAACCACCTGTTCTAAAGACCAGTAACCACCCAGTTCTAATCCTTGCAACAAAAAGTTTTTGCAACACCTATCCTATTTATATTTTTTGCCACATAATTTACTAGCTCCATTACCTCCTTAATCTACAAAATACCTGGAAACTACACCTATGATTCCACCAACTTTAGTGCCAACATTGCTCTGCTCAACATATCACTCTTACCAGTAAAACGCTCAGTAAACGCAAGAATGGCCATAATAGACATTATTGTGAGTCCAAAATTCTGAAAAACCTGTCTCTGCCCATACACTTCTCCATAACAAAATGTTACCAGTGTTACACCACTGAAGTAGTCAGATCCCTTCCTTCCCATGCCAATAGTTCAAAACTTACAAGAATGGAATTAGCACACAAAATCCCTTGACCTCCCTAATCTGGACATCAGGTCTCTTATCTCCCTAATATCTGATGTCTCTTTATCTTCATTCCTACCTTCAAACATTAGCAAACTTCATATCTACAAACTCGAAACACTTCATTAAAATTTTAGTTGCTCTATAAACTCCCCACCACTATAAACCCCCCACCACTGCCACCTACCCAGCTAACAAATTAAGCTAAGCCAGTTTCTCTTTACTCCCCTGAGGAAAGTGCCTGTGGCACTGACAATTTATGTTATATGATGTTCCTTTATTGTTTACAACTGTAAGGTGTTGGTGAACTTGTCTCCTTTCTTAAGTTTAATGTCTTATCTCTCCCAATATATTAATTACCAATTAATTGGTTGTGACATAAATGTAAGTACAAGTGATGTTTAAATTTTATAACTTTGCCTAAGGAAATATGAATCAAGACTGAACACGACTGGAACAGAATACAGACAGGAGGGCTGAAATTGTCAAAATCATTTTGGATAAAAGTTTCTCTCCACACCTGAAGAAGGTGCCAATTGCACTAAATATTGCATTTGCATTATAAGTTGTAGCTTTATGTTTTTCTTCTTTATACAGTGGATTGTCTTCTCAGATAAGCTTACTAATTCCCTATATCTTACATTATATCCATTCTTATATTATAAGGCCTTATAACCTATCCTAAAATTGTATGTCTTTTGTATGGTGTGTAACTTCAGGTGTTTGATTAATTTACAATTTAACTGACTGCCATTTTCAAAATTTAAACATATTGCTAAAAACCTCAATATTGCTAACCTTTACAATAAAGTTGAGGATTTTAGTGTTAGTGATTCTATAGTTAAATTTTTTCTATTAAATCAGAAACAGACAGAAGAAAACAAAGTATTTTTAGCTACAATTTTGAAACAAATGATGATATATTTTGGTTTTTCAGCAATAAGATATATTCTAAAAAGACATAGAAGTATTTAAAATACAACACTGTAGCTTAAACCATTTTTGTAATTTGATTTTGTTGAAAATAAGCATATACAGATGCTAAACAAAGCAAGAATACACTATAGTTTTAGAGGAACTTTCTTGTTTATTGTGACTTGTTTTTTCACATCATAAAATATTTCCCAACATTTTTAAAATACTGTATCCAACCACCTACCTCATATCAACAGAATCAACAAAACGTCACGGAATGACCGTTTTTGTATTGAAAAGGATCAAGGCTAGCACTGCTAAAGCTATCTTTAACAGCCTATCAAGCACTTTTTGCCATAGTATTGTGCTGTGCGGTGACTCGTCTTGTCCCACAGACGTGTGCCTTAGGGCAGTTGAAGTACTGCAAACATGAGATAGTTAACTCTTTGCTAGAAACCTCATATGCTGGAGGTAAACTATACAATTTTCACCTGAACTCAAGAGAATGAACCACAAGCACCTGAGGAAGTGACTACTTGAACACTCAATCTACAGCTGGATGAATTCAAAACATACAGCCAGGCATGCACATCACATCCTGGGGGAATTCTGTTGACACAGCTAGAAGACTTATAACAATTTTAACTTGTTTGCATTACATAGTGAACTTATGCTTGTTTTTATATGCACGACACTATTGCATTTATTGATACTGTTAATAACTATTCATTTATAAAACCACATAAAACCACACTTTCTTTTACTTTTGAGACTTCTTCTTAATCATTTTGAGTCATTAATATATGTATATATTTATGACCCAAAAGATTAAGAAGTGCCTGAGATAAAAGGAATGTGTGGTTTTCCTGCGACAAGCTGTGGTGTAGTGGCAACTTTTCCAGTGTGGGAACGCAGGACAGTCGAATTTATATGATTTCCTAGAATACCTACAATAGCTAAGATCATAAAATTGAATATATCTTACAGAATAATGCTGAGCCTTCAGAAATTTTAATTGATATAAAAAATTATAATAAAAATAAAGTAAAGAACCTATTTTTTTAAATGTAACCTTCTTTTTATAGAATAAATTTATTATTTTACTATACATCATAAAAAATTATTAAGAATTCTTATGGATGTTTAGCTAACTTAACTATCATAGCCTCATTCTTTAAATTAAACAAATATTCCTAAAATCGCAAAGAGAATAAAACCAAAATAGTATAAACTGTTTATGAATAGTCAGCAAAAGCGTCTTCTGGGATGATAAGACGATTGCTGAGCGGTATCGTCATAGCCATGTCCTGACGTAGTCCTCCATGTCTAGATATTTTGGCCATCCAATGCAATAAACATTGGTACTGATAAGTGCTTGATGGTTAGTCTCGTTCTAGTTGGCGACATTACTATGTTCATATGACTAAAATCCCGCTCACACTCTGATGAAATGCAAGGAATGAGCTTGGAGCAATTTATCAGTGGGTTGAAATCCTTTGGAATGACCGTACTGTTTTACAAATAATCTCATAAGCTGTTTTAAATTTTCTTTGAATCCAACTTGAATCTTGCTCAGAGCGTTTCTTTTTCTTTTTCATCGTATCTAACATATCCTTTGCAGGGTAAAAAGTAAAAGCGAGGTTATCTTTGAAATCAGATTGCATATTTATATTATTATTGAAAACACCATAAATTTAGTTTACTTTCTAAAGTAATGTTTTATTACTGACATCAGTCATTTTTCACCAAATTAATATTTAGCAAAACTTTGCCTATTTTACTTATCTGCAAATAACCAGTGTGAGAACGCTGATTCCACGCAGCTACACTACACCACTGCTGACAAGAAACAATTATGCAATTCTAATTTGAAGTACCTTGCTGGCTCCTTATCGTCATTACTGGAGGTGGAGATGGGCTCTTGGTTTAGTGAACCATAACCACACTCGGACACCTCGGCTGATTCACATTCCATCTTCATGTTGGTGGAGCTGCAGCTGGCTTCACTGGTGCCCAGACCACTCTCTGAACCCCGACACACTCTTCCAGTCTATCAGACATCATTAAATGACAGTTAGGATGGGGTGCAACAGTTGGTAAGAACAATATTCTCGAGTTCTTTAAAAAAAATAAAATAAAATAAAAATTTAAGAAAAATGTTAATAATAATTATTCAACAATTTACTCCACAATTATCTAAATTTTTTAGAAAAAAAATAATTCAATTATTTCCTTATTTATTTTAAAAAATCAACTTTTTATTTGACATAAAGACATGATTTATGCGTGTATAAGAAGAAACAAGGAAACACTAGTCTTAGTTGGCACACTTAGAAAAATAAGAAACCATTATGAATAAGTCAGTTAGATAATTTGTCCGTGACTTAGCTGTTAATCGATCAATCAATAAACCTTTTTTACATTTACGTCAAGAAAAGTAATGAGAGTCAATGTAATATTGTCAATGTTCCCCCACAGGTTTTTACATCTCCTGTCCCGTACTTAGTAATAAATATTGTACATATAGTTAATTATAATTCATAATTAAGTAGTTTAATAGTTTGTTTCTCTTATCTGTTATAAATGGTTACTCATAACATATTCACCTGTTACTAAATTTAAATAATAATACTGGCCTCGCCACAGGTCAAATATCAGGTGAAATTGCTAACCCTTGTAACCGGTGGTGTGAACCCCGCCAACACGCTCCCCCCTCTACCTAACATTAAAAACTCCAGTTGAACTCATGCGGTTACGAGGTACGGTTCTCTCGGTTCGCACGTCATGATTGCCGTGATCCTCTCTCACACTGTCTCATTTCACTAACCAGTGATCGTGTCTTTTCTCACTCTCTCGATCTACCCAGCATTGTATGCAAAACTCTTTAAGTGTGTGACATTAACTAGTGTTGTGTTTTGCTCCGACCTGACCTCTAGACAACATCAACATCCCAGGCCTGGTGAATCCATCTCTATGGTCATCTCTCAGCCCTTCGTTCCAAGATATGCACTATCTCTTCTAAAGGTACAGTTGGTTCTTTTCATTAATTCTCACATATAAAACAAATATCCCTGTGATCGTTTGTGGTAGCGTCTATTGTACAATTTCCTTTACTAACGTGGATGTTAGTTGGTCCTCCGAAAAGGCATTAAATTTAACAATATCTCAACACGCCCTTATCATCTCCAATACATATAATTGTACCTATTATGTTTTAGAAAATATAAACCACTTTAATAATAAGTTGATTTTCTACTAATAATATGAAATTAAAAAATTATATTTTACATGAGTAAGAGTATATCAGCAGATGTCACTTTTGCAATATCAATCATCTTTTAGAAATAACATATAACACTGTCAGATCTGAATGTAATATTAGGATATATTTCATAACCTGAAATATTATGGATAAAATTGTATTTAAAACTTAATGTAACTGCTGCAACAATTTATTAAAATTTAATCACAAACTTCTACTATACAATATCAAAACTTAAAAGAGTATGTAATTACATAAAAAATATATTTTCTACCATCTTCTTACTGACAGTTTTAACATATTAAACACCAATACAGCTTGTGCTCATTTTAAGGCAAGTATGAATGAATACATGAGTGTGGATGAGTTCAGAAAGGCCAGGGCAGCTAAGGAACCTACAGCTTAACACGGAATCCAAACATAACATTGGTTTGATTTTGAGCTAACTGACAAGTCTGATACTAGGTTCTTTAACTTATATAACTTCCAACACAGACATCCTAGACTTCTCAAATTGTGTCCATGTTGATGCCGTGTCTGCATCAATAGAACTTAGAGCAAAACTTATTGCCTACAATGTCCACAACACTTTGTTTCCAAGTAGCTGGATTACAGCACTGCACAATTAGTGCAGACTAATAATAACATTAGAAGAAAATTTGCCTTTAAACAATAAATCACAAAAACCATAGCAATACTGCAGAACACTCTAAAATATAATTTTACTGAGCTTCTTAAAAAAACTTCCACACGGTTTTCCACAAAACAAACTACTACCGAGGTATGATTTCAAATAAATTTAAATTTCCTTTAGTGCTGATGCAGATTACCTTGAGATCAGCACTGTAGACGTCAGTGTAGCGATGTTTTATTGCCGTGTGGTGAATGGCCTTAGTGCCATGACTGTGCTTATTTCTCATGGCCACCTGCGCTTTCCGACCAATGCCATTGGTAAACAGTTCTGTCATCCGGCTCTGGGTCTGGAATAAAATTAAAAAAATATTACTAAGCACAAAAGTTTGATATTAATTTTTTCAACTGCCACAACAGATATACTCTTGTTTTTAGCGTACTGATTTAATATTTCTTGCAATTGTCCAGCTATTAGTGAGGAATTTTTTTTAAAGCTTTTTCAAAGTTCAAGCTAGATCTCAGCTCAACTGAAAAAAATTCTGTCTTATACAGTTCTAAAATAAAAATAAATTTATAATAAAGATAAAACTAACGTCAAAAGTTTTAAATCATAATGTTTTAAAATAAAACTAATCTTCATTTATGCTTTTCTTTGGAGTTGTGACTTACCGCTTGTTTATGGTGCAGATGAGGATGTGAGCTTATCACATGCTTGTTGTCGCCCGCAATTTTATGTTTTCGATGATCACTGTCAGAAGAGTCAGACGTAATATCAGATGTGGCCATTGAAGATGATGAGTCTCCTGACCCTCGATCCTATTGGAAATTTAAAAACCAAACAATTTAATTTACAGTAAATATTTTAATGATCAATGGTAAGGTGAGGTAGTAAAAATTGAAACTTTTTTAAGAATGTGGTTAATTTCTTCGTCTAAAAAGAATTGGAAGAAAAAACTTCTCTCACACAGAATTTATTTTATAAATTGTATTACTATGATGAATTAAGAACTAAGACGATGAGCTACATGGAGTAAGGATAACTACCTGAGGTGAAGTGTTACTCTCATCATCCTCAGAACTCTCACTGAGGGCAGCGTCACACCAGGAGTTAAGTAGTTTGTAGATGGTGTTACTGTGTTGGTCTTTGAACAGGAGAGAAATGATCTGAACAACTGTTAAACACCAAAGTGATCGGCTATTGTCAGTCATTAGCTGAATGAGTACCTAAAAGCACAGGTTGAACAATTATTTGTATAGTACTGATATTTTGAAGGCACCCTACTGCTTGTTAATATTTACGTTTCATACAAACACAGACATAATGTATATTTACAATCAATATAAACTAATAATTTACCAAATTCCACATTTACTGAAGTGAAAATTAAAAAGTTGAAATAATTGATAAAAATATCATTCAGTTTTGCATAGACATTTAAAAGTTTAACTATGCATCAAATGCTTTCTTTTTTTAGTGCTTTAGATTCAATTCAGTTTGGTTTTCGGCCTAAACATAAACTGTTCCTGACTTTACACACATGTAATGTGAGCTTTGGACCAATCTCGAATTGCTGCTTATTTTTTAATATTTCCACATCCTTTATAATGTTTTGGTAATATTTTAATAAATAAAGTTGAGATTTACAATCAACATTATTATTTATGATTCAAGGCATTAAAATTGTTAGAATCATAAATAAATCAAGAGCTAAACATCTCTATACCATGAATTTGACTTTAACAATGTGAATTACCACAGTCAAAACCTCAGTAAGACGAATTTATATTTATCAAAAATTTTGTTTCGACTTTCTCGATGGTCATCGAGGAGGCTGTTTATGTCAGACTAATGAGTTTTATAATGCATCACAATCTTCTCTTTAAGCATCAGTTTGGGTTCTTCAAAAATAAATCAACAGTAGATGCTATGTTCCACTTGATCAATAAAATTGTGTCCGCTTTAGACAAAAAATACTTTGCTGCAAGTGCCTTCATTGACCTCAGCAAGGCATTTGATATGGTCAACCACGAGATTCTTCTAAACAAGCTTCAAAAGTTAGGTATATGGGGTGTCCCCCTAAACTGGTTTCACACACATCTGTGTAGTGTGTGACAGGTAGTGAAAATTCCTTACATTGACTCTACTAAATCACTTAAGTACTGTTTTTCTGATCAAGAAGTCAGTTTGACAGGGGTACTACAGGGTTTGGTACTTGGACCTTTGCTCTTCTTGTTGTTCGTGAATGAAGTCAGTTCTGGTGTTTTTTTGAACTTGTGTCTTTTTGCCAATGACACAACCTTAATGGTAATGGGACCTTGTTGAAACAGAGCTTTTTATGAAAGTTAATTGCCTCGATCAGTGTTTTGGTGAAAATAGTCTCCATGTTAACGCCAAAAAAAAAACAAGCTTGTTGCAATATTCCATACGAAAAAGAAAGATTCGGAAATGTCCTGTGTAATTAATGAAACGGATGTACACTCTTATGATAACATAAGATTCCTAGGAGTTATATTAGATAAAAATCTTAATTTTCACAACCATTTGACTAAAATTTCAAGATCTATCAGCTCAGGAATCTTTTTCTTAAGAAGGCTGTCTCTATTCAGTGAAATAAATCTTCTACTGACTGTTTATTACGGAGTCAAATATCTGCATTTATCTTATGGCATTCCAGTTTGGGGGGCTCAGTCGGTCAGAACAAACAAAATTTTCAAACTTAAAAAACAAGCCATCCGAACTAAAAAGATGTATCATGCCGTCCACTTTTTTAGCAACAAAATATTTTAACTTTACCATCCATATATATTTTATAAACATTGTTATTTGGTAAAAAAATCTAAACCTCTATTCCATAGTTTCTCAACCTCCACATACATACAATTTTCATAACCATCTGAATCTGGTCATCCCAAGTCATAGAACCTTCTTCTCTGAAAGACACTTTCTACACAATGGAATTAAACTGTACAATCACCTCCCAAATAACCTCAAACTGGAACAAAATCTAACTACATTAAAAAGAATATTAAAATATTAGCCAGTAGATTTGGTTCCTTATAGTGTTAGTGATTTCTTCAATCTTATTTGGTAAAGTGCTGCAAATATTTTAGTTTATTACAAATCAGCAAGATATGTTTATTTTATTTATTTAATTACCTCACTGAAATTATATATTGACAAGTATTTATGTACAATTATGTATTTATGACACAATAAATAAATATTTTCGGCACATTCTTGTCGAAACAGAAGAAGAAAAAAATCCCCTGTTGTGAGTAATGGAATTGCAGGTGGCATTAGACAGTAGATTTAGTTCAGTTTATTTTGATTCTACTGTGTGTTTGATGCTGTTCAGAGCGATTCACAATATAGTTAGCATTTTTCATGGTGAGAACAGAAATAAGTGTACTGCTTAAAAGTTAAATTTAAGACTGTAATATAGTAAGTAGAGCATTAATTACACTTACAATAAACAATTTGTTCTAAAGTAGAGTATATGAAAGCGAACCTCTGTACTAAGTATTTTGCCCGTTTTGACCAACCTTTCTATCACGAATACTTTGATAACACGAAATTTTTCAATCTTCTTCAGATTTGTGGTATCGAGGTTCTACTATAGATTAAAAGATAGCTTATTCATAACCGCCAAGAACACAAAAATTATTAAAATTCCTATAGACTGTGCTTATTTCTCAACCAAAGAGAGAATGTGCTTACTTTGTCAAAGTGCTGGGTGAAGAGGTTCCAGATGATCTGGTTCTGGTGTGAAGCTCCCCCTCCAGGAGCTCCTCCCCTAACTTCGGGGATGTGCAACAGATTACGTAACAGCTGTAGGCACAGACTCACACTGTGCACGCCTTCTGCAGTCATCTGCTGTTCCTACCAACCAAATTGTATTGTTAGTGCAAATGTAAAATTTACAATGGTAACAGAATTTTATTTGATATTTTTCAAATTCAATATAACTTTTCTTGGAGTTTAAAATAGAAGTTAACAATGACAGCACCACGTGGATTTAATCATTCCATGTCATATACTTCTGAATCGTAATATGAATAGAAAAGAGTTGAAAACCTTGTATCACCATCATCAATTCATCTAGTACCACTTAATCTACTCGAGTTTAGGCACACTTTGTGTCATTTTCAATAGCTTGAAATTGTATATACAATCAAATCAAATTTAAGAAAAAGTTTGAAAACCACAACATAATTAAATAAAATAATATTAATTATATATGCGAAAGTAGCAATGACATAGTAAATAATTACAAATTAAAGTCATTCTTAGTTTGTTTATATAGTAATTAACTCGAATGCAAACCCCACACCCAAACCGAGAGCTTCAATTTGAGTATGCACATGATGGGGTTAGGGCGCTGGGAAGCACCTCAACATTTAATGTCAGTCAGCCACTACACCAAGATTTACGTTGTATTTGATTATATCCTATACAATTTCAAGATCTTGAAAATGACATTGAGTGCTCTCCAAAAGTTAAAGTTAGAAGAGATCCTTAATAAATTACCTTCTTCATGACCAGTTTGATGTAGTCTATGACACACTTGGTGGTAGAAGGGTTCAGAAACGCCTCCTTGCAAGCTGTCAACAGCCAGTTGAGTTGACAGATGGTGCTTCTACCTGCATCTTCCTTGATCATTATGTCAATAGGTAAAAGACATTCCACAGGAATCATCAGATTTTCTAGTATCCTGTTATTAAATAAAACAATAATAAATGTCTCATTTTATTTCAAATAACATTAGTTTATATTTAAATTATTAAATTGTACAGGTTAAATTTTGGGCACTAGGCCTAGGATTTCAGTAGTAATGAAAGGAAAGCAGCGTATCTGATAAACTTGGTAGACTGGTACACAGTAGATAGACACAATCACATGACAAAGAATTGAATAGTAAAATATTTCAGGGCCACTGGCCCCTTCTTCAGTTACTAAACCAGTGGCCCCGAATTATTTCACGATTCAATTCTTTGTCATGTGGTTGTGTCTATATACAGTCTACCAGTCACCAAGTTTATCAGGTATGCTGCTTTCCTTTCCTTTAATTACTACTGAAATTATTAAATTGTGTAAGAGTGAATCAATATAACAAATTTTTTTTACCTATAAAATCATAAAAATAATCTTTCCTATTTTTACTTATCACAGTAATAACATTATGAATTCAAGGCAATCTCCAGACAGTTACAAATTGTTTCAGCTGGCCCAAATAATAGAAAACTGACAATAAACTTATATGTTCAAGTGAAATTTATAAATGAGTTACCATTGCCCATTGGATTTTAAATTAATGTTGCTACATTATATATGGATGCATAGATGGTATGGTTTTTGTAGGCTTGCTACCAAACTAATTAAAGATAACAAAATTAGACTAATAAACAATATCTAAGTAAAATACAATTTACAGTAGAAAGTACTTGTGTATTGGAGTTTAAATATTGATCTCCCGTCACAGAGCTAAATAAAGGTTTCATAGCCATTCAACACCTGCTTCTCCGATTGAATGAAGACCAGCTAATAACCCCCTGTAAAGAATGCAATGGGCAATTAATGACTTTAAATTGCCGAATTTGAACTCTGCGATCAAATATTTGATCATTTATCATTCCCCACTTATATTTCCAGTAGTTGCTTATTTCCACAACTGTGTGAAAGCAACTCAACAAACTCCATTCATTACAGCATTTGCTACATTAGAAAACTGTAATATTTTGCTCAAGAAATACAAAAAAGCCTTGATTATTCTTGACACTTATTAGGCATAAAAAGTTATCTAGGTCTTTGTGGTATATTGTACATTTTTTATTTTGTTTTCTATTATCACAATTTATATTTTACTGATTATGATTCAACAATAAATACTTTTTGATAAAATGTACCATAATAACTATTGATAACAGTAATTTTCATTTTCTTTTTTAATTGCACCGTAAAGGGGATTACAGTTGACCATAAATTTGAATTATACATTTTTTTAAATTACGTGAGTTGTTTATCTTAGACCAATTTTATATTAAAATCAATTCCAGGAAATACTAACTAAACGGAGAAACAATGAGTGAAAATGTTTGTTACCTCTTTATATTTAATAATGAATCTTCATCAATACATTTGATTATTTCATACTTGGCTAATTGATAACATTTGCCAAGAATCCCATAACATAAGCTATAACATAACGTTTTATATTTACCTAATTATCAAATTAAGAATTTTATGATCATTCTTCACATTGTAGAATAATGGTAGGAGATCCTGAAAAATAAAAAAGAATCATGACAATATGAATTATTTGGGGTTTGACAGTAACTAATTGATATTAGATGATAATTAGTAATTTACCTATTCTGTTATACAAACAACACTTTTCATAATTAAAGTAAAATGAGAAAATTGATAATCTTGTTTAAAACAATGTCTGAACGTGAGACATCTGAATGAAATCAGTTATAATCACTGAGTTTTTCTTCTCGTTTGTTTCTATAATCAATGATAAAACAAGTTTTTAAAATACTAAACAAGGCATAGGAGTATATTTCTAGAAGTATTCCTTCAAGTTTCACATGCATACAATTCATTTCTTGTATAGAATATTTTTGTTCCATAACTTACAAAAAATACTCCTGCAATAAATCTTTTAGTTTTCAGAATTATTTTTAACGTTTTATGTTTCTGTAAAGTGGATAATTTGTTTACTACAAGAAGCATGTTCTGTACGATTTTATAGTTACACATGTATACTTTAGTTGTAATAGCAATATATGAAAAAGGAAATCTTTTACTCACTTTTTTCAACACCTGAGAGTTAGCGATCAGCCGCCGGAATCCTCGCACATGCCTGTCTTCCTTGTTCAACCTCCTGAGGATCTCGTCCAATGTTTCTATAACATTCAACAATGATATACAGCCACAAGAAATGTCAGGATACAATGTTGCAAATTGTGACATCTGTTGGCAACCAATGGAACTTGATCTCTGCGTTTTGGCATTTCTATTATTCAGCAGTATTTGTATTTCCGCTCTATGCTAGTCAATGGAATGCTAAAAACAGCATAGTATATTTTGATCAATTCATGAAAGGCCACCCATTTATCTCACTCTCTCAGATATCTTCCATTATCATACTACGATACAAACTCTGAAATACTGAACAATGTAAAACCTGAAATGGGTAACTAACAAGCTAGCTAATTTTCATATTTTCTTAAATCTGGCTTTAATAAATTCTTATTTTTGTTTTGGTATTACATATAAGTTACCAGGGGATTACCTGGTAACTTATAAGTAAAGTTTTAAGAATTCAACTTTAGTCTATACGTTGTAGCACTTCTCGAGCATTTTCTACATTGTAATTTTACCTGAAATGTAAATTAACAGTTTGGAAAGTTTCATCAATAACAAACAGAGATAAGTTTTAAGCCATAAAGAAAAATATGGTAAAAGAATACTCTCAGACAATTCAGACTGTCTAACTTTCAAAGATCTGGGCATTGTCATTAAAGCAACTCATTAGTCTAACAGCTGCCTGACAGGCTAATGACACAAATAAAAAAAACGTTTCTATTCACTTTCAAAGCAGTTGCTTTATTTCTTCACAAACAAGTGCTGCATTCAGTATATGTAAAACGAATTTATGTGTGACTGTCCTTTATGCATTACTAAACCACTCATAGTATTGCCTTGAAAATTTGGGAAGTTGTAGAGTTCCCTTCTGGTAGGGTTTCATTCGCTTCCATCTCAGAGCTCCGCCCCAGTGGCCTTTAAAGTTTCAATGATAGTGTAATGGAGTTACTTCATTTATTCGACACCATCAGCTATTAGGTAAACACAAATAAAATGAACACTAGAAATAGGCTTAGTGATGCTTTTTAAAATTTTACAATTAAAATTAACTAAAATACTACTGTTTTTATGTTAATCCTGTAGCAAAGCATGGGTAAACAGCTACTACTAAATATATATAAACCAACAAAACTGACGAAAATTTCACAAGCAAGTCCATGATCCCTGCACACAGATCAGCACTATTAAAAAAAAAGGCCTTCATATGTTGGGGTAAGACTCAACAAGCTTCCACAATAATTCATTAACTGTGCTCCAAATACAATGAAGAAAAAACTACAAGCCCGGCTTTTCAACACATACATTTATTGGTTAGAGAATTTCTTGAAGCTGTTTGAATTATTTTACATTGTTTTAAACATTTTTTTAACCATTTACTTTCAACTGTTCTTTGTCTTTCGTTTTATATTATTGATTAAATATGGTACATTTAATACCACATTATATCATTTTTATCTTAAATATCGAAGCAATTCTGTTGACACAGCTCCATATTGATGGAGTATGGACTGTTGAAGGAATACGGCATTAGAGGTAGACAAATAGGAATGTGTTTGAAAACTCTGATATATATTCGTCTGATTACATTTCAAAATACACTGGATTCTTTGCAGGGTTCTTTCTAAGCCACGATCTACAATGCTTTACTCTGAACGATCAGAGATGATGGATTCAAAGATATGCTGACGATGTGTTATTATGAAAAATGGTATTATTATTACTTCCACTTTTTACCTCCTCCTTGCCTTTTTTCTAATTTTCTCATTTTTTAAGTTTTTACTGTGGTTTAGTGTCTTCGAAGGATTGGGACAGTGCGTTCTGTGGGGTAAGGTTCACTTAAATCTTTTAATTTTATTTTGTCTCCTTTCCTCATCCACTCTTGATTTAAAGAACGGGGTTCTCGGTTTTGCAACAATGAAGATGAATTTTATCACCAAGCTGCAGTACGAAACATGCCTAAGTACAGTATGTCATGCCCAAGTTTTATGTGTAGAGAATGATATGTTTCTGTTTATTTCTGTGACACTTAATTATTACTGAAACAACTTATTGACAGGTATACAATATTAATTACTTAACAGGATTTTGGTCAAAATGACAGAATGCATTTTTCCAAAACTTACTACCAGTTACACTAGCAACTATGGTTTGCTTTATAAAATATATTGCAAAATTTGGAAGTCCAATACATAAATAAATGACTATATTTAACTTACCAAGGCAATCATCGCCCACAATATATTCGTCGCCAAGGGGACAACCAAGAGAGGCGAATAAGGAGTTTATATCTTGAGTTTGCATTACCACTTCCATCTTGATTGTTCTAAACTCACAGAAAAAAATGCAATTTAGTTTTAACAATAGCCACTTTGATAACAATTTAGCAAGCAGAAGCCTTTTTTAATAATCCAAGAAGTTTTTCTTAAACAAATACTACTTATTAGATTAATTAACACAACAAAGATATTTTAAAATGTACAATTACTGTGATAAAACTTTTAAAATGTAATTACTAAATTAATTCACATTTAATACCCATTTCTAAAATTAAAACATTTGATCATAATTCATTTTTATAGTTTTGGGTTCATTATAAATTGTTATTGAAGTTATAATATCTTTATAAATTCATAAACTCGCTAAGTGACTGAATCATATTGAAATATTCTAAACTATAAGCCCGATTTGCTAGACATTTTGAGGGATTGCAGATTTTGTATAAAAGAGGTGTGCTAAGATAAAATGTCTACAAAATTTTATTCCTAAAGGGAAGAAACATGCCTTAAAAGAGCCCCTTTCTCCCAAAACATTGGCAATAATTGAGTATTAAATTAAAAGAAGCTGATTGACAAAAACAACACTAAATACTTGTTCCATTACTTTAAATGGCATATGCCAGTGTGGTGGTTCAGTGGCTAAGGATTCAAACTGTGAACAACAGGGCCAAGGTTCAAATCCCCAATTGAGCTAATAGTCGGTACTTTACTTGTTGCACCAAGTTCACGCACAGGCCTGCTGGCCCATGTGAACTGGCAAGCGAGGAAAATAAAAAGATCTTATCTAAAACAAGCCATGTCCGGACGAATTCTTTTGGCTTAAACGTTTTTTAATTTTAAAATTTTTTCGGTTTTCAACAACGATAAATCGATTGGCAACGGTAAAATTTTGATTTCTGTCCCAGAGGCTCCAAGACTTCCTGTGTTATTGACTTCTAGTAGAAAAAACAATATGGAACCATTTTGACTTCTAGCAGAAAAAGAGGAATCAAACTATAGGTACTTATCTTCTAAATCACATTATACCATCACGTTTTATAAGAGACAACATTTAAGGGCTCTGCCCCCTCCCAAATAAAAGAAATGCTGAAAACCTCTACTAAATTGGGTAGTATTAAACTGATACACCCTAGTGAGTTATCGAATTAAATATATTTTTCTCTGCATTACTAATATACCATCATATTTTAGCACTGACTATGTTTATGAGTTCAACTGCCCCCAAAACCTAAAAGGTCATACTGCTTACGAATCCTGGCGAGGCGGTAGTACGATCTTCTTCACGAGGCGACATGTCAAGATCCACAAATGAGACTGTAGCAGAGTGCCTTGGTGCAGGCTGAACTTTCCCCCGCGAGGTTGTAGGCCGAGTTCCACAAAGGGGCTAAAAGTAAACGTGGTATACCTCTGAAATTAAATTTTACTAATAACCTACAAGTTAGAGTAACGATAAACAATCCTCAGGATCCTCTATTTATGGATGCTACCTCTTCAGTTTGCAATATTCAACTGGCGAAGCTTGATCACGAGGTACTAAAGACATAAAACTAGTAGTACAGTTGACTAATTAATTGCACCAAGTTCAGGTACAGGCCTGCAGGACCATGTGAACTAGCAAGTGAGGTAAATAAAAAATAAGGAAATAAAATTATGTAGTACAGTCAACTTATTAAGAAAATGTTGAGGTCATGATGATTTTGTGCCATTGAGGAACATTGTGAAACAGTTTGTATCTTTTTCTGAATATCCCCACATTTGTTAGGCAAGTGAGTAATCGTCAAGCGATGTAACAAGTTCACATTTATCAGTAACATGTCAACTTATATCCAACTAAATCTATTTCATCCTAACCTAACCAAACAACTCATGACCAAGGACAAATTCCAACAAAGAAGTGCTTGCAACTTAATCTAACCTAGATACGCAGGGACATTCCGAAAAAGACAGAACAATTTTTTCAAAATACAATACAATAGGATAGACCCAGCCCTTAAAAGAACCATTTTCTCCAATGATAATAATAACATTGGCAATAGTTCAACATTAAATTAGTATACTGTGTATAGTACAGTTCACTATTGTTACTATAGTTTATCTATAACTAAACCTCTATATACTAAGGACTTTATTAACTTTCAAACTGTTAAAGACAATAATTTCTTTAGTTGTAAATTTTACTTTTTATTAGGTTTACAATAGTTTGGCCATTTTAGTACTGATGTCCTGTTATCTGGAAGTCCAAAAAACTATACATAAAGTGCCTTATGCATAAACTATGCATAAATAAAATTCACTAACAAATTCTAAATTAACTTTTTATCAATTTAGAATTATGTTCTCATTTCTTAACTTATACCTACTTTTAAATAAAAACCATGATTGTGGTATGTTTCTATAATATTTAATTATATTTTGATGCAAAAGGTTCCAAAACCTCATAAAAAAGCTGTTTTAATAACTTAAAAATTGCTATAACTTTTCTATTTGTCAACAAATTATTGTGAATTTTTAACAAGATGTTAATAACTAAATTCAATCACAGAAAAGTGACTGAATAGAGCCCACCTATTTTTATCATGGTCATAAGGATACTTTAAAAAAAGATACAATACATTTTTTATCTCGTAAATTTATTTTTAATAAAAATAGCATATATAGTGTAAGATTATTTTTAACATGTTATTTTACTAGACTGGTTATTTATGTATAATAAGGTATAAAAATTAATAATTTTATGCAATAAATAACAGAGATATGAACTATTTAATAGCACACTGTAAAAATTGAAAGAAACCCTCTGACACTGGCAGAGAGCAACTTTGAAAATTCCTCTTGCACTAACAGGAATAAAAAATAAATTTAAAAGAAAATAAGTTTTCCTTTTGAAACATATGTACAAATAAATGTATAATAAGTAATAACAAGTATATTCACTTATATGACCTTTTAATGGAAAAATAAAAAAATTTTAAATGGCCTTGAATGCCTTTGCAAAATTCACTGTTTGTTTAATCGATACACTTGATGACGTCAGACTGATCATCTTGCTTCTGTGAGTTGCTTACGTAAGATTAGCCATCGTTTTCTGTGAGTTGGTGACGTCAGACTGGCCATCTTGTTTCCTGCGACTTTGTGACGTAAGACTGGCCATCTTGTTTCCTGCCGTACTCATATTTCACTCACCAAATAACCATTATACGTTGTGATAACAGCTTTTTATTACCTAAATATATATTATAGGCCTAATGTTTCATTTGCCTCTAAAAAGGGGCTTAACAATGTGTAAACAAGCGTAAAGGTGCATTTTAGTTTTAACAATGGCGTCAGTATTGTTGTATGTAGTTAATTACTTCCAAAGTGCTGTTTACATCAGGTATTTGGCTGAAGCACCTGAGACTATCCTCAACAAAACCGAAATTACATTTGTAGATATTTTTAAAACACATTTTTCTATTTGTTCTCTCACGCTCAGATTGAACATTTGTTGGATCTATTAAGTAAGAAAACATAAGAAAGCAGCAAAGAGTAAAACTGCTGATTAAAAAATGTAAGTTAAAATCATTCGACCAAAACAAAAGGTCAAGAAGAAAACTTTAATTACGTCTTTCCAAACTTTGGGTGGAGTGGTTGGCGTATTTCTTCGCTCAACAATACGCCGTCTATCGTGGAATAGAATATTCTGTGTGAAGACACCTACTGTTTCTATTTCATGGGCAGTTCACAAGCTTAATGTTTGTGGAGGTTCACCAGTGATATTACTGGGAAATCCACGTTTCTATATAGTCCGTCTTAATGATTTTTGAACGATAACAGATAAAGCAATAAAACCTGGCGCATCATTATTGCACCTATATATCTACTTTTTGAAGTAACTACCACTTTTATGTCAAGTCAGGGGCACGGTCTGCAAGTCGGAAGAAAATCTTAAAAGAAAGAATAGGTCAAGAAGTACATCAAACTAAAGATCTTCAAGAGTATAACATAAATCCACAAATCCCACCTCAAAAGAATCATCTTTAAAAAATTACGTTGGTTTAAAGTTTTAAAAGTTACAGTAAAGGCCCTGTTTTAGACGGTTACATAAACGCCCTGTATATGCATATCCCGTAATTATGTGTAGTTATTTTTTAATTTGTATAGTTAATCTTTTATATTTCAAAATATTATGTGAGACCATTGATTTTACTATACAAAAATGATGTAGTATACCATATTTTACTATATAAAAATATGTATAGTAAAATCAATGGTGAGACTTAGTGTTTGAGTAATTTTCAGTTAAAATATTAAAAGGGCCACCATTTCAAAATCTTTATCCATATTATAAATAATTGTTTCCTTATAAAATACCATAATATTATCAACATCTATATGAGGTTTGAGCAGTTAACCTAATTGGTTGTCAAGTAAAAACCACTTAAATACACAAACAAACAGACGAACACCAACACTTTAGGAACTTTTAATTACAGTATATTTCCCCTTACTTTGACCCAACGAATGATGCATTCAAAAGACTTCATGTATACATATCTTTAATTAGGAGATATTTTAACCGTTCAGTTTGATGGTGGTATTATGTAACGTTTAAGAAATAACTGTTCATCCCTATATTTGCTTTTAATATGGTTAGCATATTAATAAGCATAAATGAGAGGTTATACTTGTCAGTATGAACGATATACTAAAAAACGATATACAGATATAGTAGGCCTACTATCGTCTGGATTAATGGTCAATGCAGGTCACTCGCAACACCGGCGTAACATTGTACAATCAGCACGTGTCACAAACAGACGTAGCGGGAAATAACTGTTTTCCGCCACCATTTTCAAGGTCGCCCAGTGATTGCCGATCCATTTTTGTGTCTTTGTGACTGTTTTACCGAAGTAATTGATTGTAGGGATGGCTACGATATATCGGAAATACCGATACATATGTTTCTATATTTCAGAATTGATATTTTTTCGATAGTATTGACTATATCGATATTTCGGTCCGATATATCAAATCATTAAATATTGACGTTATTCTCTCCCCTAAAAATCATTACGATTCGAAAAAATCGAAAAAAACACATTTTAATTACCTCTTATGCGTACAAAACATACATTGAAATAATAAAGTAATGTTATTTAGTTTTTACGCAAGGTTAACGCACTAAAATTTAGTGTATTGTAAACCAGTGGGTGAAAGTTTAGTGCTTATAAGAAGCCTAAAGGAATTTTTAAATGTGAAAAACAAAAGTAACAATGTTATAGCATTATTCTTTTATAATTGACATAATAATTAAAGGTATTTTTTTTTTCAATCACCCTCATACACCACCAATTGTTTCGTGTAGATAAATGTATTTAATTTTCACATTCAGTCGGCTATTCTAGATGGTGACAACAAAACTTGAGTGTATTTTTGGTCATGACATAAGAGTTAGTGCATAATTTTAAACAGACAATTCATTTATAGTTCGATATATCGGTTACCCGATATATCAATATTTTACTTTAGATATTATCGTTATATCGATATTTGGTTTGCGATATATCGGTAGTTCGATATATTGAAAATATTTTCCACCCTTAATTGATTGACTGAACAACGGACAAACAAAATAATACCCTGCCGATCTGCCTTACTCGTCCACAGAGAAGAGCCTACTAATTTGTGTCTCAGCAGTTAGACCTACATACATGTGCATGATAGTGAACACTAGACTTCTAACACTTTTGATTACGTAAATCTACTTGAAATAATTATCTTAAAATAAGAATCTATGACGAAACCACATTATCTTAAAACCCCACATGATGAAAACATTAAATAGTCATCAACAAGTTAACTGAGAGATGACGATAATCATCTAAAATCGTGTTATACGTCAAAATGTGGAGTTACTTTCCTTTAGCTAACAACTAGATACGTTTCTGTAAAAAGTAATAACTGCGATGAATAATTGATTAAATCAATTATTAAACGGCTTCACATTCTTATTCAATCGAAATACACCAAATTCCATCAACAAGTTTGACTCCAATAATCTCAAAAAATTTATTGATCATCCTAAGGTGTTACATAATTGTCTTTTAATAGATTAAAAAAGAAAACAAATTCAGTTTTGGCTAAAAAATTACATTTTTACTAATAATAGGTAAAGAGGTCAATGCGTTATAAAAATGCGACGTACAGTTTCGCGCCGACCGGCCCGGTAGATGCGATAACTGTCAAACGCAGCTGATGAAAGGAACACGTGGCCATTCCACGTGACTGAATTACACACTGGCAAGCAGTGGACCTTCAAACCGCTCACTATCTCGTCGAGTACTTCGTAAACTTCATTTCCACTGGCGTCACTATCTAATAACATTGAAATTCACATAAAAAAGTTAATAAATTGTTTGCTAGAGTAGTACAGAAAATATAAAATATACGACTGTACATTAGGATCGGATAAATACGTGAGTAACCTGACCTACTAATAAAACAACCCAAAATTTCCTTGGCATTTGGCAATTTATCTTGCACAGACCGAACAGACTTAAATTTCACATAAAGCCGGGTATACTGACTGGCGGCTTATATAACACAAAACCAAACACTAATAAAAGTTTGAAATCCAAACGTATAGCCTACAAATAAAAAATACTATAGGTTATTATAAAAATTGAAATATATTTAAAAAAACACATATTTGAAACAAATAAATTGTTTTCTAGTTTAGTATTCAAACAAGAAGAGTTGACACAAGGAAAATTATTTTGCAGTTAATAAAATTGTTAATATACCAACAAAATTTAGCCTTCTAAGGACGCCTAAATTTTGTTTCTAGGCGTCCTTACAAGACAACAGGACCAACAGTGCGTGTATGGGTGGGCGGGTGGGTTACTACTACAGTGCGTGTATGGGTGGGCGGGTGAGTCAATACTGCAGTGTGTGTATGGGTGGGCGGGTGGGTCAATAACACAGTGCGTGTATGGGTGGAATATTCTTGGAGTATTGCGTTGATGTTAGGTGGCTGTGAAGTGAAGGCTAATCTTAACAGAGTTTCAAGATTTTCATGTGTAAGTCTGGAGCTGTACACTGTGTAAGTGATTGGGGCGGTAGGTGGTTCAATATCACTGTACTTGGGAGGGTGGGACAATATCACTGTCCGTGTAAGGGTGGCGGATGGGTCAATACCACTGAACGTGTAAGAGTGGGCGGGTGGGTCAATAGCACTGAACGTGTAAGGGTGGGCGGGTACAAAGTAAACAAACAATAATAATTCATGAACAATGGAACTAAGAGCGTCATAGATAAATAGATAACCATCTCCTAAATAATTATAGCAACATCACTAGCGTCAGCTGTTTGTTTTCCAAAGAGTACGACTTTCTGTGTTAACTTGATGCCTATGTATATATAAGCCATTACCACTAATCACTATTTCTGCAAAACTATACGTCCAATTGACTTGACATTTTGTACTTAGGTTTATCTTGGCCCCTAGAGGCTCACTAAGAAAGGATTTTCCTCTCCTTCCTCAGGACTTCGTCCCACTTGTCCCCAAAATTCTCATGGTATTCTGATGGAATTCTGATGGTCTAAGTTACATTAATTGATTGATTTGATTAACACCTGTTAAATAAAAAAAAAAATTAAAATAAAATATAGTAAAATTATGGAAGGCTAAACTTTTAAAATTAAAAATAACTGAGTACAGTAGTGAATTATGCATAACATCAGCTGTTCTAAATTGGATACATTGTATTTTTTTTTTTATAACATTTATTTTATTTAGAATCTGTTCATACAATTTGAACAATAAGTAAATCTCATCAGGGTAATTAACCTGAGTCTGAAACAACCCTTTGGTTGCCCTGACTTACAATGTTCTAAAAGTAGAAAAAATGAAAAGAAAAGAAAATAAGATAAATATGTCTTGTAAATGGAGAACACTGTGTCTCTTAAGGCGGTAAACACTGCTGCTATTGTCCAAAAGATTAACTGCTAGGTAGTTTTTGTGGTTCTCGAGTCTCTGAAGATATTTCAAGTTTTTCGTTTTGATTACATCTTTTACATACGGAATTTTAGTGTCCGTGAATGGTTTGATTTCTAACATACCAAGGGGCATCTAGAATAAATCTTAGGGTTTTAGATTGGAACCTTTGAATAATTTCAATGTTGGAAGTTGATGTTGTTCCCCAGAGCTCAATGCCATAAGTCCAAACTAGTTTTAGTATAACTTTATAAATTAGAAGTTTATTTTCTGTTGATAATTTTGATGTTCTGCCTAGAAGCCATGACAATTTCCGCAATTTTAAATTTAACTGCAATCTCTTATTCCAAACATGAGTAGTTATTTTCTGCTGGTAATAGACTCACTTTTTTTTGGTCACGTGACCGGATCCAAGATGGCGGCGCAGTGTTGCCAACCCCCCCCCCCCCTCCCCCACGAAAATTCCCTCATTTCCCACACATTTCCCTCACATTTCCCTCATTTCCCTCATTTCCCTCATTTCCCACACATTTCCCTCACATTACCCTCATTTCCCACACATTTCCCTCACATTACCCTCACTTCCCACACATTACCCTCAAATTACCCTCAAATTTCCCTCAAATTCCCACATCATACTATATAAAATTCACTCCTAACCTAACTTTTTCCTTATTATACTATATAAAATGCACTTTTTTTTGTCCAATATGACGTCATGAAATACAAAAGATGGCGACCGGATCCAATATGGCGTCTTTTCCCGCCCGCGCCAACTCACACCCCGTGGGAAAATTCCCTCCCCAAAATTCCCCCATCCAATATGGCGTCTTTATACTATATAAAATCAACATCATATATACTATAACAAATGTCGACCGTAGCGCCCCTGGCGGCAACGTAGCGCCCCTGGCGGCAACGCGATCGCAGCGCCCCTGGTGGCAATGCAGCGCCCCTAGCGACCGCAGCGCCCCAAGCAGCAATACCCAGCGACCGCAGCGCCCCTGGCGGCAACGCGATCGCAGCGCCCCTGGTGGCAATGCAGCGCCCCTAGCGACCGCAGCGCCCCAAGCAGCAATACCTAGCGACCGTAGCGCCCCTGGCGGCAATGCAGCGCCCCTGGCGGCAACGTCGGGCGACGCATGCGCATCCAAACGCTGCGCTCCGATTGGTCGCCGCCTACACATCCAAACGCAGCCCCCTGATTGGCTGCCGCCCCTACTTAACCGACCATCACAAGTAATCTTTCTCACTTCTGCTCTTGCGCTCGCGCCGATCAGACGTACCCTCACTGTGCTTCTACTCGATATCAGTAATTATTCTTGTAATTTATATCTTAATTTTCGTTCTTTGTTCAGTATATCAAAAGTAATAATCAATACATTGTGCCCTTTGCTTCTTGTACTTCAATTCAATAATTAACTTTCAATCAATTTAAATTCAATCCCATCCTATCCATGGAATCCTACGCCATTAACGATAACCTAGTCACCATATCCCGCCGCTTCGACACTTCCGATCCCGATCTCCTCAACGTACTTTCCGATCATAAAAACATAATCATGGATGAAATAAACAAACACCTAAACAGGCTCGGGGGAGTAAAATGGTACATCGCAGTCCAAATTAAATTTTCGAAAACAATAAACAACGAAGAAATCACCACAACACCCTTCTTTCACGGTAAAACCCGCCCTTCGCTACCTTCCGATTCCCTAGATATGCAGTATTCCGAGGCTACAGACAAAATCTTAGAAAGCGTGGCTAAGTGGGTAAGTCAAGGAAGCGGGTGGGTAATAGAAAACGTTTTACGATTAGACCTGTTCATTGCAAAATTTCAACCTTTGTACGCCTCTTCCTACATACCCACCCCCAAAAAAATTTCACACCCCTCTAAAGGAATCATAAATGTTAAGAACGATGACAATAAATGCTTCCTGTACTCTGTTCTTTCTCAATTGTACCCTGACCGAAATAGACGCGTGAGCTATTTCAAAAAACTTGAAAATAAAGTAAACATGTCTGGGATTAGCTACCCCGTCAAAATTTCTGATCTTGATAAATTTGAAAAACTAAATCCCGCTTTATCTGTCAACGTATTCGGCTTTGAAAAAGATGAAATTTACCCCTTACGTATAACAAAAGAGAAATTCAGACTTCACCACATCAACTTGTTACTGTTGACTAATGACACAACCACTCACTACTGTCTGATCACTAACTTATCCCGACTTTTATCTCACTTGACTAAACATAATAAAGCATATTACTACTGCGACTACTGTCTACACAGATTTTGGACTAAAGACTTACTTACTAACCACTTACCTTTGTGTTCACCTCATGGAGCACAAAAGACTAGACTACCGACTGATGACGAAAAATACATGTCCTTTACAAACTATACACTAACTCACAAAGTCCCCTTCACTATTTACTGTGACTTCGAGTCCTTTGTTGTTCCAATCCCCACTACAATTAACGACCCATCCACCTCACACACGACAAACACTGCCCATCACGTCCCCTCTGGCTTTTGCTACATAATCATTGACAGTAACGGTAAACCCATAAAGCAACCAAAAGTCTATAGCGGCCCCAACGTTGTAGAAACGTTCCTAAATTGCTTGATCGGAGAGTCTGAGGAACTCTCACAAATTATTAAAAAGAATACCCCTATCAAAATGACCCCTCAAGACAAAATTGTTTTTCAAAACGCTACCACCTGCCACCTTTGTAAAAAACCGTTAGACGGTGACAAAGTGGCCAATCACAATCACCTAACGGGCGAGTTCTTAGGACCCGCCCACAATTCTTGCAATCTAAATTACAAAGTTCCCGATCATATCCCAGTCTTTTTCCATAACCTCAGAGGTTATGATTGCCACCACCTGATCCAAGGGTTAGGTAAATTCAAAGAAGAAAAACTGTCATGTATCGCTACAACCAGCGAGCGGTACATTTCAGTCACCCTTGGGTCACTACGATTTTTGGACTCGCTTCAATTCTTAAACGCTTCTTTGGACACACTCGTGTCCAACCTAGCTACTGACGGGGCTTCCAAATTCCAAATTTTAGGGCAGTGTATGACTAATACTGAACTACTTCTACGCAAAGGCGTCTTTCCCTACTCTTACATGACGGACGAATCTAAATTCAATGACACTGAACTTCCTCCCAAGGAGGCGTTCTTCAACGACTTGACTCAAACACATATATCCGATGAAGACTACTTACACGCACAGACTGTATGGACCGCCTTTGACATGACCACTATGAAAGAGTACCATGACCTTTACCTACTTACAGACGTACTATTACTGGCTGACGTCTTTGAAAACTTTAGGACGACCAGTATGACGTACTACGACATTGACCCTTGTAACGTCTACTCTGCCCCCGGACTGGCATGGAATTCCATGCTTAAAATGACTGACGTAAAACTCGAACTACTCACAGACATTGACCACCACCTCTTCGTTGAGTCTGGGATCCGGGGCGGTGTCTCCATGATACCTAACCGGTACGCCCAGGCCAACAACCCTTACCTACCCAACTTTGACAACACAAAACCCACTAACTACCTCCTTTATCTTGATTGTAATAATTTGTACGGGACCAGTATGTCCGATAGACTCCCAGAGTCTGATTTTAAATGGATCGACCCACAAGCCACTGACTTTACAAAAGTACCCGACGACTCCGACACTGGTTACATTTTAGAAGTGGACCTGCACTACCCTGATCACCTACACGACTTACATTCAGACTTTCCACTGGCTCCCGAACGTAAAGTAGTGACAGACGATATGCTTTCCCCATACTGCAAGGACCTACTTGACGAACTAAACTATAAACCCGCCAAGACCGAAAAACTACTAACTACCTTGTGCGACAAAACCAAATATGTTGTACACTACAGGACTCTAAAACTATACCTACAACTGGGACTTGTACTGACTAACATCCACAGAGTTCTAAGTTTTAAACAGTCTGCCTGGTTAGCCCCATTTATTAACTTTAATACAGAGAAAAAGAAAAGAAGCGAAAAATAACTTTGAAAAAGATTTTTTTAAATTAATGAACAACGCTACATACGGAAAATCCTTGGAAAATGTTAGGTCGCGCATTGATTTCAAATTGGTCACCAACGAAAAGCAATTGGTCAAATGGACAGCTAGTCCCAGACTTAAAACATTCTTCGCATACAACAAAGACATCGCGGGATTGGCATTGAAAAAACAAACAATCTTTTTAAACAGACCCATTTATGTCGGGTTCTCAGTATTGGAAATCTCAAAATTCATCATGTACAACTTTCACTATAATTGGGCAATAGCAAAGTACGGGAAGAATATAAAGCTTTGCATGACTGATACCGATTCACTGTTTTACAATGTTTACACACCAGACGTTTACACCGACATTAAAAACGAACTTCATCTTTTCGACACATCAGACTACCCACCCAGCCACCCCTGCTACAGCATTTCAAACAAAAAAGCGTTAGGTAAATTCAAAGATGAAATGAATTCCAATCCGGCTAGGGAAATCATTGGTTTAAGAGCAAAGTGCTATTCAGTTTTAAATTACGATATGCAGGAAAAGAAGGTAGCCAAAGGTGTCCCCCGAGTCGCTATAAAAAAACAACTAAAACATGAAATGTATAAACAATGTCTTTTTCACCACACCTTAAAAACAACATCCGCGTTAAACATTAGAAGTCAAAAACACAAAATACACACACAAAATATTTCAAAATTATCACTTTCCCCATTCGATGATAAACGGTACATTTTAGAAAACGGCATTGACACAGTAGCATACGGACATCACATCATCAACAAAAAACGAGTTGTAGAACACGATCACGATTACATTAACAAAAAACCCAAACTCACATAAACTTTAAAACAGAAAAACAATAATATACATTCACTTCAAACATAACAATTAATAAAAGAACAACTAAAAAGACAGAACGACCTTCCAGAACCCTTACCTCCTTCCTTTCCTACATCCTGTGTCACTTGCATATGACATCAATTCCACTTCATTAGAACTTTGTTAAACTCTTCTAAACAACACTTTGAAAACACAATATTGTTCACGTCACAAAGGTGAAATATCAGCTTGCTTTGTAATAATAATAATATAAAGATTATATACTTTCAACTACTAAAAAGCGATGGAATGAGATTGTAACCCATGGTTACTAACATGTCCGTAGAAACCCAATTTACGGCATTGGATGGGCTCGACCCAACCCTAGTGCAGACACCGTACTGGGCGAACCTTCTTCTTGATTACGGTAACTCCTACGCCAGGTAAGTAATGCTAAGGTAGTTTTGAATAAACTCTTTTACAATCGTAAAAAAACAATCCGTAAAGTAAATTCATTCCAAATAAAACATCTCTAAACACTTCATCATCGTTATCGCAAAACGTCTTATCGCTAATGGTCCCATTAACATATCAGCAATTACAAATCAAACTAATAGTTCTAAAATATGCATCATATTGAATAGTCTCTTTATGTTTTAAAATGATGTAAACATATCTGTCAAAAAATAATACTACCTTTTATCTAACTAATGGTGCCTTTACCTTTCGGGCAACTGTATGAATGTGGCTCTGGGGCCTGAAAACCCGTATCCAAAAGCGAATGTGGCTCTCAGGCGTAAAAACCTGTATCCAAAAGCGAATGCGGCTCTGGGGCCTGAAAACCCGTATCCAAAAGCGAATGTGTGTTGCTCGTTAGGTAAAGGCTTTACAATTGGTAGGGAGGCAGTAAACTTTATTTTTATGGTCGACTGCCACCGTATAGAGCGAGGTTGGGGCTCTATACACCAAAGAAAAACAAATAAATTGTTAAACTTACCTTGAAACCCTTCATTCTTCCACTATGAGTGTAAGAGAGCAGATAGCAAGGGAGCTACATGCCCCAGCTAGAAAAAAGTTCCCCACTAGACCTGTAGAAGTTAAGGGAATACAAGACTTGTTCCAAGCTGACTTGGTCGAAATGATACCTTATTCTAAACAAAACCAAGGGTACAAGTACATCTTGACAATAATAAATTGTTTTAGCAAATATGCCTTTGCTGTCCCATTAAAGGATAAGACTGGCCCAGAAATCGTTAAAGCCATAACACCCGTATTAGAGTCCAATAAAATGAAACATTTACAAACAGATGCGGGTAAAGAATTTTACAATGTAGGATTCACAAAGCTAATGAAAAAATATGGTATAAACCATTACTCGAGCTATAGTGATAAGAAGGCATCCATCGTAGAGCGGTTCAACCGTAGCCTTAAATCATTAATGTGGCGAAAGTTCACGGAGCAAGGTAAGTATCAATGGGTCAAAATACTACCTTCCCTGTTGGACGAATACAACACAAGAAAACATAAAACTATTGGTATGGCCCCAAGTCATGTGAACAAAAGAAATGAAAACATAGTAAAAAAAAACATTAATAAAAACAGACAAAGGTACAAGACAGTGGATAAAAAGGTCCGCTTTAAAGTAGGCGACAAGGTGAGGATAAGTAAATATAAAAAAGTATTTGACAAAGGATACCTACCCAACTGGACTAACGAGATATTTACTGTGTACAAAGTCCAAACTACTATTCCTACAACCTACCTCCTCAAAGACCACACCGGTGACGTCATCAAAGGAAGTTTCTACGAAAAAGAGCTACAGAAATCCAAGACAGACGACGTATACCTGATTGAAAAAGTACTTAGAAAAAAAGGAAACAAAGTACTAGTTAAATGGGCAGGATATGACGGTAAACACAATACATGGGTGAACAAGAAAGACTTGGTATAAATAAAGGTTTCCCTTACACTTTCATCCATAACCCAACAATGCGTGTTATTGAACAGGACACAAAGCTACCTGTCGAAAACTTTGACATGTACACTATACGTACAGACAGTGGTATTAAACACGGTCCATTATTACCATCCACTATAAGGTGCATAGTGGCTGGACCTAGTAATTGTGGTAAAACAAATGTTGTTTTCAACATGTTGTTCGATCCAAACGGATTAAGGTTTGAAAATGTTTACATTTTCTCAAAGTCCCTACATCAACCAAAGTATCAATTTTTAAAAAGTGTTTTACCCAAAGAAATTGGATATTTTATATTCGATGAAAATACTAAAGTCTTATCGCCCAAAGAAGCTAAAATTAACTCTATTATGATATTTGATGACATTGCGTGTGAAAAACACGATAATATACGCAACTACTTTACCATGGGTCGACATAACAACATTGATTGCTTCTACATAGGACAAACCTACAGCAGAATACCTAAACAACTAGTAAGGGACAATACGAACTTGATTATTTTATTCAAACAGGACGAAACAAATCTTAAACATGTGTACAATGACCATGTAAACACAGACATGACGTTTGAAAAGTTTAAAGAAATGTGCGCTTTAGCTTGGAAAGACAAGTACAGTTTTATCTGTATTAGTAAGGACTGTGAGTTAGATAAAGGGAGATACAGAGTTGGCTTTGACAAGTTTCTAGCCTCGTAATATAAATACGGTCTACTTTGATTTTCAACAACAGTTCGCGACAAGTCCCTGTGTGATCCACACCTAGGACAAGCTTTACAAACATGCCACGAAACAGTAAACATCAATCTCTTACGAGAAGAATTATACAGCTACAAGACGCTGTCCGTCGTAAGTATCGTGCTTTCAAGTTGGGTAACGTGTATACCGAACAAACATTAGAAAAACAGTACAAACCAATTTTAACTGAACTTAGAAACAGAACGGATATAAAAGACGAACCAAAGGAGGAGCCTATGGAACTCAGTGTGGACGAGCAGGATAATTTTAAGCCAGAATACATGTCAACACCTAGAGGACCGTCATTTATTCAAGATACACAAGTGTTTGAAACATCATCTCCCCCTCCACCCTCGGTTAGTCAATTGATACAAAGCCCCGCAAAGTTTCACGAGGCTTCACAGTACGTCCTAGAGACATTTAACGCGCCCATAACACAAAAGTACATGATGAAACTTTTAAAAGATGAAGCCGGTGTTAAGAATAAAATGGACAACATATACGGGCCACATATAGACGATGATAAACTAATGGTGGGTAATCAACCACTTACATTCGACAACGAAGGAAACATTCACTTGACCAATGTACAATACAGAGGAACCGAAGGCCTTTACGAACTATTATTTAAAAGACAACCCGACGAAAAGTTATACACACAAGATGATTTGGACGCTTATAAAGATATGCTGATAAAAACAAATGCGCATAAAAAGGGGTATCTACCCCATAATCACATTAACCGACCGACAAAGTCCATAAAATATAAAAACATAATTTCTACGTTATTCCCCAAACAAATGTACGGTAAAGGGCTAAAAGACTTTGGATCACGTGACATTTCCTATTGGGACAATCCAAACGAATTATGTGACAGATTAAAACTAATTATAGATTCGACAGAGGCTGGAAATGGTAACCATAGGAACGAAATCCAAAACATAATCGAGGAATTAAAAGAAGCTAAAGTCATATCAGGAGCTGGTAATAGTCGTTACAAAACATTAATCGGTTTATAGTTTAGTTTCATTACATTCTGAAAATAGGAAAGAATTCACAGTTGGCAATACTTGTGATAGCAGTTGACCTTTGAGGTTAATGTTACATCAGTCAGCTTCACGTGCATTTCACTCACATGATAACCTTGAGGTCAAGTATAGTGATATCAAACTGCAACATATGCATTTCCTCTATAATCTGTTCGTCTGTCAGTAAACAAAATAATTAGTGGGTTATCATGCACGTATGATTGGGAATACGTCACGTACATAGACAATTGTAATTAATTGGAAGAAACAAATATACTTATGTATAAAAAGTATTTTCATACGATTAATGTCATCAGTTAGATTATGTCTGTGGACAAGTTTGGACGTGTCTTGCCCTCTGAGGGTAATGTAAGTGGCAAAGGACCACCGGGCGAAGGGTTTAAACTAACACCCGAAGGAAACTATGATATTGAAAATAAACGAATGGTTAACGTCGGCGTGCCCGTGGCAGACAACGACGCTGTTACGAGAACATACTTTGAGGCTAACACAATGCCAAACTTACAAAACAGCTATTCTGCGCGTAACAAAAGAATAGAAAACCTAGCATCACCAAAGGAGCTCGGAGATGCCGTGAACTTGAGAACTATAGGTGAACAATGTGTACTGTACCAACAAAAAACAGTCAACGTAGGAGATAGGCTTATAACAAGGGTAAAGGACCCTACAGGTCCGAATCATGCGGCGACCAAACGTTACGTAGATGCTGTCGTCCCTGTTAAAACTAGTAGTTATTGGAGTTTCGAAAAGCGGCGTTTAGTTTCTGTAGCTGACCCACATGATAATCAAGATGCTGTAACCAAGTCATACCTACTAGAAAACTGTCCAAAGAAACGCAAGGACGATTGGGACTTTGATAACATGGGAATTAAATCTGTTAGGGACGCGAAAGAAATGGACGAGGCCGTAAACTTAAAAGTGTTAACCGAAACAAAATCACATATTTTGGAAATATTGAGTCAACAAACAACAACGATAGGTACAGTGTTAACAACACTTACTGAGGGGCTTAAAGACATTAAAGAGACGGTTAATGCACTGGAGGGGCGGATTCATGAAAACAGCGTTAAATCTGAAAAACAACTTAGAAAACTCGGACAGGTACTTTTTTCCCATATCCATGGCGCTAAAGGGCGGAGTACACAAACACTGACCGCCGATAACTACATAAACTGGGCTGAAGTCTTCGATGAGCAAGCTGAGGGGTAATATAAAGAGAAATATAGCTAGGTCCCTTCATTCCTTAACTATCCTTCGTATGGGACACATCTAATGAAGAAGAAAACGCCACGTCGTGGAAGGGGACTCGTATCTAGTGCACTCAAAGGAATTGGACATTTAGCTGGAACAGCCTTAAACAGGGGTATAGATCTACTGCCAGTGGAACTCCACCTACCAGGATACAGGTACTGTGGGGGTGGCACCAAGTTAAAGGAGAGGTTAGCTCGTGGGGATCAGGGAATAAACGGTTTGGACGAAGCTTGCAAGATCCACGATATAGCCTACTCAAAATATTCAGACACTGTGCAGAGAGCACAAGCGGACAGAGACTTGGCCGAAAGAGCTTGGCAAAGGTTTAAGGCGTCTGATTCATCTGTCGGAGAGAAAGCCGCAGCTTGGGTAGTTACAACAGCCATGAAGGCGAAGGCAAAGTTGGGTGGAGGTAAACGTAGGGGTGGTGGCGGTGTGGTTAAACGTAAAAAGACAGTAAAGCGAAACCGGCGTGGAAAAGGGCTTTATCTAAGACCCTGGGTAGGCCGAGGTGTTAAGAATGCACCTAAGAACAAGAAAAAATGCATTTGTAAGAAGAAAAAAAAAACTTCAAATTAGTCTACGTTCCTGGACATGCCCTATCAAACCACGAACTCGTCAACTACGCTAGAAAATTAAACATTCCACACTTTCGAGGTGTTTACATGAGGGACACACTTCCGAATAAACCTAGATTGAACGAAAGCGCAATTGTTAATCTGGACAGTATACAGGGGGAAGGTACACATTGGGTTTGTTATAAAAAGTTAGGTAACGAGGTGTTGTACTATGATAGTTTTGGTAACTTGCGTCCTCCTATGGAACTAATCATATATTGGGGCCCAAGTGTTAATATAAAGTATAATAACGAAAGACAACAGGAGTTTGACTCAGTACTCTGTGGGCACTTGTGCTTAGAGTTCCTCGTTGATAATGTTTTGCCTTAGCGGACAGAGTTCAACGTTAAGTTGTGACATATTTCCTTCGATCGATTTATCGACAGGTGATTGGGAGATTGGCTTGATCGACCTCACAACGTACAATTCAATACCGAACATAGAAGAAAATGTAAACGATACATTCCACTACGGGGACACTGTAATGAAAATTCCGACCGGCTCCTACGAGATTAGCGACTTAGAGAATTACATTAACAGTAACATAAAAGCTGGTGTGAGATTCAGCTTAAAACCAAACAATAGTACTTTGAAAGTTGAAATTACCTGTAGTGAACCCATTCACTTTGAAACAGTAAACAGCCTTGCTACCTTGCTCGGCTTTAATAAAGCTGTATACGGAGCTAATAAAACTCACATGTCCGAGAATGAGGTTAACATTAACTCAGTAAACGTCGTTCGAGTCACATGTAACGTGGCAAGGGGCTCGTACCAGAACGGTCAGGAAAGCCATATAATACACGAATTTTATCCGTCAGTTCCACCTGGCTACAAAATAATTGAAACACCTCATAACGTGATATATTTACCTGTGAGCGTTCAAGCTTTGAATTACATTACTTGTGAGCTGAGAGATCAACAGGGGAAGTTGATAAACTTTAGAAACGAAACAATATCCTTACGCTTACACTTAAGGCGAAGCAATGGGATTAGTATTTAGGGAAACAACCATGTCGAAACAGGTCATTAGACCTAAAACACCCAAGGTGTTAACATCACGCAATACAAAGCTTCTAAGATCCTTAGGATTTAAAATAAAAGTAAAGAATGTTAGAAATTGAGGGTGGAGTCGAATACAGTGATATTATTACTGGCTGTGAGTATCACACACACAAGCCATACGCCTCTTCAACATTTAAAAACAATGATGAAATACGTATTACAATCAGTCAACAAGACATCATTACTGCTCCGTTTGAAAGTTCTCTGCATATTTCTGGTAAGATTACGGCTAAAAAGGTTGGCGGTGTAGCCGCAGACGTGTCTTTGGTTAATAACGCTATGGCGTACTTGTTTGAAGATATTAGATACGAAATTTCCGGTATAACAGTGGACCGTACTAAAAACTTGGGTGTTGTATCAACTATGAAAAGTTTACTGTCACTTAGACAGAATGAAACGAACGCGATGAAAAATGCTTGTTGGTTCGGACCAGGGTCATCAGAAAATACAAAGGAGTTCACTTTCTCCGTTCCGTTAAGATTGCTCTTTGGTTTCATGGAAGATTACAGGAAGATTATTGTAAATATAAAACAAGAATTGATTCTGTTGCGGTCAGCAAACGACAATGATGCGATGTTATCAGAGGATGCACTATCACACAGCCTAGAGATAACTGATTTATACTGGCGTGTACCACACTTGACTGTTTCCGATAGTTACAAAGAAAAGCTTTTGAGACTCGTTAATAAAGACACACCGATTCATCTTCCCTTTAGGTCGTGGGAGTGTCACGAATATCCCACGCTCCCACAAACAAAGAGACATAATTGGACTGTAAAAACATCATCACAGATAGAGAAACCCCGCTATGTGATACTAGCGTTTCAAACTGATAGGAAAAATAACATAAAAATGAACATGTCAGGTTTTGACCATTGTGATTTAATGGATATCAAGTTGTACCTCAATTCAAGTTACTATCCGTACGACAACGTCCGAGGTGACTGGAGTTTATTCTACGACATGTACGCCAAATTTCAGTCTTCATACTACGGCGTTTCCAATTCACCTATCATGGACTTGGATACTTTTAAATCGAAATGTCCGATCTTTGTAATTGATTGCTCTAAGCAGAACGATTCAATCAAGTCTGGACCTGTCGATGTACGCGTCGAATTTGAATTTAGGAATAATGTACCGGAAAAGACTACAGCTTACTGTTTAATACTTCACGATGTACATTTAATGTACAATCTTTTAACAAATACAGTAAGAACGGTTATGTAATAAAAGGGGGTGGGGGTAAGTGAAGGGAGGGGGGATACTATTTAGTAATCAAACTAAATCAGTTTATTCAGTTGAGAGGATGGAGCCCGCAGGTGAGTATCTCGCACGACATGAGCCAATTGATTTGTGGAAGCAGGACCTCACAGCATTTCTAAAGGTTATGTTCAACATAACCTCTGATTTCACCAAGGTTGTCACAGTGGGTCTGTTTGATGAGTTTCACTTTCAAGTGGGTGTCTTGTTTCATAAGCAAGGCATGCGGAAATACGTTTTACTAAACAACGAACAATTCACAAAGTTGAAGGAATTGGAACCTTCAATTACTCATGATCTTTGTAACAAAGGTGGTCTTCAAAGGAGATTCATTGATGAGGACATTAAATGCACTATCCGTAACATATACAAAAAACCTCATGTAGATCTATGTGATAAGTTTAATGAAACATCTATTCTTTTCACTAAAGGTGAATGGTTGACTTTTGTCAGCTTATTACCTTGTATTTCACGGTACGTTGAACAGTTGTCCTGTGTAGAGCGTTACCTAATTGCTCACATTGATCGGGTTATGCTTAGTGATTCGGTCTATGTACCCCCACCACCGGAGGTAAACGGTTGGGACGCGGACCGTTTGCAGGACGAGGTTGTTTGGTATAAAAAGACGAGGTTCACTGTAGGTCGATCTGGTGCTAATTTTAAAATAAATATCAAGGAGCTGTTAAAGGGGGGAAGTTTAGAAAACGAGGGTAGTGGAGGGGAGGGGGGTGTGATTAGTGGTTGACAAAGGTATCTTATTCAGTTGAGAGGATGGAGCCGCTAGGTGAGTATCTCGCGCTACCTAAGCTCTTGGAGCCGATCGATATGTTAAATGGTATTTTTTTAAAGCGAGTCTTCTTTCTAAATGAAACCTTTTCGAAATCAATTACCGTTGGAATTTTTAAAAATCGAGACTACAGTCTTGGGGTAATGTTCAAGGGAAGACATGACTACGTGTTCTGGTCGTTTGACGTATTTAGTCAGTTTTGTGTAAATTTCAATAACATCTCTAAAGCCCTAACAGATAACAAAAAGTTTTATTTGGAAGTTGATGAAAAGGAAGTTGTTAAAGTTTTATCGGTCTTTGGGGTACCACATGTTTTCCTTGGCAATACTTTACCGCTTGATGTGAGCGAGCAAGCCCAGTATTCTACCAACCACCCAGGTAGCACCTTGACACTTAACGTGGGTGAGTGGGCGCAGTTTCTATCCAACCTTCCGTTAATACAGTTGGAATTGCGAGAGCTGTTCTATGAAGAAGACCTCATAAAGCAATATCTCTGTGGAGGGTTCCAAAGCCCATCTCCACACATTTTCAATAGATTAACTTGTGAAATTAATAGAGTCAATGGCTGCGGTAGTTGAGTTTCAAGCCTTTACTGACAATAATAACCGTTTTATAGTTAAAGAATTGGCAATAGTAAGCGAACATTTTCAAACACAGATTGTTTTCAAGTCACCTTACTGTAAGTGTGCACTCGATGGGAAACAACAGAGGACAGCTAGATGGTTGATCCGACACTTGCATGGGATAAAATGGGAAGAGGGTAGCGTAGACTACGATGAAAGTTTACTTCGCACTCTTTTTAAGTCTTTTACTAAAATTTATACTAAAGGGTCGGAAAAGGTCAAGTTTTTAAAGGAATTTCATCCTAACGTGATTGAACTACCTAAGGGTTGTTCAAAGGATACTTGTTCATCCACTTGTATATTACCTGTACACGCTAACTGTAACTTTAAGTGTGCCTTTAGAACAGCACACCAAGAGTATAAAAGGCTGTCTGAACTGTAATTTGGTCATTATGTCTCTAACCATCATGGAGGACACATGGGCTATGCTGTCAAAGGAGCCAAAGGCTCCAGTTGGTGTTATGACCGACAGCTTTATTATGAAATTTGACAGGTATGTTAAGTGGGACCTACTGTCAGCCCACTATGATTTTTCACTAGATATGTTGCGGATTTACCAACACAGGGTAAACTGGGGTTTGATTTTAAAAAGGACAAAGTTTACCGAAGATATACTGAGGGAAATGTCACCAAACTTTGATATCGATTGTTGGGGAATTATAAGTAGATACCAGTCTTTATCGGAAGCATTTATCGAGGAGTTTTCAGACAAAGTGGTCTGGGGGGATATTATACTATATCAAAACGTAAGTGGAGCTTTTTTTATTAAACACTATAAACGAGTGTGTGTAGTAGATGAGTGAACTTACGTCCTATGGCTGGCCTAAACTCCGTAAGTCCAGGACATGAACTGTCGAGGTGAGGGCGGCCCAAAGTTAATAAAAAAATCGCCCGACTGTCCTCTAAGGTAGCCGTAAAACGCATAAGTCCTGAGGCAGTCCTGCAGCTTGGGGCTGGCTTAACCTCCGTAAGACCTCAAGCCGCAGTCCGGGCCCTCGTACAGTTTGGTTGAATGGTTGGCTTAGAACCCATAAGTCCAGGGTGTTTATGAATTAAGCTTCACCTAAAATAATAAAAAAAAAAAAAAGAAAAAAAACATATAAAAATATAAAATACAAAAAAAATTTATAAAAGTAAATACAAAAATAATAGTGGGAGGTAGCAATTTTGTTATGGAGTGGCTACCACCGTAACTTGCGATGGATGGGGCAAGTTACAATAAAGTAAGTGAGACTAGGCCTACTGGGGATACTCACTATAATAAAAAACGCGCCGAGATCCTACCTCTTGGGTGGTGTGGAAACTGGATCATCTAATCAATTGGAAAAGGTTTTTTTTAATTCTACAGCCCCTCCACCGCTGCAGAAAGTGATGGCCTTCCGAAAAATCACACTAGTTGCCATCTCCTAAAAATTAAAAAATTTTCAAAAAATAAAATGAAGTGACAGAGTGTCAAATTTAGAATAGAAAAAAATATTCACCAGGGATTCACCAGGAGTCTAGCGTCTGAAGGGATAGGTAGAAGTGTCTTCAAAACACATACATCCGTACTTGATAATGAGACTTCTTTCACAATTTTGGCATTCAGTTATCAAATCCTGTGATCGTTCCAACCACTCTCTCTCATGCATGGGACCATAGATGTTTGTGTGTACCTCATCTTCATCATAGCAAACAAAGAAATTGTCTCGTACCTCTCCATGGTAATAAAAACCTTCTCCATGGATGTTTGTGTGTACCTCATCTCCATCATAGCAAACAAAGGAATTGTCTCGTACCTCTCCATGGTGATAAAGAGCTTCTAGCATCTCTCTACAATCCTCACAAAATATCTCACCTCGGTACATAAAGAATCTTATGACTATAGTTATACATGTAGCTCTGTGTTCTTGTGTTATATCCCAACAGACAGTACGGGGGACTTGTCCGTGTATAGCCCACTCAATGTCACGAAGGTTATCAAATTGAGACGTGAACCTGCTAAGACACAGTTGGTACAAGGAGGGAACCATGGTGTATGAACTGCACTGAACAAGTGAATGTGCATCGGAAGGAGCAGGGATGACGTCATGGGTGGGGTGAGCGGAGTCGCAGAGGTTATCATAAACCACAGCGCATTCTTGATAAGATAAATGTATAGAATGCACTTTATGTACTATAAATACATGCTGCACTTTGTGTTTCGCATATTGTTATCGCTTGACGAGAAGAAAATGCATTTCTTGGGTGGTGTTATCGTCTGCATGCTTTCCACTACCGTCTCGATGGGCTCGGACGAGGAGCTTAATCGGGTAAGTTTGTTTCCAATGTAGGGATAAGTTACATTGTTGACTTTTAATGTAGTTGACTAAGGCAAGTTGTTTGTTCAGACTCGACCAACACCTATAGAGCCATGGTGGAGCAACCGACAGTTCTATGAGACGGCCGATGGGGAACTTGTGGAGGTCTACGTTAATGTATGTATAAGTTTCAGTAGAGTCATTCCAGTGTTTGCAAAGATTAAGCGTGATGTAGTAAGATTGTATTTCTTTTCCAGATGGGTCCCCTGGTGTCTCCCCCAGGTCGGAGGCTGACTGAGGTAATTAACGTTATATGTTGCTTTCTATAAATCAATCAATAGTTTATTACTGATTTAAAACATTTGGATTCGAATGTTTCAGGAGGAACACGATGCCCGTCGGGGTGCCATGTTCAGGAGCGGGCGTTATATTGAGACTCGCAGGACCTTCTTGGAGGGTTATTCTGCGACAGTCGTCAGGTTGGAGGTTGGTAAAGTTTATTTAGAGTTTATAATGGTCTACTTACCCTAAGTGATGATCCAAACTGTCTTATTATTAGGACGAGGTCTCCGGTACGAGCACCTCGGCTGGCCCCTCCGCCTCCACCGGCCCAGGCACCTCGGCTGGCCCATCCACCTCCACCGGCCCAGGCACCTCGGCTGGTCCATCCACCTCCACCAGCCCAGGCACCTCGGCTGGCCCATCCTCCTCCACTGGCCTGAACACCTCCGCCATGGGTAATGGGGTGTTGTACATTGACCTCACGGAGGATGACCTTCCCCTGTCAGGTGCCTCCATCACTGAGGAGGAGTGGCACCTGATGAGTGGCAGTCCTGTAGGAGTAAGTATTTACGTTTTATTTTTTCTTTTTTCTTTATTGCTGTATAGTTAGTTTATTTGTTTGTAATGTGTTTGGTTGTTGTTGAACAGCCAGAAGCAGAGGATGAAGAGGACATACCTTCCAGTCAGGAGGGTAGGGTAGTATACTGTGCCGTTTGTTTGCTACGCCTACCCATTCTGCTTCTGGTGCCATGTCACCATGTGGTATGTGCATGGTGTGGGCCCAGGCTGCGCGTGTGCCACATCTGTAGACACCTCATCACCAGGACGGAGAGGGTTTATTTGTAGGTTCGTTGATTTTTTAACCTTTTCGATTGTTAAGACATTTGTTATTTTCTTTATTGTGGAGGTTTTAAGTCATTTAGTTGTACGAATTAAAAAACAACATTGTGTGCGAGTGGTTCCGTACCCATGTTGGATGTGAAGGCAGTGTACCTCGAGACTCAGTGTGTACAGTGAGGGAACCGTGACGTCATGGGTGGGGCGAGCAAGCTCGCAGGGTTGACGTTCGTGACGTCAACCCACTTAAAGCTAAGTATCAGTATTTATGGGGCCCTGAAAAGGGCCGTTTTTAGCAGAGGAGGAGGAGTTTAGGTGTAGAGGTTTGAAATGTCGTAGTGGTCATCGTCGTCATGTGTTTGATAGGGGCTTACAATGAGTTGGGCATGGAGTTCCATGCCCTCCCCCCATCTCCAAGTGTTATGACGACGTTGACTGAAGAAGAAGTACTTTGGAAGGAGGTGATGTTCCTCGGTACCATCTTCATGTTTGATAATTTTCGTACAGTACAAGTGTACTGTACGGTTTTGGAAAGGGAATGAACGGAGTTCCCTGTGGAAACCTAGAAACTCCTCCCTGTTCCGGAGTACTCTGCTAATTATGATCGTTGCTGTTGCTTGCATGGTGGAGAGAGAATGAAGCGAACACCTAATCTCAAGAGTGGGCGAGGTCGCAGAGGTTATCATGAACCATAGCGCATTCCTGATAAGATAAATGTATGGAATGTACTTTGTGTTAGTACATGGAGCGCACGCTAGGTTAGTAGTTACAAGCTTTGTCACAAGGTGCGCATTTGCACAGAGTGCAATTGGTATTTGTTATTTTTTTATTGTGGAAGTTTTAGGTCATTTAGTTATGTGAATTAAAAAACAACCTTGTGTCCGAGTGGTACCGCATCCGACTCCTACATAGGTTACATTTTAGAAGTGGACCTACACTACCCTGACCACCTACATGACTTACACTCCGACTTAACCACCCATGCTACAGTATACCATTTGACTCCCAGAGTCGGGTGCGCTAACCATTGGGCCACGGAGGGTTGATAGCTTTTTGTCTAATTTGTGTAATATATATTACTGTTATTTAATATTCTTTCATTCCTCTTAAATTGGTGTTATACTGATTATGGCTGTTTAATTTACTTTTTGAGTTCTTATCTACAGACACACGCTCACTCGCACACACTTTTCACCCTTTTGTTATTTCTAAATATATATTGTCTTTGTACTAACAGGCTCACAAACCTATTAACAAGTGGTGCTCCACAATGGTCCACATCCTCACCAGTAGGCTTTTTCGATCCTAACCTAAAATCATTTAGAGAGTTGTTGTAGAATTTTTGTGACTCTTATCAATTGTTTGTAATTTGCTGAGAACGTTTGTCTCGAATGAGTGTTTTTCACCTACTGCTGTGTGTTTATTTTCTTTTTCTTTTATTATTTTTAATTTAATTTTTTTTTTTTCTCAAATGAGTGTTTTTCACCTACTGCTGTGTCTATTTTTATTTTTATTTTTATTTTTTGTTAAATTTATTATTTGACTTAACAAATGATATAACTCTTTAGTCTTGTTTCAAATATTACTTCTTTTCTAAGTACGATAGACCTTACACTATGCATACCTTTGTTGCAGATGGACCTACTGGATTGGGACAATACGTTTAGGTTTAGTTTAATATATTTTTTAGAGATAGTATATGTAGTGTATAGTGTTATAATGTAAGTTTAGTTTAATATATTTTTTTTAGAGATAGTATATGTAGTGTATAGTGTTATAATGTAAGTTTAGTTTAATATATTTTTTTAGAGATAGTATATGTAGTGTATAGTGTTATAATGTAAGTTTAGTTTAATATATTTTTTTAGAGATAGTATATGTAGTGTATAGTGTTATAATGTAAGTTTAGTTTAATATATTTTTTAGAACTAATATACGTAACTGGTGTTTTTCATTTATATTTTCACAAGATAGATTGTTTATGTTACTTTACTGTTTGAAAATAAAATTTTGTTATACAGTATTGAAGGAGTTTTTATTTTTTTACTCTGTAGTCACCTAAACCCATACACGTACAGTGGTATTGAATACACGTACATTGGTATTGATTTTCTACATTTAGCTACATTTAGCTAAGTGCTTTCTAGTTTTATATGCATTGAATGGACTTGTAGGAATTATATATACTATTTATTAAAGGTATTAAACTGTACTTACGTTATATTGGACTTACCTTTATATCTTCTTTAAAAAATATTTTTTTAACTTCTTTTCTTTTTTTCTGTGTTATAATTCATAATTAGACATTTTTAAATAAATTTTACACAACGTAAAATAGTCTATTATAGAAATAGTAAAGTTATTCAAAATTGTAAGTAATTTAGCAAAATGGATTACTGATATGCTAATGTGTCCGTTGAAATGGGACCATCAGCGATAAGACATTTTGCGATAACGATGATGAAGTGTTTAGATATACAAGAATGTTTTCTCCGTTATTATGTTTAATATATTTATTAGTAATATAGCCTACACTGTTTTGTGAATTATGTTAGGAGTGTGTAAGAAGCTAAAAAAGTTTAAAATTATTATATTATATAATTGTGTAATTGGCTCACTATGAAATACATTAATTGGTTAACATTAAAGGTGAATGTGGAAACTTCAGTTACAGTACGGTCAAGGTGGCAGACTATTGATCACTCTTCTATTTACGGTAAACGCCAATTTACAATGAATACAAACGAGATGGTATAGATGTGGAAATATAGCTATAACTAAGCAAGCAGAAAAACTTATAAGCATAATATATAACAGGTAACAATTATCAACAATTCATGCAATAGCAACTAGCAAAGTAACAATAATACATACTTCAAGCTAGCAATAACTAACATCACAATAGTCTAACATTGTTCATAACCTTACTCATACAGATAATACCTTCTATAACAAAATAACAGATCGTTCCATATTTACTTATTTATTCATTTCAACGGCATTGCCATTACGTACATAAATTTGACGACAGGCAAATACAATAATACAAGAAATAGACAAAGTGGTACAATTTAGTAAATAGTGCAAATAAATATAATACCAAAGAAAAACAAGCTAAAAATTAACAGTAACAATTCCAACTAAGAAAACCTAGGCAATTGGTATAAAGACAATAATACTACAACAGATAAGACTATAGTTAACAATATTAACAGTAGGTGTTATTAGGGGGAGCTAGGTAGAATTAGGTTTAGAATTAATTTCAATAGGTAGGCTAAAAGTAGGTGTGTGAAGGATTACTTGAAGAGTTAACCTGGATGCGCATGCGTCACCTGACGTTGCTGCTTGGGGCGCTGTGGTGGGCAACGCCGCCAGGGGCGCTAGGTATTGCCGCCAGGGGCGCTACGGTCGGCGTTGCCACCAGGGGCGCTACGGTCGCTAGGTATTGCCACCAGGGGCGCTACGGTCGGCGTTTGTTATAGTGTATATATGAAATGAGGGAATTTTGGGAAGGGAATTTTCCCACGGGGTGTGAGTTAGCGCGGGCGGGAAACGACGCCATATTGGATCCGGTCGCCATATTGGACAAAAAAAAGGGTATTTTATTGTATTTTATATAGTATAACGTGGGAATTTGAGGGTAATTTGAGGGGAATTTGAGGGGAAATGTGGGTAATGTGGGGGGAAAGAGGGTAATGTGAGGGAAATGTGTGGGAAATGAGGGTAATGTGAGGGAAATGTGAGGGAAATGAGGGTAATGTGAGGGAAATGAGGGAAATTTTTTGAGGGAGGGGGTGGGGGGTTGGCAACACTGCGCCGCCATCTTGGATCCGGTCACGTGACCGCCGCCATCTTGGAAAACCGAAAAAAAAGTGAGGCTCAAACTATCAAATTTTAACTACTCTCCTCCTCAGAGGTCGGCAGAAACTAAACAATTTACATCTAATAAATATTTATTTATTTCATTTAGTTGTATAAAAAATCTAGTCCTCATCAAGTTATGCGAAACTTGTCGGTGAGGTCCTATAGTAAAAGAAGAAAATAAAAACTTAATGCAGAAAATGTACGTTTTTGTTTTTATTTTAATTGTGTTATAGAAATTATCAACAATGAGCTGTTTAGGGCAGGCACCTATCTTTAAATATAAAAATTGCAGCTTATTATTATTTTACTAACGATGCGTTACAAAGCAAAAGTTAATCACAATAACAGTGCAATGTGGCTACAGCAGAAACACTCGGAGATAACGAGTGAAAGTTTGTAGATAATTTTATCCTGTTGGCCAAAATATCTACTGTACAAGTAAATGTCACACAACACAAATTTATTACAATATAAGCACAAAATGCACAAATCAAGCAGACATGTGAGAGTCTGGGCACCCACAGCAAGACTCGGAACCCACCCACCCACCCATACACGCACTGAGGTGCTGACCCAACCACCCTTACACGTACAGTGGTACTGACCCAACCACCCACCCGTACACGTACAGTGGGACTGACCCACCCAACCACCCTTACACGTACAGTGGTACTGACCCAACCACCCACCCGTACACGTACAGTTATACTGTTGATTCTCTACTCTACGTCCCATTCCCTCTAGAACACTCAGTTCGGCAGTGTGTGAAATGTAATGCTGTAACTGTAAACAAAACAAAGTCACATAACCTTAGCACATAGTTTTCTTACTGTAATTTAATTGTTTAGAAGAAAAAACTTTGTAATTATGTACTGAATATGATTTTATGTGTAATTTGTTAAATTATTTTAACAGTGCAGTGTATTTGGAGTGTTAATTTTCTATTGTCGGTACATTGCCCGTTTTTGGGTCAATGTCTATCTAGGCTGTGTTGTTTTGATAAATGTTTACTTTCATTACACCACTGCTACCAAGGGAGTTCGTTAGAATTAAAAATAATTTTTCAACCTGTGTTTTTGAAGTTATTTTACAATAATAATAGAATAATCCAAGACTGAACGACATTGGAAAAAATTTGTAGAAATTTACTTCGTAGACTAAATTAAAACCTAATAATATTTTTAGATTTTATGTGAATTTTGTTTTACTAACTAGCTGTTTATTTTCGTACAAAGTTAAATATAAAATTATATTAAATATATATTGAAATGTGCAGATCCCCCACTGTCCCACTTTTATTAAATCGCAAACTATTGTATTTTTATAATTGCAAAACCTTTCGAAATTGACAAACATAAATGAAAGTACACAAAGGCTTTGAATGGTAGTAGTAATTGAAAACTATGCACTCTCTTTGGAAGTGCTTTTTATCGGATGAGTCGAAAAAGAATACAAGAAAGAGCCTTTTCATAGAGATAAATCGTTATTTTTCATTATCGTGATGAATGGGATACCACATTAGGGCGTTTGCGAGTATAAACATGTATGGAAATACTTATAGTACTAAACATCATAGTAATGAAATTATTTATTTAAACGTTAGATTGATAATTCTAGCCTTGCTTTAAAAGACTATTTAAAACCTAATCTCTTAACTTAAAAAATTCAGTTTACTCTTTAAGGTGTGTTAGCGATGACGACAAGCGAATCGTTAACTGTAACTTTGTTGGAAAAGTTACAGTGTTTAGCTACAAAGTTCGTACAAAGTTAAATATAAAATTATATTAAATACATATTGAAATGTGCAGATCCCCCACAAACTTGTATATCTAGACTCAAATTATGGTTGGAAAATTGTATGGGCTACGATTACTGTTATATTACGTGCAAGTCTACCGGTTTTAATGTGAATATAAACATATTGAAATATTTATTACATTCGCTGTCCTTTTTTATTTTAAAAATGATATACACACATTTTAACAAAACGAGTAATTTTGGAGTCATATTAATTTTCCATATTAAGGATTCGGCTGTGCAAATAAAGGAAAATTACAGTACCACAAAAACAGTTCGACAAATTACAATAACGGCATATTGTAAAAATGAGTGGCCTCACTCAATAAAATGTTTTAAAAATTATTAACGTATTATGAAAACAAACAAATAAAATTCAATTGTTCCTACTTATTTCTGTTTTATTTTTAATTAATTTACATGAATTTCCTCAAAATTAAATTCTCTACACATTTACTTTTGAGAATGTTATGCTATCCATTAAAAAATGTTATTGTAAAATAATCGTAAAAAACAGTATTCCGTGCAACGATTTTTCCCTTTAACCCCGAATTTCACAATAACTGTTTTTAAACGCAGTTTACTAGTTTTTCCAGGTCAACGTACATAAGACAAAATGTTCTTATTTTTTTTTAGAAGTTCATTATGGTTTTATTTTAATATTAGTCCAGGGATCATAGTGAATTCTTTTAATAGCCACAACTCGTTAACAAATTAATCATTTTCGGGCCTATGTTTATACAGTATAACGTTTTATTGTTTTTTTTTTTTTTTACCAGTAGAAAAAGGGTACGTTGTAGAAGTAGGGGAAAACCTAATGATTTATCCTATAATGGGTAAAGGAAAAGAACATTTGTGTGCATAATCTACTACATAATCAAACATCATTTTGCACAAGATCGGAAACGTATATATTTTCTAAAATAATTTGAACTTCGGATGTTTATTGTTGTAGCATGACTGTAGCAGCAAGTGTGGGTGGGCGAGTCAGTACCTTTTAATGTATATGGATGGGTGGGTGGTTGGGCGAATTTTCAACAACAGTTAACAACCGTGCGTTGTTCATAAATTAAGAAAATCTCACCCGCACTTATATGGAAGGGTGGGTGGATCAATACTATCGTACGTGTATGGGAGGGTGGGTGGATCAATACTATCATACGTGTATGGGAGGGTGGATGAGTTAATAGTATCGTACGTGTATGGGGGGGGGTCAATAGTATCGTACTTGCATGGGAGGGTGGGTTGGTCAATACTATCGTAAGTTAATGGGAGGGTGGGTAGATCAGTTTTACCTTCATGTATTGGAGTGTGGGTGGGTGGGTCAGTACTAACGTACGTTAATGGGAGGGTGGGTAGATCAGTTTTACCTTCATGTATCGGAGTGTGGGTGGGTGGGTCAATACCAACCTACATATATGGGGGTTGGGTGGGTTAATACCACTGTATGTGAATATAATTTGCAACCATTTCTTGCTTTTAAAGTAAGATCAACAGTAGTAATAACACAGCAAATAACTTATTAAATAAAAATATTACTTTAAGTTACTGATTTTTATAAAACACAATTTTTAACTTAGAAAATACAGGAAATATAGACTAATTGCATAGTCAGAAACCTCCCTTCAGTGTTAAACGTAAAATTAAATTAATATGAAGAGTTGGGAAGGAGTTACAGGAATTGCAATTAGTTTTGTTGACAAAGCGAAATTAACTGAGTTTAAATTTACTTTCCAAAGGAGCTAATTAAGTCTTCCTCATTCATAAGGCGAGTCTGATAAATAATTGCCTCTCAACAGTCCTTTACCCTCATATTGTTTACTTGAATAATATAAATAAGTATAGAGCTTACGTTTGGTACATTCCAGTAAAATGTGTACGTCAATAAATGTACAGATGATGCTGGGTAAATGAAAATTAAGTAAATAAGTGATCTAATGTATGGAAACAAGGAAAATGTCTACATAACTTTCATAATATACAAGGTAAACGTAATATACTTTTAGATAAAATGTAATAATGTTGTTATATTGGAAACTAAGCATAATTGCCAAGTAAAATAAGGCAAGAACCAAGTAAAGTAAGGTCCAGAGTTTTTAAAATGCACATTTTTGGAACAAACAATTTGAAATATAAATAATTGTTCAAATGAATACAAACAATGACAATTTGGGTAAATCAATAACAGGGAATATAAATATCAAACATAAAAAAAAAATTGTTCAATTCATGATTGAACTTGACTTCAAATTCGATAAAAATCCCTAACCAACAGCTTACTGTAAGTCGGCACTGGTGGCGCAGTGCTGTAACCCAGCTACTTGGGGACAAAGTGTTTGGGAGATTGTAGGCGCTAGGTTCCATGCTCGGTTCTCTTAATACCGACACGGCGTCCGCTCAATGGTTGTCATCAATATGGACACTACTAGAGAAGTCTGGAGTGTCCATGTTGAATGGTAGTCAAGTTCGGGTGTTGTGTAGAGAGGAGAACTAAGTGTCAAACTTGTCAGTTAGCTGAAAATCAGACCAACACTACGTGGTTCGGATTCCACGTTAAGCTGTAGGTCCCATAGTTGCCCTGGCTATTGGGCTATTAATAAATAGTCCTTTCTGAGCTAAGTCAAACTCAAGATAGTAACAATGACTACACTCGTTCATCTACACTCATCACACTCATTCATGCCTCATATTCGCCCATATCTCTACGATCGGCGTCTTAGAGATGAATAATGAATAATAATGAATTCACGTATTATTTATTATCTGTATGAATTACAGTAAGTTGACAGTATTGAGAATAATGCCACTCAGCCATATGTGTGTAGATGCTGCTTGCCAGCTGCTATGCTTTGCTCCATCCAAGACCTATCTGTCATCATACGGTTTACCCTGCGTCCAAGACTGAAGCACTAAATGCCAAACTTATCCTCAAGTGTGGCACAGCGGCTAACGTGTAAGGGATGTCCCTGTTACTTTTAGGGCGCGTCGCTACTCCTCTTTCTGAGCCTTTCACAATACTCAAGGAGTTTTCTATCTGCGATTAAATGTTCCAAAATTCTTCCTGTCTTCAATAAAGACTCCAAAGAACGTGTTCATTACTACTGGCCCGTTTGTATTGTTCCAACAGTCAGAAACATTTTTAGTGTTATTTTACAACATGCAATTAAATTTCAAAGAAAGAAACAATTTAATAACTCGTGGTCAATTTAGTTTTATAGAACAAAATCTACTACGACTTATGTCATCCAAAGTTTTCTACAAAAAAAAATTGAATAAAAAAGTATGTAACTGGAATTTTTTTTTATTTGAGCGGAGTGTTTGATACAGTGAGCCACCGGCTTTAATGGACGATATGTTGCCGTAAAAGCTGAGGGAGGTTTTTGTGCACGAGTGCTTTATCACACTTCCATCTTTGTTCATTTACTTTATATGTCTATAAACTCATAAACATTTACATATATTTTCCATTCTTCAGTACCAGTATTATAGAAGGAACAAAAACATATGTATTGTGCCCAAACGAAGTTGTGGATAGTTAATAGAATATCTTGGATATACGTATTTTAATTCTTTGCTGGAATCTATAAAGCAAGTATCCAGGAGAATCCACTTTTGAGAAAGGCTAAAGGATCACAGAGATAAGTTTTTAAATTATAATTTATCGTGTCATTGTTATTTAAAATAACTGTACTCAATAAGTTACATAATTAAGTGAACAATTGTAATTGATGACTTTGTTTCAAAGCAAAACCTTTCTTATGAATAATATAAAGTATTTCAATTTGATATACTGAGAGAAGTGCTACTCAACTTCTCACGTTGGTAACATAACTCTCAAAATAACTTATCCATCTTTCACAAAGAGATTTTTTTTCATAACAAGAGTTTTATAAAAATCTTAATACAAAAATTACTAAAGATCTTTTTCACTTCGGAATGCTTCTATAGCCTAGTAAATGAACGGAATCGTAAATGTCATGATGTAGCGTGGATAACTGGAAACTCTTTCATATTATCACAAGTTTGATTATGTATTATAACTTAGCTAACCGAAGATAAGTTGAACAGTGCACGTGTTTATTTTAACTTAAATTTCGTGAATATTTCCTGTTACAGTATAGCCATATTAAATCATGCATGTATGTTTCTACATAGATCTTAAACTAACTACTGCTAGGCTTCTTTAGTTGTATAATTTTAAAATCTCAAATTAAGTAAGGTTTAGTGAAACAAAGAGGGTACATACCAGAAAACCTGTTAATTAAAGAGGGCCTTCTGGTGAAAGACACCACATTTATTCCAAATCTCTTATAAAATAAACAATGTAGTTAATATTATTTTTCAATATTATAAGAAGTGATTAAATGTTTGCTAAATGTTGGTACGTAAAGTAAAAATCCAGTATTTAAAAGAATTTTAACGAAATTGTGACGTCGAAACTTCCGATATTGAAACTTTTCCATAGGTTTCTTACAAGTTGAACACGAGTCTAATGACATGTATATTTTCCCCACGTAGCCAATTTTTCATTTGGCTATAAAAGTACGATCAGTCTCTTAGTTCATTATCATTTGGTAAACCATTGAATTATTTAATTGTACACTTTGACGTCGAGACTTCCGATATTGAAACTTTTTTTCGTAGGTTTCTTACAAGTTGAACACGAGTCTAATGACATGTAGATTTTCACAAGTTACCAATTTTTCATTTGGCTCTAAAAGTACGAACAGTCTCTTAGTTCATTATCATTTGGTAAACCATTGAATTATTTAACTGTACACTTTGACATCGAGACTTCCGATATTGAAACTTTTTTTCGTAGGTTTCTTACAAGTTGAACACGAGTCTAACAACATGTATATTTTCCCTACGTTACCAATTTTTCATTTGGCTCTAAAAGTACGATCAGTCTCTTAGTTCATTATTACTTGGTAAACCATTGAATTATTTAACTGTATACTGTATTACAAGATAAACTATATTATTAGACATATTAGTTAAAAGTAATTACTATCAGCTTTTAAAGAGTTTGATTATTTTAGTACTTTTTTAATCACTTTTTATTTTATATAGTACCCTGTCTCTTTTATTATATTTTCTATTCATTCTAGGGTTTGAAATTAATCTAAATAACTTTTTCATTGGAACATAATATTTTCTTTTAATTATTCACTATATTCATTGTGATAAAAACTCGTTGATTTATGTTTTTTTGTTAAACATTGAAATATACAATAAACAGTTAAAATACAGTAATCATGTCACACAGAGGGTTAAATCTTTGTAACTCACAGCCCAATAAAGAATGTTCATAATTACGATATTGTTCATCAAATAATGCAATTTTTAATGTTGAAACGGTAACATACCTTTACTGAATATTACATAAAGACAATAGGGGTTATATGAAGTCTGCGATTGTAATGTTACCTCCATAGTAGCCAAAGGGGATAATATTCGTGAGATATTTAAATAATAGATAGACGGCGGAAGGGTTAATAGCGTGTTAACTGACACCTTATCAAGACTCATCACTTTCAATCCCCTCCTACCCCTACCAGTCCACCTACACCTACATCCACTCTCTGGGTGAGCTTCTTGTGAACGGTGATGTACTGTATACAACAAACAGCACGCGTTCAATGAGTAAAGCCTTAAATTTGTGTTTAATTGAAAGTGTTTTTGTGAAAATTAAATGTTAAAAAACTTGAAATAAGCAGCGTTTTGACTGGAACATTTTATAAAGTACTATCCTTATAATAGTCAGGTGTACGATAGGACTAAGTAGAGACCTCACCATCGAGACAATTTTCATTTCATTTCACCCTTCGTTTGTATTTATTCATGTTGGATATTGTATATTACATATTATATTTTAATATTAAAGAAGTATAATTATTTTAAACCAAATTTATTACATCCTTTAACTAAAGATTTGTATCAATATATTTTAAATAAATTATCAAATAAAATAGTTGCACATACTGAACAGAATTAGTTTCAAATATTGAATTCAATATGAGCTTAAATATTCATTAAAACTTCATAATGAGTGTAGGTCGTTATTAAACGTTCATAATGAGTGTAGGTTGTTATTAAACGTTCATAATGAGTGTAGGTAGTTATTAAACGTTCATAATGAGTGTAGGTTGTTATTAAACGTTCATAATGAATGTAGGTAGTTATTAAACGTTCATAATGAGTGTATGTCGTTATTAAACGTTCATAATGAGTGTATGTCATTGTTAAACGTTCATAATGAGTGTAGGTTGTTATTAAACGTTCATAATGAGTGTAGGTCGTTATTAAACGTTCATAATGAGTGTATGTCGTTGTTAAACGTTCATAATGAGTGTAGGTTGTTATTAAACGTTCATAATGAGTGTAGGTTAATATTAAACGTTCATAATGAGTGTATGTCGTTGTTAAACGTTCATAATGAGTGTAGGTTGTTATTAAACGTTCATAATGAGTGTAGGTTGTTATTAAACGTTCATAATGAGTGTAGGTCGTTATTAAACGTTCATAATGTATGTATGTCGTTATTAAACGTTCATAATGAGTGTAGGTCGTTATTAAACGTTCATAATGAGTGTAGGTAGTTGTTAAACGTTCATAATGAGTGTATGTCGTTATTAAACGTTCATAATGAGTGTAGGTTGTTATTTAACGTTCATAATGAGTGTATGTCGTTATTAAACGTTCATAATGAGTGTAGGTTGTTATTTAACGTTCATAATGAGTGTAAGTTGTTATTTAACGTTCATAATGAGTGTAGGTTGTTATTAAACGTTCATAATGAGTGTAGGTCGTTATTAAACGTTCATAATGAGTGTATGTTGTTATTAAACGTTCATAATGAGTGTAGGTTGTTATTAAACGTTCATAATAAGTGTAGGTCGTTATTAAACGTTCATAATGAGTGTATGTCGTTATTAAACGTTCATAATGAGTGTAGGTAGTTGTTAAACGTTCATAATGAGTGTAGGTTGGTATTAAACGTTCATAATGAATGTAGGTCGTTATTAAACGTTCATAATGAATGTAGGTTGTTATTAAACGTTCATAATGAGTGTACGTCGTTATTACACGTTCATAATGAGAGTAGGTCCTTGTTAAACGTTCATATAGAGTGTAGGTCGTTATTAAACGTTCATAAGGAGAGAAGGTCGTTGTTAAACGTTCATAATGAGTGTAGGTTGTTATTAAACGTTCATAATGAGTGTAGGTCATTATTAAACGTTCATAATGAGTGTAGGTCATTATTAAACGTTCATAATGAGTGTAGGTTGTTATTAAACGTTCATAATGAGTGTATGTCGTTATGAAACGTTCATAATGAGTGTAGGTTGTTATTAAACGTTCATAATGAGTGTAGGTTGTTATTAAACGTTCATAATGAGTGTATGTCGTTGTTAAACGTTCATAATGAGTGTAGGTTGTTATTAAACGTTCATAATGTGTAGGTTGTTATTAAACGTTCATAATGAGTGTAGGTCATTATTAAACGTTCATAATGAGTGTATGTCGTTATTAAACGTTCATAAAGAGTGTAGGTCGTTGTTAAACGTTCATAATGAGTGTAAGTTGTTATTTAACGTTCATAATGAGTGTAGGTTGTTATTAAACGTTCATAATGAGTGTATGTCGTTATTAAACGTTCATAATGAGTGTAGGTTGTTATTAAACATTCATAATGAGTGTAGGTCGTTATTAAACGTTCATAATGAGTGTAGGTTGTTATTAAACGTTCATAATGAGTGTAGGTCGTTATTAAACGTTCATAATGAGTGTATGTCGTTATTAAACGTTCATAATGAGTGTAGGTAGTTGTTAAACGTTCATAATGAGTGTAGGTTGGTATTAAACGTTCATAATGAATGTAGGTCGTTATTAAACGTTCATAATGAGTGTAGGTTGTTATTAAACGTTCATAATGAGTGTAGGTCGTTATTACACGTTCATAATGAGAGTAGGTAGTTGTTAAACGTTCATAATGAGTGTAGGTCGTTATTAAACGTTCATAAGGAGAGTAGGTCGTTGTTAAACGTTCATAATGAGTGTAGGTCATTATTAAACGTTCATAATGAGTGTAGGTCATTATTAAACGTTCATAATGAGTGTAGGTTGTTATTAAACGTTCATAATGAGTGTAGGTAGTTATTAAACGTTCATAAAGAGTGTAGGTCGTTGTTAAACGTTCATAATGAGTGTAGGTTGTTATTAAACGTTCATAATGAGTGTAGGTTGTTATTAAACGTTCATAATGAGTGTATGTCATTATGAAACGTTCATAATGAGTGTAGGTTGTCATTAAACGTTCATAATGAGTGTAGGTTGTTATTAAACGTTCATAATGAGTGTATGTCGTTGTTAAACGTTCATAATGAGTGTAGGTTGTTATTAAACGTTCATAATGAGTGTAGGTTGTTATTAAACGTTCATAATGAGTGTAGGTCGTTATTAAACGTTCATATTGAGTGTATGTCGTTATTAAACGTTCATAATGAGTGTATGTCGTTATTAAACGTTCATAAAGAGTGTAGGTCGTTGTTAAACGTTCATAATGAGTGTAAGTTGTTATTTAACGTTCATAATGAGTGTAGGTTGTTATTAAACGTTCATAATGAGTGTAGGTCGTTATTAAACGTTCATAATGAGTGTAGGTTGTTATTAAACGTTCATAATGAGTGTAGGTCGTTATTAAACGTTCATAATGAGTGTAGGTTGTTATTAAACGTTCATAATGAGTGTATATCGTTATTAAACGTTCATAATGAGTGTAGGTCGTTATTAAACGTTCATAATGAGTGTATGTCGTTATTAAACGTTCATAATGAGTGTAGGTCGTTATTAAACGTTCATAATGAGTGTAGGTCATTATTAAACGTTCATAATGAGTGTAGGTCGTTATTAAACGTTCATAATGAGTGTAGGTCATTATTAAACGTTCATAATGAGTGTAGGTTGTTATTAAACGTTCATAATGAGTTTATGTCGTTATGAAACGTTCATAATGAGTGTAGGTGGTTATTAAACGTTCATAAAGAGTGTAGGTCGTTATTAAACGTTCATAATGAGAGTTGGTCGTTGTTAAACATTCATAATGAGTATAAGTTGTTATTTAACGTTCATAATGAGTGTAGGTTGTTATTAAACGTTCATAATGAGTGTAGGTCGTTGTTAAACGTTCATAATGAGTATAAGTTGTTATTTAACGTTCATAATGAGTGTATGTCGTTATTAAACGTTCATAATGAGTGTAGGTTGTTATTTAACGTTCATAATGAGTGTAGGTTGTTATTAAACGTTCATAATGAGTGTAGGTCGTTATTAAACGTTCATAATGAGTGTAGGTCGTTATTAAACGTTCATAATGAGTGTAGGTCGTTATTAAACTTTCATAATGAGTGTAGGTCGTTATTTAACGTTCATAATGAGTGTAGGTCATTATTAAACGTTCATAATGAGTGTAGGTCGTTATTAAACGTTCACAATGAGTGTAGGTCGTTATTAAACGTTCATAATGAGTGTAGGTCGTTATTAAACGTTCATAATGAGTGTATGTCGTTACTAAACGTTCATAAAGAGTGTAGGTCGTTATTAAACGTTCATAATGAGTGTAGGTCGTTATTAAACGTTCATAATGAGTGTAGGTCATTATTAAACGTTGGAAAATAGTACTACTCAACAATATTGTATTACAAATATTTATTAAAATATTTGAATCACGTGATTTACTTTGATTTATTTCTGTCAACCAATCGTACAGAAATAAAACAATTAAATAAATACTTTTTAAGTGTTTTAAAACAGTGCAAGATATTTTGATTCATCAACATTAACTTAGTTTACATTAGTTAATCTCAAACTATTTATGTACAGTATTATAATACTGTAATACAGCATCAGGGTACAGTATTATAAAACGAAATAAAACAAGTGGTTTGATAGTACAAACTGTTTACATAAATTTTTGATTAATTATTATGAATTCGTAAAAATAATTATTAATATCATAAGTACCATAGAGCTTAAATATTATAATGTTTCCTAGGATATTGCCTAACAAATATTTATTTTGTTCAATTCAACAATACCATACAAAAGTCCTGTAATCGAAGTTATATTTAAATATATATATGAATACAATAAAAAATACGTCATAAGATTTAGTACATATCACATCGTATAGATGTCTTTGATCAAATATTTCCTGCTATGAATAATTTACTATGTAAAGTCTTGTTTATTGAATATGAATACTCTCAAATAATATTTACCAATAGAAAGTAACCTACAGGCTAAACTAAATCATCCTTATAATTGAAAGGGACTTTCTGAGAAATGGCGTCTCTTAATCCAGTTAATGGGTATCTTGCTTGGAATTTCTTAGTAATTATGTAGCCTTTTTTTCTCTTTCATTATTCAAAAAGAAAAGAAAAAGTACGTGATCATCTCGATTTTAGTTGGAACCTCAACGATTCAGTGAAGCATAGTTTTTTAGTTACTCTATACTTCGTAATAAAGTATAATTTGTAAATTGCTATTTTTATTTTCTTTCAATTTACTGTATGTAAATTGTCCAGAAACATTAAATATCATAGGAAAATTAACGAATTAAACTGTAAATTTGCTACTTAAATTACACTACTAATCAGTATTGTATCCATTATTATATATAACGGATGGAAACTATTTCGAGACTAAATGTTAGATAAAGTCCTCTATATAACTAAGCTTTCAAACAGTATTTCGTACGAACATAATTGCAGTTTTTTTTATCACATACCCGACATTTTCAAATTCAAAAAACTTAGCAGCCCTGTATCCAAACATTTTAAAATGAGAACATAGGTAATGTGGCACATCAAATTAAAGATCTTTAAAAAATAAACATTGTTATTATTTACACTTTATTTCCATCCCTTCAAACATATGAGTTATTTGGGGAAAAATCTAATTTTAATAAAATTTATGCATTTATCTTAGTAATTAATTATTGAAGGAACGGTTGATCAAAATAAATAAATAATAATACATTACATTTTAACCTCGCCATGTACTGTTAAAATGTAATGTATAACTAATTACAATACAATCATAAGCCCAGAGGTTCCATATTGACGATAGGCCTATAGAAATGCATATTTTTAGTTTTAGATTTATAACATCATTTTTAAATGTCTTTTTACAGACCTTAAAAAAGCTAACCAACAATGGTATAACGATAACATGTTGGTGAAATGTATGTAATGTTTACTGTCATTACTAACTATTCTAGCTGGTTAGTCAGTTGATTTGTTATGTGTGTTAAGATAAACTTTTTTGTAATTTCTGAAAAGCGTGACTTGTGTGTTTATGTTTTTATATTAATTATTGCGAATCTACTATTGAGTATCATTAGAAGTTTAAGTGTTGTGTTTTAAGTTTTAAATTTTGTAGACCACTATTAGTCACTTGTGATACATTAAGCATACAGATTTGGTTTGAAGATGAATTTCACGAATCCTAGAGGTTTTTATATGCTTATGGTTTTGGGAAAGTGTTTTCAGAATTTTACAGGTGTCGCTCGCTTGTATCAGTGCTTGTATGCAGAGCGATAACCTGAGCGTGAGCATCCCACACGGAAAATATTCCAGTCCAGCAGCTCGAGTAAGACAGACTGGCCAAGTGTAACCTCACCATAGTAAATCCAAGGAAATTAAAAGACCAGTTACGAGTGAGAAGGTTCACGAGATTATAGCAGCTGATTTACAAAATCCTCACGACTCAATTCGCTGAATTTCTTCTGACTCTGGTTTAAGTCCTGCATCTATTTTCGGAATATTGAAAGCTTATAAAAATGAACCCTTTTTGGAAGTCACTGCATCAGGAACTATCAGAGGAATATTACTTGTGCAGGATGAAGTTTTGTTTATGGGCAAGGGACATGCTTGATCAAAATTCTTATTTCTTCAAAAATGTCTTATGGTCACGTTCCGCAGCAATGGTGAAGAGAATCGCTACAATATGTGCTACTGGGTGAGTTAGGTTGACAATCAAAGATACTGGATATAAAAACGTGGTGAGGTGTAATCGGAAATGTCATTGTTAGTTCTCATTTCTTTGATGGTGAAATAACTGAAGCAGTTTACAACAATTTCCTAATAAATACTCTTCCAGAACATTTTATGGAATTACCCCTAGAAATCAGGCAAACAATGTGGTTACTTCAAAATGCCACCCGCCATATTTTGCTCTTAATGTATGTTCCACACTTTATCAGCAATTCTCTAAAATATGGGTTGGCAGAGGAGCAACTGGGCCCTGTCCAGCTAGATCTCCGAACTTAACCTGCATGTCTTTGATCTTTGGGGAAAGATCAAAGGCATGGTGTATTCTACAAAGCTTACGACTCGATATGTTTAACATCAATTTTTGTAATTTCTGAAAATCGTAACTTGCTTAGAAATGCAGTTTATAGTATTAGTATTGATGCCGTTGTCAGCTTTGGAACTCATTTTGGAGCTTAAGGAAAGTATTTTGAACACCTGTAACATAACATGTAGCCGTGGCCAGCTGTGCATTTCATAGGATTTTTAATGGTTTTACTTATGTTATTATTACCGTGCGCTATTCTACTTTGGCGTATACGGAGCGTCCACTGGGTGGCGGATAGGGGAAAGGCTGGTGGATCTGCTTAAACAGTCCTCCCGGCTAGGTCTAAGAGACCCGCTGACCACAAGTAGGTGCGGCCCTCCATTCATATTGGAGGTTGAGCATAGGGCTAACAACCCTATCTTGTAAAACACCATTGTTACGAAACGCCAACAAGCCTCGGAAGTGGATAGATCAAATGGATTAAGACCCAAGCTTAGAACAAAGGAATTGAGACTCGGCTTATGGAACATTAGAACCCTGGCGGTGCCAGGTAAAATAGATATTATCAATGAAAAATTTGAAGCCTACAAGATAGATGTGGTAGCACTACAAGAAACCAAATGGCCATTCTGTGGAAAAATAAACACTAAAAGTTACCAAATACTATATAGCGGCTGTGACGATGGAAGACACTATGCAGGCGTAGGGTTTGCTGTCAAAAAATACTTTTTAGAATCAGTCATAGCCTATGAAGCAATAAATGAGTGGATATGTACAATTAGGTTTAAGGGAAAGTTTAATAACATATCAATGATAAGTTTCTATGCACCTACTGAGGATAGTGAAGATGATGAGAAAGATGTATTCTATGCTCAGCTAGAGGAAACATTTTCAAAGTTACCAAGCTATGATACCAAAATCCTTCTTGGAGATTCTTGGAGATGCTAATGCTAAGGTAGGAAGAGAAACCATGTGGGAGAGTGTGGCTGGCAAACACAGCCTACATAATATATCAAATGACAATGGAATAAGACTGCAAAGCTTTGCTTCTTCGATGAATCTGTACATTGTCAGTACTAAATTTCTACGTAAAGATATACATAAAGTAACATGGACATCACCAAATGGAAATACGAAGAACCAAATCGATCATGTTCTGATTGATAAAAGACATATCAGTACAGTAGTAGATGTGAAAAGTAAGAGAGGGGCAGTGTGGTACAGACCATTACTTGATTCTAACAAGACTTAGACAAAGAATAAAGATTGAAAAAAGAAATGTTAATAAAATAACAGAAAGACTGTATCTGGATGAAAATAAGAAAATAGAGTTCCAAGTGAAAATCTCAAAAAGATTCGAAGCTCTACTAACAGAAGAAGATGAGGAAGAGACACAAGTAGAGACAATGTGGCAAACCTTCAAAAAGAACATAAAAGAAACAGCAAATGAAGTTTTTATAAAGAAAAAGAACCCAAAAAAACCCTGGTTCAATGATAAGTGCAGAGAATTAGTAATTAAAAGAAAGGAATCAAAAAATAAACATCTAAAATGCAGAAGTGCTGAAACTAAGGAAACACACAGAGAAATAAACTTGGAAGTAAATAAAACATTAAGACGAGAAAAAAGAAATTTTATAAATAATAAACTAACAAAGGCAGAACAAGATTTAACAGTGAATAACACTAAGGAATTTTACAGAACTGTGAGATTTTTTCAGAAAGGTTACAGTCCTAAAGTAATGGGAGTAAAAAACAAAGATGGAAATACAGCAGTGGAAACATCTAAAATACTTCAAAGATGGAAGAACTACTTTGGAGACTTATTAAATGCTGATAATAACATAGAAGATGAACAAGAGGTGAACAAAGAGGATGTAAATCAGGAAGAGTTTTTAGAACCAACTATAGAGGAAATTGAGAAAGTGATGAAAACATAAAAAAATGGGAAGGCACCAGGAGAAGATGGAATACCTATTGAAATAATCAAAAGTGGTGGTATTAAAATAATGAAATTCCTACATACAATGATATTGAAAATTTGGAGAATGGAAGTTATGCCAGTGGAGTGGCAAGTGAGTGTGATAATACCACTATACAAAAAAGGAGATAAGCAGGAATGTACAAACTATAGAAGAATATCACTACTTAATAGTACATATAAAATACTGTCAAAGCTAATATCAAAGATACTAAGAAGATACGGAGAAGAAATAATAGGAGAACAACAAGCAGGCTTTATGAAAGAAAGATCAACTACTGACCAAATATTTATTATAAAAGAGCTGGCCTCAAAATACTGGGAATGTAACAAAAATCTATATATACATTATTCATTGACTTTAGAAAGGCTTATGATAGCAATGTGAGATAAAAATTGTGGACATATCTTAGACAAAAAAAATCCCAGAAAAGATAATTAGAATAACAAAAATGTGTGTCGAAGGCTCAAAAGGGAAAGTAAGAATAGAAAGAGAATTTACAGACACTTTTGACGTTAAAACAGGGGTAAGACAAGGAGATGCGTTGTCACCACTGTTGTTCAACCTCGCTCTTGAAGAAACACTGAAAGTGACAAAATCGGTACAAATAGGCGCAAACATTGAAGGTATAATCAATATTTTAGCATTTTCTGATGATGTGGCATTAGTAGCTGATAATAAAAATGATCTAATAACGCTATCAGGTGTCCTGTTAAAAGAAGCCAACAAAGTAGGTCTTCAAATTGTAACCTGCTTCTCTCTGATGAGTTAGATTAGATTAAGTTTTTTATTAATTTGATAAAAAATTATTCAAATTAATTTTATTTATAATATCTCAGGGTCGTTTTTATGGGTAAATCGGTGAGGCTGTAAATTACAATGAATAAGACTATAGTTTGAAAAATTTACATTCTTTATTACATTCTTTTACTTTATATTTATATATGAAATTCAATATTACAAAAATGAGTTTAATTACTTTTTACTGATTACTAGAAACATATTTAACTTAATTACAAACTAGAACTTATCTTTAAGTTTCTTTGTCTGTAGCTCCTCGTGGTCGGGTTTCTTCATTGGGCCTATTTGAATATTATTCGTTCACTACCGATATAATAATAGTTTCAATTTGTAAATTTTACAACTTTCCTAAACATTTCAATGGCGTTTCAGAACACTGAACCAAACAATATTACTACTAACTACTAATTCGGTTTCGGAGTCAAGCGGTCAACCGCGGTAACAACGGAGATGTTGTTCTTACATGAGTCTGAGTTGGAGTGGGAGAGGCTGACTGGCGTGGCTTCAGTCCTCCGTTTCTGTCCGTTAGAAACGATACTTCTGGGTTAGAGGCTAGCTTCCGCCCCGAACATGTGCTTTTGGCCCTGATTGGTGCTGCCTCTTGCGACCCTTTTGTCAACTAATAACGTCTCCCATCTACATTGGACTCGACCGTCACATTGTGTCACACTGACACCCCCCCCAGATCGACTCGTCCCAGACGACACCAGACTGAACAGGTCTGTTATCTGTCTCGACAACAATGATTGGAATGTTGTTTACTCCTGTCTCGAAAGACTGCCATGGAATAAATATGCCTACCCAATTCTTTATATTTGTTGGCTATTAATTTACAATGATTTCCGAATATTATTTGAATGTTCGGTATTTGTTTTAATTAAATGTATCTATTTCTTCATTAAACTAATTTATAATTTATTTAATTTAATTAATTTGATCGTCAATTTGGTGGACCTGTTACAAAGTGAATGAAGAAAAAACTAAATATATGAAGATAGGGAGACAGACAGAGCCAATCAACTCAACACTGGACGTAATCGATTACAAATTTTTAGCCACTGAAGAGTTCAAGTATCTAGGAGTTACTTTGACTAGCCAAAATAAAATGGAAGAGGAAATACAAGTCAGAACTAATGCAGCAAACAGATGCTACTGGAGTCTCCTGAAACTATTCAAAAGTAAACTACTGTCAAGACCCACAAAAATAAGAATGTATATAGCTATTGTACAACCTGTTTTATTGTATGGATCTGAGGTGTGGACCCTAACAATGTATAAGAAAAAAAGATTGATTACATTTGAAAACAAAATTTTAAGAAGAATATATGGACCTACCTATGAATAAGGAGTGTGGAGAACAAAAAAGAACAGAGAGCTTAGAGAACTGTACAAGAGACCTGATATTGTGGCGGGGGTTAGAAGCAGAAGAATAAGATGGCTTGGGCTTGGTCATGTGAGGAGAAGGGAAGAAGAAAAAATGATAAGAAGGGTATGGATGGGGAAACCAGCAGAAAGGCGACCTCTAGGACGACCAAGAATAAGATGGGATGACCAAGTGGAACAGGATGTGAGAAGTCTTGGTGGAGACATCGAAATGGCAGAGGATAGAGGACTGTGGAGGCAACTTGTTGATGAGGCCAAAAATCACCTTGGATTTGAGTGGCCACAGGAGTAAGTAAGAGTAAGTAAGTATAATTATTGCGTTATTATTATTTTTTAATATTATTGTGATTTAGTAGTTTCGTACATTTTTCATAATTTGAATTTGAAGTTATTGTAATTTTGTTTTTATTTCAACTACAATATTAATTTATTGATTAGTATGCTAGAGATCAAGTGTAAGAAAGGGCTAACTTACCTTGATGAAAAAAGAATGTTTAATACAATTCAAAATTAATACTTGAACTTTATTAAAATTATTTTTTTTTTCAAATAACTCGTAAACTTGAATAGATATGTACTCGTAGATACATAGTGTAAGTTATACAACTGTTTATTTTTTTAAAAACCTTTCATTTGGTATGCCACATGACCTATCTTCTAATTTAAACATTTTTTGGGTACAGTGCTGCAACGTTTTTTGAATTTCAAAATGTTGGGTATGTGATAAAAATTACGGTTCATACGACATACCGGTTTAAAGCTTATCTTGTTCTCTTTCAAATGAAACAAATATGACACTCGTAAATTTAAGAACTAGAATACCACAGTAAAAAAACCAAAAAATTAAAAAAAATCCTGCTATGTGGACAAGACTTAGGATATTTTCAAAAAGCTTTCACCATACTATCCAGCGTTCAAAAACCTTTAAAATGATGTCCCGCATGACCTATGTTGCTATTTGAAAATTTCGAGATTCGCACATATGAAATTCATTTCCAGGCACACCTTGTATTTTACATGCTACAAAAATAATTTTGCGAACTTCTCCATATGAAATTTATTATGGTTACAGTTTACTGCAGTACTCTACGTCAAACGGTTCAACCACAGGAGATTGTGGCCGGGTGGTATGAAACACCCCTGTATATAGAAGTATTAGGCATAAAAATTAAATCAAGATATAATCATAAAGTGATCCGAACAAGAGTACACCCAGGTATGTTGAAAGACAAGCATGGGTAGATGGGCATAAAATGAAAATAAAACAAATATTTGAATAGATTTGTAACTAGTGTTTCCAAGTATTTTCATACAATTTACATAAAATGTGAGGAAAGTTGTAAGATGAATGTTACAAGTTTCAGTCTTGAATATGTTACTGAGACAAACTTCCAGAATCTGAGCTGTTGTGGAGAAACACAGATGTTTTGTTTGGAGATCTTAAAGAAGTATTAAAATACCAGACTCAGATTTTAGAACGGACAGTCGGAAGGATGTCACAATATAGGTGCTATGATATTTGTAGAAAAAAGATAAATAAATAAGAAAATGTATGGTGATCTACAAAATTGTATGGTGATCTCAAGTAATGATAATATGTTGAGCACTTATGTTATAATTTACTGTTTTGTTCAAAATGACTGTTAGGTTTTTTTACAAAAGTTTTTGCAATTAGTGATTAAATAACTAAGTTAACTAAGTACTTCAAATTACCTTTTTATATTTCTTTACCGCTCAGACAACAAAAAATCATTACTTTTAAACAGAATATGTGTGAGAATATGTACAAAATCAGTTGATTGAATGGTCGGTGTTATATTTTAGAGGAAATTATGTTTTATTATTTACTTATGTTTTTGTTCTAATTAGGGTATATGTGAACGAGTTTCATAAAAGAATTAATTAGCAAAGAATTATACAAGATTATTTTGAGGTTAACTTCTTAAATCTTTAAGACTCTCACTGTTCCATTATATTACTCCATAATTAAAAGTAGCCAGTAGTGATCAAATTGCCCAATACTGTGACATATGCAACTTTGCAACTAGCGTTTTTCTAATTAATCAAAGGATTTAAGTATGCAATTTACTAAGCAAATTAATGAATAACAATACATTTAGTTGTTATTATTTTAGACATTTTAAAATAATTTCATGCAAAACTATTAAAGTAATTTCATGATCCATGTGTGTAGATATTATTTTTAACTATAAGTTAACCTTAAGGTATTAAAATATGATGTATAACAATCACAACTTATTTACACAAAGCTAATTTGGTACTTGATGTCACAGCCTAGTTGTCACAATATTTTCAGAGCAGATATGCCACCAAACGATATGGGGAAGGCACCAAGAACACTCGACCCAATCTTTATGGGTTTTAACGATAGTTCACATGAACTGAAATATAAGGCCGGGAAGTAAGCACAAAGCAAGTAGTTCCAGACATGTATATTGCCAATATGAAAATATTATCATCGCATCTTTTATTGTTTTACTGGTTTAATCAATCAATCAAAGATTTATTTAGCAATGACATTACAAAAATGTATAGCAATCGGCATCCCTACATAAAAATCTAAAACATACATCCCACATCAAAGCCTCTGTCAAAACATACGAGGGTCATTTTTAAAGTAAAAACCGATTGCGCATCGTGCCTGCGCATCCGGTCACGTGACGTCCGTTCAAGGCCAGCACTTACTGGCCTGTCTCCGTCAACTCCGCCATTACGTTTCACGTCTCTGCCGATGTTGGTTGTGTAGTTATACTGCTTTGTTTGTCACAATGTCAATCAATAATTACGCCGACTGTGAAGTAAGTTCAGTCATTTGGTTTTTAAACGCAACAGTCAGGCGGGAGAGTTCTTTGATGATGGGATCCAAAAGCTGGTACCACGACTTCAAAAATGTGTCGATGTTAATGGTGACTGCATTAAAAATGTTCATATTTTAGTTTGTGATATCATTTATATACATAAATAAAGTTTCTCTTACGCTATTTGAAAACGGTTTTTACTTTAAAAATTACCCTCGTACATAATTTACGGTTGCACTCATAGCATATTCACTCATACCAAATCCCCACCTCCGACACCGGTTGTCAGTCTTCTGATTATGCGGTCTCCCAGTTGTATGCCATAAACTCGTCCACACTATAAAATGCATGATGGATATCGTTTCTTGTACTACTTTTCAGTTCTTCAACGTGTGTATCTTGGAGTGTAAGGATATTAACACTGTTTTTAGAGGGAACTTTGCAGTGCGAAGCAAAAATTTACCTATAATGATACAAACACAGTTACTCTCAATATTGGCACAGTTACTCTGAGTATTATGGCATCATGACATAATAATTATCGAATACTGTATACATATCATGTAAAATATCCTGGAGTTATCTGGTTTGACGATTACAAAATTGCTAATTTAAGTCTATTATTTCAGAAACAATATTTTCAATAATTTAAACAACGAATTATATTACCTTAACGACGGATCACACTATCTCTTTTTGTAACTTTACCAACACTTCAATCTATTTCTATGAAAGGATCGTAAATAATGGTTTTACTACAGTTAAGGAACACGAGTTTGAGTAGAAAATATAAATCCTAATCCTGAATGATTTATAAGAACATAAATAATACGAAAACACTTTCTGAAAAACAACTTCATTGGACTTTCTAACTTAAAAACACGCATATGTCTAGATGGACGTCAGCTCCTACACGCGACCGGTTAAATTATTCTGAACTTGACCTCGATTTATAACATTATAAGTTGTAAGACTATCAGTTTAATAAACAAATACAAAATAGAACAAATTAATATAAAATGTTATTTCAATTATTTATTTATTTATGAGACGTAAGGCCTTTGGAACGAGGTTTATTTAGTAGATACGAGGGTACTAGAATCAAAAGAGGTTATCTCCACATTTGGTCAAATATAAGGTTATTATTGTTTGTGATTGAATGAACGATGCTCTGTTTGGCTACAACGCCAGAACAATTCAACATTAACATAAACCTTCAAATGCTTCATAATTTTTTGTACACTTCAAAGTCATCAACTGAACATAGTTTCCTCCCTGCTGACCGTGTTTTTGGTCGCTGTGAAAAAGTTCTCAAGAAATATGTTACGATAATATCCAAGGAACGGTACTATGACGTGTATAGAAGTGTTGGTAAAGTAAACGTTTTGGGGACTGTTTTGGAATACGTTGAACTGTAAATAACTGAATGCTTATTTCAAAAACCTACCATACATATCCGAAGTGAAGAGGATAGTTTCAGAGAAAGGGAGAACGGTTATTGTTAAAGACTTTAAAAATTATATATTTGAAGATAAAAGTGAACAAGATGGTAAAAGACTTCTTAAAACATGAATCACTGTCGCCGCTTTTAAACTATTGTTTTGGAATCTCTCCCACTTATTCATAATATTTCAGCGGAGAAGAAAATATATGTGGACAAACTGTTAAAATTATTGTACGGAGAAGAGTGGGAGAACCTACCTGACGATCATTTAAATTGGTACAAACACATTATTTATGATTTGCCTGCCGATAATAAAGAAACAGAAGAAATATGTGACTGTTTAGATGAAAACAAAGGTTTAAGGGTTTAAAGGTTTGTTGACCATTAATTTCGATTCTTGTTGTCCATGTAATAATTTATGTAGTTTCATACAAATTAAAATTAATACTGATTGTACCCAGAATTTTTTTTATTTCAATATTCCGTTAAAAACAAGCTGTATCCATTTTGCCAACAATGAAAACATTCTTTCTCCTCTTAATTCATTCAGAACAAGTTTTCTCCAAATTTAAATTTTATTTTTCTGTTAAAATATACCTAGTATATCATATGAAAGGTTGGAATGTATCATTCTTACCTATTACATCAATTTAAAAATATTAGAAGCCTTCGAACAAGTTTATTCTTTAGTTACACGTTCTTTGTACTTCCTGGAAAATTACATCTGATGGAGAAAGCGTTTGAAGGTTTGCTCCACAATTATCAACAATCCTAATGAGTACAAAGCCATTATAAAAAAATCTTCTAAAGTGATTGAAGTTGGTATTGGTTGCGATGTTTATGATTGGAAAACAGCAATTAGTCTTGTGATTAAAGCTACATCTAACTGGCACTTCAAGTTTGCAGCATGCAAAAGATTTGTCTACTATAATTACTATAATTTAAAAGTAGAATTTTTATAAAAAATTAGTTATCACTTAATTTATAAATACTAAATATAGCATGACTGTACAATGAAGTAACGTATTTTAACTAAGAAATGGTGTGGTGATGAGAGCCAAGTGACCCAATACATTCACATCAATTAGGGCCAATATATCGACTAGAGTATTTTCCTCGACCACAACCGTTACCCACCAGTCGGAATCCATTTATTTAATGAATAATAGTTAAATATACTAAGACATAATAATTATTAAGGACAAGTAAACTTTCAACTAATATTAACGCTTTCATGAAATATAATAGCCTACTCGACGTGAAATAATTTTATAATATTAGAATATTTATTAGCTGTACTAATTATTAAATAGCTCTTCTGTAAATCCAGTGAAATATGATAGCTGGAAGAGAATACAAATATACTGAACATGTTATAGAATGTATTGAAACGCTTGTATATAAAACACAAATTGTGCAAGTGGGCATTTTTTTCTTACATTCTTACATATGAGACGCCGACACAACATTGTGCGTATTTTGAGGCGAATATGAATGATGATATGAGTGTAAGATGATTGTAGTATGGTTACTAACTGAGTTTAACTGTCCCTCGGAAAGGGCTATTTTTTAATAGCCCAATAGGCAGGGCAACTAAGGGACCTACAGCTTTACGTGGAATCCGAACCACGTAGTGTTGATCAGATTTTCAGCTATCAGAACAAAACATTATCTATGGGACCTACATTAGGTGTATATTACAATCCAATCATCAGGTTCATAAATACATTTAAATATACTTAAACATTTTTATAAGTTTTTAAAACAGTTAAGTATAGTTTTAAACTAGTAACAAACTATTATAAAATAGCTTCTACAACCCCACAATCTGTCATAGAGGAACAATCCTATCCTATTTAATTTCTTTTGTGATCGGTAAATCACCAATAGTGCCCAGATTGATAGGGAAACTGGATTACTACCGGAGAATATATTAAAAAATTGACCCTTTCTGTTTACTTAAATGTGGAAATTATAGATTTCTTCATTATGATATGATGTAAATTGTTACCCCTACCTGTAAAACTGACGAGACAGTGTAATACCGTAATGGTAGGAAGACGGGCTAAGTCCACATGTCTGTCACAGGCTTCATTAATAATGCGAGGTGGTTGTGGCTGACACACCCATTACAATTATTGTTAGTGTAATGTAACTTGTAGACCAGAGGGTTGTACTTGAATACAGAAAAACTGAACGTTTTATCAAGTTGCACCGTAGTCAAGAATTAACAACAAAGAGTTAAAAAGAGATTGTATTTAGGGCGCGATAATGTATATATTTAAGTCTCCAAACGAATCGGTCCCTACTAAATTTATCGTACTAGGAAGACCATAAATAAAGCTTTCTTTGATTCATTTTAGGGCCAAGGTTGGTGAGAAGATAATAGCAATGTAAAATATAACGTGGATTAACCCAATGAAAACTACATGTCTGAAAGGTCCAACAATGTTTCATCACTAAATTTTTATTGGTACTTGTAAAAGCCAATTAATTTAATTCATTTAATTATACATTTAATTAACAGTTTGGCCTTACCAAGTTTGATATAACTTGTCGGTCCATGTAATAAACATGTCAGTGAGGTCCATGTAATAAACATTACAAATATACATAAAATTCTTTTATATCCAAAATGAGGTAGTTTAGGGCAGGACCACAATCTTATTTATTTCTGCAGTTACAATAAAAGTGGCAGTTGGGACGTGCCGGCCACGGTTGCACTGTCAATCAATATTTTATTTTAAACAGAAGAAACTGGTTTGCATTTTTTAATTCATGCCTATTCCAGTGTCTCCCTTGCCCATAACAGATGAAGGATTGGGGGAAAAAAGATAAGAGTCAAAAATTTCAAAAAATGAAACTTACCTGTTTTCCCATATATTATTGTGAACTTTTTAATACAGTGAAACTGCAATTGGGGAAAACGGCGAGGGTTCTGAGATATTCAAACTTTTGTAAAATATGGAAAGGGAAAAATTGATGACAGTCCACTGCGTTGTAGGGAAGAGATGAGAGTCCAATCTCTACAATGGCTCTGCATGCTTGGTCACATGGTCTATACAACAGTCAACAGGCAAGCCATATATTGAGGTTATGTTGTGTTGAAGTTATTGTGTTTGTGATTATAAAAGTGTTTAATTAATTATAAGTTAATTACTTTTAAACCCTGTTAACATGGAAAATGAAGAAGTGGTGAGTGAAGAGGACTGTTCTATAAGTCAAGTAGTGAATCAAAGAAAAGAAAGAAATACGGCAGGATTTCAGAAGTTAAAAAGAAGCTTTTAGTACAATCTCATGACCAAGGACCATCTTGTCATTGCACTAGATTACAATGTTTTGAGATCATTGATGTAACTCACAGGAAATCTTTAATTTCTAAATTCAACAATATGAGTGATTATAATGAGCAACATTTGTATCTTGGTGGCATGATTAGTTGTACACCTGTAAAGAGACGTAGGCCTAGAATAGATGATCTTGATTATCATAATTACTCATATAAGATAAGATAATTTAAAAATTATGTGCTAACTGAGATTCCAGTCTCTTATAAAGCGTTCACTGCCCTTCATGGAATCACACCTCGTCGTGTACAAACTATACAATGAATTCTTTGTTAAAGGAGAAGTTGTTAAGGATAGTCGAGGATATCACACAAATCAGCCCCATGAACTCAGTGATAGCAATGTACAAAATATTCACCACCACATAAAATCACTACGGGGACGTAAATCCCATTATAGCTTACAAGATACAAAAAAGTTGTATCATCCAGATACGCTTAATGTTAAAATACTAGACGGCATGTATAATGATATATTGTATCATAACAAAAAGGTTTCATACACTACCTGTAAGGATATATTTCTTAAAAACCACAAAATTGGGTTCGGATATCCAAGGTCTGACACTTGTAGTAATATGACGAAACTAACATTAACTTGAACCAGTTAAGGAACAAGCTGAAATCCCTAAATCAAACCGATGTGAAGGGTTTTTCTTCTGTAAATTCTGAAATTAGAGCACTAGAAATCCAGCAAAAGAGCTGCATATGCTTAAGCTCAAACATTTTATAGTAGGAAAAAACAAGCAAGGTTGTTTTCTTAAAAAAACCCAACATTCAAAGCAATATGTATTGATTTCCAAAAGAATCTAAATTTACCAAACATAACTATGAATGATATTTATTTCATGCGGCAGCTTTTATACTTTTTGTTCAATATTCATTCTCTTTCTACACAAGAAGTTTACTTTTTTGCTTATGACCAAACGGTTGGAGGGAAAGGGTCTAATGAAGTAGCATCAATGCTTTTTAATTATATCTTTAATTATCTTGACCCCACTATGAAAGGCCTTATGATATTCCGCGATTCATGCGCGGGACAGAATAAAAACTATACACTAATAAAGTTTTTGTATTTTGTTGTCCACATTCGTAAACGACTTGATAGTGTACAAATGACATTTTCCCATTCGTAATCACTCCTACATGGAGTGTGACCGAGATATGGGACTTGTAAACCAAAAAGCAATAGTAGAAACTCCTTCCGAATGGGCTGAAGTGATAAGAAATTCAAGAGTTAAACCAACTCCTTTCAATGTTATCAAATATGAACAAACAGAGTTCCGTGACTGAACAGAGTTTCTAAGCTCAAAGGTTTGTAGAATTGTATACAATTGTACTCTCAATTGGTCGGTAGCTTAGTTGGTTTAATCCTAGCTTCATAAGCTAAAGGTTCTCAGTTCGATCCCAATCAGATTTTGAGAGGGATCAGCTGATAACCGCCGGCTGATCATTTGTCATTGGGCTATTAATTAATGACACTTTCTAAGGAATAGTCGGCCTTAGTTTGTAACAATGACTACATTCGCTCATCTACACTCATCACACTCATTCGAAGTCCATATTCACCAATATCTTAACAATCGGCGTCTTAAGAATAAATAAAAAAAAATAAAAAATAAAATAAAAAAATAAAATAATAAGGTTCAGAAAAAGTGTCCATTTCAAACTCGACCCATATGGGAATTGGAAATACATGTTGCTCAATCTAAACTAATTTCAGACAGAGACAACTATAACGGGGAATTCAGTACTAAGTTTGGTAATGACGGCTTTGGAATTGGTATGACGGCTTTGGTATAACGGCTATCATACCAAAGCCGTCTAAGAAGAATAGGAATGAAGATGTTATAGGAGGAGGTTTTAACTTGGGAGAAGGAGAATTTGAACATCCTCAAGCACTTTATAACGGACCAATACCTATCTATTTGGCAAAGTTCAATGACCTACAGTCACTTAAGAAGTTTTGTGGGCACAAATGTTTTATGATAATATTTAGTTAGCAGAAAGAGTTTCAGAAGAAGACGATCAGCATAACGTACTAGTGGGTGAGCAGTCAAATAGGGCATTCCAAATGTATCAATCACAAAATACATTTATTTCCACATATAAAACATCATTGTATAAATTCACCAAGGTTATATTTTAAAAAATATATAAACAGCTGATGATCTAGTTACATATTTAATTTAATGCAGTTTAAATACAACAGTGTCCTCACCCTATCTTTGACTTTGTAACGTAGTGAATTCATTTTTAATTTTCCTCCACTAAAACTTTTTTTCTTTTAAATTTAGATACATTCTTGCCTCGTTTTTACTGTCGGTTGATTTGACATGTCAGATAAAAACTGATCTGATGTACGAAACTCTTTAAACTTGATGAGTAATTGTTCAGCTCGCTCGTCACTTTTCCTTTGAAATAATCAATTACTGATTTTGTAACTTTGCTGACACTCTAATTCACAAACATCGCAGCTCACCGATATATTACTTGCTTTAGTCTATAAACGTAAATTTTGAAACATGGTTGACTCCTAAGCCAATAGATAAAAATAAGCAATTAAATCAGTAACAAGTTCAACTCACCGTCAAGGATAACGAAATGATGTATTACATATACAGAATCTATGTGTAAAGCTTTATTCTCTGAGCCTCGTTTTTAGATCTGCGAGGTAACATTTTTTTAAATGACTTGTCATAAGTATGTTGTCACTTGGTATTGTAAAATGGAACACTTTTTCAGTAAAAAAATGTTCTCAGTTCTAAAAAAAAAAAATAAAAAATAAATAAATTGTTTAACATGGTTTTTTGTGGAATAAAAAGCTAATGACATGGGGAGGTACACTAAGACCTGCTGTAAAATAAAATAGTAATTAGTGTTTTACCAAATAGTTCCAGCGTTAATTGTTCTGAGGTAAAAGTGACCAGGACTTGTACACAAGTGTTTATAAATGTCATAATAATTTTTCTAGTCATATGAACCACTTGATGAAGGGTTTAGCATGAATTTATTGAGGCACTTTATACAAAGTTCAAGTGACTGTACTTCACAAAGTTATTGTATTCTTGTAACTTAAGCACTCCTTTGAAGATAAGCTGCCTCGGTAAAATAAAGTTAGAACTTGCGTAATATTACACAGAGTGATTACATACTTTCTTCATTTCCTCAACTGAGGAAGCCTCAAGATAACTAAAATTTTAATGGGTCTTAAATTATTTGGAGTCTTAAATTATTTTACAATATTTCGTTTTGTAAAGTATTACCTGAACAATGGCGTTTTTAATTAGAAGGAAAGGGGGTGGGTCAGGGTTAATAATCCTGAGCTATAATTACTTGGAAGTCTTTGTCTTCAACAGCTGTAATGGAAATATCGGATTACCCTGTGGTTACAGCTGCAGTGACATTGGAGGTAATTAGAGAGAGACAATGTATAACACAGAGACTAAACCTTAGTAACAAGTTAAAATACCGTATATTGACGACAAAGGTTTATCTCATGTACTGCATCAACTTTTATTTTACATCTCTATCAATTTAAACTTAATAAGGTAGTAATTTAAATTTAATCCACATTAAAGGTACAATTTTTTGAATTATTATAATTTAATTTTATACACTCATAAATAGAAATTTTGTGAGGAGTTTAAAGTTGATTTATGATTATTTGTTAGTACAGGAATTATAATATATTTTAAGTTATATTTTAGGCGTTAGAACTGGTGCTAAGTCCGTGTGGAATATATTCTGGACTAGCGGTGAAGTTGTGGGAGTGACCAGTTACAAGTATACTCCAGGGTTGGATCTGCAAGAGCGAGCTGGCCGAGTTTTAGACAACAGCTAGTTTAGGATGAGTTATGGCACTTTGCTTAGTAAATTCATTATTGTGTGACATTATCAGATCTAAGCCACGTAGTTTTTTGTTCATCATGATACCAGGCCATGAAACGTCATTAAAAATTAGAATATAGAGCATCAGTATGTGCTGCCCACCCTCCAATACCACCGTATGTATATGGGAGGTGGGGAGGCAATACCACCGTATGTGTATGGGAGAGTGGACAGGCAATACCGCCGGTATGTGTATGGGAGAGTGGACAGGCAATACAGCCGTATGTATATGGGAGGTGGGCAGGCAATACCGCCGGTATGTGTATGGGAGAGTGGACAGGCAATACAACCGTATGTATATGGGAGGGTGGTCAGGCAATACCACCGTATGTGTATGGGAGGATGGGTGGGCAATACTACTGTATGTATATGGGAGGGTGGGCAGGCAATACCACCATATGTGTATGGGAGGATGAGTGGGCAATACAACTGTATGTATATGGGAGAGTGGGCGGGCAATACCGCCGGTATGTGTATGGGAGAGTGGACAGGCAATACAGCCGTATTTATATGGGAGGGTGGGCAGGCAATACCACCGTATGTGTATGGGAGGATGGGTGGGCAATACTACTGTATGTATATGGGAGAGTGGACAGGCAATACAGCCGTATGTATATGGGAGGGCAGGCAATACCACCGTATGTGTGGGCAATACTACTGTATGTGTATGGGAGGGTAGGTGGAAAATACCGCTGTATGTGTATGGGAGGGTGGGCAGGCAATATCACCGTGTATATAGGAGGGTGGGCAGGCAATGCCACCATATATGTATGGGTATGGGAGGTTGGGCAGGCAATACCACCGTATGTGTATAGGAGGGTGGGCAGGCAATGCCACCATATGTGTATAGTAGGGTGGGCAGGCGATGCCACCATATATGTATGGGAGGATGGACGTGCAATACCACCGTATGTGTATGGGAGGGTATGTGGGCAATAGCAATGAATGTGTATGAGAGGGAGGGTGGGTAAATTAATAAGATGTCAAGTTAGATCAATACATTTATATTTGTTCCAATTAGGTTTTTCTATTTATCTTTTGGTTCAGAGCTATTTACTGAGTATTTATAATTTGTATTTGTTTTTTTTATATAGTATCGCCTTGTTCGAGACCTGAGTTTATTTTGGTTATAAAAAAAATACTTATTACTTACTTTTTCGGTGATATTATTTCAATTATAAAGATAGGCATTTCACAGTGTTACGCCCCTAGGATAAGACCAGGTAAGAAACGGTTGGTTTTATCACAGGGGGTGCTAGTGCCGGTTTTGTTTATAAAATGTGTTGTGTTATTCAGCAACTTTATTTTAACTATAGTTTCCCTATAGTTTTAGCGGTTGATGTTTCAGAGCGATTCTAATCAGTTTCAAGCAGTATATATATATATATATATATATATATATATTACGAAATTAATTACACAAATTTTTGAAAACGATAATATATAGTTATGGAGTTATGGGGAAAACGATAATAATTTTTTATCAAAAATCTGGAAATTTTCAACTACCTCTGCCATTGAAATTCATAGCAAATTAGGATTCACTTTTCAGTATCATTCTATTTTGTATTACTTTAGGGAAAGCTGGATATACATATATACGAAAAAAATGACGAATTTTCATGTTATTCCTCTCCACAATTCCCTATAAGGAATTAAAAGCCTACGTTTATACGAATTGTGGACAACTCTGTAATGCCCTGTTAAATATAAGAACAGATACACGGCTGTTTAGCAAGAAAGATTACTTCCTACTACACAAGGACGTGGAACAGATCATTTTTTTAAAAGTAATTTATAGTATTGTTTGAAACCGTTCTCTGTAGGTTATTAAAGAATAATATTTCAAGGTGGAGGAATGCTCGTCTTGTAAAAAACTTAAAGGAGAAAATAGACGGCTCAAGAAAATACAAGAGACCTTAGAAAAACTAGAGTTTATACATCATATAAGATAAAGAAGTAAGCGAGATAAATATGGCAAGAGGAAAACACGTCTTAGGGAGGATCACCATCTACCTTCAGAACTTTCAATACCACCAATTTGTTAGATTCAATCATAACAAAGATGCATTGGAAAAAGAACACACCATAATTTTAAGTCAAACTCATACAGGGGAAAACTCACACAAGTTGAAAACCATACACCCAAAATGGTACTCTTTCTTTTTCACAACCCTTGAGTTAAAGATGAAATATATTGTGTAATACATCAAATATAAATGAATAAAATAATGTCTTTATTTACAATTTATCTTCAATTAACAATGGTTTCCAAGATAACTTAAGTCACAAATTATAACACAAGCTGGGCGATCACAAATTCGTGGCAGTTCAGCTACCATATATGTTGCTCGTTTAGAACGACCCATGGGGTACGAACAGCTTTAAGGCTGTTTGGTGAACGAATTTCGACTTTTTCGGTTTCAATTACTTTATATCAGCTATTAAACGCTTCCCAAGTAGTTTTTTTCATTAAAATCATGTTTATTGCTATAAATAAATCACCTCAAAGATGTGAATTTAGACGTTGGAAGGGACTTAGTGAGGGGAGGACTAAAATACTTTTTATACAATATAACCTTATTTAAAATCAACCTTAATGTCTTGGATTTAATTGATTTGATTATTTGTCTAGAATCCAAAAATTTGAGTAATGAGTCGAGTTATTAGTTTATATAAATAATAATAAGATAGTGATATATGTTTAGATATTAAGTGCTTCTTGGATGTTTCTACAAGTATTATGAGATATGTTTTTTTGTCTTTACCATGGGTTTGATTTTGTCCTTATGAATTTTATATCATATAACTATGGAGGCTGTACTGATTTAAGCGAATATTGTCTAATATGTACTTCGCATATGGTAAATCGTGAACACATTGTTAAGATACATTTAACTATTTTTGCTCGGAGAGACCGAGGACAGTTACTTTGATTGGTAAACTTGAAAGAATCATGTACAAAGTTTTATTCTCAGCATATGCCATCAAATAACGTCAAAATGGGCGGTAAATTAAGTGTCCTGTTTGCTACAATAAGAAACTTATGGTAACTAAGTATCACAAATAAACGGTGAAATTTATGCGTTTCAACGTTTTCCAGAAAACCAATTGTGAATAAATAAAGCCTGCTTTTATTACTTTTCAGTTTTCCCTCAACTAAACCAAAGAAAATTAATTGGATACATTCCGTTGAATTTCACTACTCAACATAAATTGAGGTTACTACCTAATCATAACCAATACTAAAAACCTAACACAACGAAACCTGAAATACATAACCTAGATCTAATCAAACTAACAAAACCTAAACACAATCAAACATGAATACTTAACCAAACCTAAATTATAAATTAACCATAACCTAACCATTACCTCAACAAGTAGTAGGTAGAAGCAAGTGGAGCCAGTTACAATGAAGGTATGGTGAACCCGCCTCAACTTAATGAGTAACCCATAAAAATGAAGGTATGCTCTGTAAAATTACTACGTTTCTATGGGCTATCAACCCCCACCATCGGAGATCCCTCTGATATCATGCTGATACTTCTGAGCAGTTTACAATCCCTAATATACTCGTATCTTGTGGTCCAGTGTACTCCACGTGTTCTGTTTGAGGTTATGTTTCTTATCGATTGTGTTCATTGTCTTTAACCTATGGGTTAAAGTAAGTTGAACTTTTGTAGTTGTTTGTAAAGTGACTAACATTATATCTTGTGTTTATTAAACTCAATATCTATCAAATCAAAGTACAAAGGTAAGAAAAATAATGTTTGTAAAAGCGTTATATTGCACTATTATAGTGTGAACCATTTGCCTATGTTTTGTGATTAATCTGGTAACTTAGGCCATAATCGTTGAGGAATATATACATATATTTATGACATTGATTCTGCTGCATGTAATTTAAGTAATAAAGATTTAAATTTTTTTTCTAAAATTTGTAAAAACTTAGAATTCTCATATAAAAATAAATATAAATATATATATATATAGTACACTATATATATATACTGAAATAAAATATATATATACTATCAATATCAATTTATATCTTATTTATATATGGAAGGAGTTTTAAAAGTAAAATGGCGAAGTTTTAAAATCAATATTATACTTAAGTATATACATTATATATAAGATATAAATATATTGATACATATAAAAACTTTTAAATTTGTTCAATAGTGGTTAAGCTTTCCCATAAAAATATTAAACGGTTTTTAACAATTTTTTAATTAATTTATCATTATAATAAATGAAAATATGCACAATAGTAAAAATATGTTTATGACATAATAACGCCAAACATAATCCAAAAGGATTTAATATAGATTTGTATTTTTCTTAAAAATAATATTTATGCGAATTAGAGTCCTGTGTACAAGTTTGTTACCGGTTCCTTGGAACCGGTACAGTTTCGTTTTTTTCGTCTGTTTCTGAGCCAGGCTGCCTGAGATTCGCTTTTGCCCTGTCGTCTTTCGTAGTACTTGGTAGCCGTTGCCCAGTTCCGTTTTCGTATCCGTGTTCCATGCAGCTTCGAGGTCAAGTTGGCCTGTCTGTTCACTTTTTCTTTGCAGCGTTCAGTCAAGCTCATAAGGTTTAGCCGGCTGAAACAGGTTTCCCAAAACGTAAGTTTCTTTGTAATGTCTAATATTTAATCACAAACTTTTGGTAGAACAACTACTTTGAGAGTTTCATTGCGACAAATACTTAATCGGGCCTTAGTTGTGTTTTCAGAGGTTTGTTAAATTTTGAAGTTTCTTTGTCTAGATGTTTCTCAGAACTAGGATAAAAGAGACGCCATGTGCTTCCATGTTACTTTATACCGAGTTTTTAGAATTGTAAACCGTTAATGAGCTTCTTTTTATATCTCTGCCTTTATTTTCACTTTGTAATTCTGTATAATGTTTATTGATCCTTTTATTACAGTGTAGTTACCGATTTACCCATCAGTTTTTGTTCATTGCCAATAACCTAGCCTAGCTGCGTAACTCTTTATTCTCATGTTATAACCTATTGCTACATGTATCCATAATAGCCTTGTTTTCCGTTACCATTTTAAGTTCATATAACGCAAATTAATTCTTCTGATATTTTGTTAAATTGCGTATTTTTTCTTAAAATCTCGAGTTCCAACAATAATTATTCATAACCTAAAAAATAGATCTTTTACATTTTTCTAGTGTGCTAATCCTGTACAATTTTTCTATTTTCCTGTATGTTGCCATTTCTTAATATCATTTGTATGTGGAAGACTATTTTTGATGTGATGCTGTACTGTGGTGTTAATGGCTGTGTTTGACTTGCAGTTTCTCAGGGTCCTTGAAGTGGTGACTTCAAGCCCCTCAGCCTCCGTCCGGGGGAACTTCGATAATCTCCACTGACTACCTGGCCTGAGACCATGTTGGAGCCTGAGTTGCCCCTACCCTCCCTACAAACATTGGTGGTAGACGTCTTCAGTCGCACCAGTGAATCAGTTCTTGTTTCCATTCGTTTTTCCCGGCGGCTGAGCTGGGGTGATTATAAAAAAAACAAAAAAATAATAATAAAAACAAAAGATAAAAAAAAGTTGTGGATATATTTGAGCCTAAGGCTAAAAACTAGTTTTGGAACAACAGTGAAAGAACAGCCATGGGGACATTCTCAAAAACAGATCACAATTTAGAGAAAAGAAACAGAAGAAAACGTTTCGATATATATTGTTTATTTATTTAATTAGTTTTAGCTTATATGTGTATATTCGTATTGGGCATTTTATATTTTGTTATGCTCCCTAATGGTAAAGATTTTGTTCTATGTTTAATTATTTGTTATGAGTTTCAGGGTCCCTAGTGAGCGGTTATTTATTTTTCTCCCTGTTGTTAATTGTTATTTGATTGATGTCCGGGGATAATAGAACGGTACCGTGTTTATATTTTTTTTATTAAAAATTGTTTGTAATTTTTAAACTCACCAAAATGGGATTATGTCATTTTAGTTAACTTCTATTCGGAGGAGCTGCCCAGGGAATTCCGTCTTACTCCCTGGCCTCGGTCGGAATCAAGGGGATGTGGGCCAACAATTTCCGGCTTAATTGGCGTTATCAACAAACATTTTATAAATTTTCTTTTCACTTTTATTTTGTTTCTTTAATAATATATATTGTCCTTACTTTTTGGGGGGGTGTCTCAGGCCAAAACTCGCAGATAGGCCATACAGTTTGTTAATTGTATGTTTTGCGGTATTTTGTAGCGTTAAGTGTTTTTGGTAGCTTTTGTCGTATATACTTGTTAAATTTTGTGTTTATTGAGTATTAATGATATTAAATTGCAGCGATCTTTTATATTGTGGCCGTATCTCTGCCTTTTGTTAGGTGCCTTCACTTTCTGCCTGCCAGTATTGTTTCATAATAATAAATTAGATTATGCTCAGTCTGCCGAGTATTATGTTTTGCGACCCTCCAACTGCCACCCCGTGATCACCATCGCTCGAACTTGTTTTGAGCAATCCCCGGTTGGCAACGCTTGTCCAAGCTTTGTGTGGGGGGATGGTTCTCCAAATTAAAAAAAAGGACTAAAATGATAATGAGTAGGCCTACACTTTAAGGTAATAACCGTTTTACAAAATAAAACAAATATATTCTTCTTAACACATTGTTAAACCAGTACATTCCTCACAAATTCCTCCTACAGCTGTCAAAAAAATGAGCTAATAAATAAGAGAGTCGAGAAACGAATGATTATCATAAATTAATTTGGTACGATATTCCAGATTAAACAATTTCCTGACGTCACCTGTTCAATAACCACAAACACAGTTCTAGAGCCACCCAGGCAAATTGTAGTTGCATTAGAAGGAATTCGGCCCATTGAGTGTTCCATATTGACCACACCGTGAATACACGGAGCTGACGCACCGTTACTTGAACACAACACAAGCGCAATTGGAGCCCTACTACAACGTATAGTTTATTATTTTAGGTCAGGTTAGAGAGGGTTAGGTGGCAAATAAAGTTGAAATCACAACTGGGAAATGTCAATAGAATTGACTCAACCTGATGCCGAATTTCGCTCATACCGTGATGAAGTTCTTGGTAAATCGATAAGGCCAACGATATCGAGTTACTAGCAGGATATGAATACCAACAGGTGGACGTACAAAATTGGATTGGGGAACAGTTTATAGAGCAATAGAATTATTTATACATAGTGTAGTTACAGATTAATCGGAAATAAGTAGTGTAGTGAATTACGGCAAGAATTGCCCATCGTCACCATTATGATTACAGAGTTATTTTTTTATAGTGATTATTGCAATGAAACATATGAATACCTAAAAAATACATAAACAGTATTATATGTTGACAAGTTTGATCTAACCAACTCCATACTTATATTAAGTTTTATTAATCAATTTTCCGTGTATGAAATAAATAATTTTACGTTAAAGTAAATGCATAATTTGCATGTGCAAAATATAGTTTTTGGAGTAATTCTGTATTATGGCAATTACTCCATCCTTCCCTTAGCTGTTGAGCTAATTAGTCGAGACAGTACTATAGAACATCCAAACTATTGCTCATTCGTAATAGATACTTGACAAGTAATCACTTTGAGTCTAATAAGAGGTATTAATACAAAATAACGATAAATAAATAAAAGCATATACGATTCATGGATTAGTACCCTCTCTAACACAGCAACGTCGTCGCGGCAACACCAATCCGTTCAGCACCAATTGGATTGTGCAATTTTCTTTACACACTTAACACCCATACACGTACGACGGTATTGGCCCCACCCTCCCAACCTTTACACGGACGACATGTATTGCGAGAGGGCTTACTGTGTACCATAGAGTAAATTATATTGATAATTCATATTCTAAGTAATAAATACAGTTTTACATTCCCTAATTGTTTCACCAAACCACCTTGATTCCTGATTCACTTAACAAACAACTTTGTCGCAAAGTACAACATTTCTTCTCTATATAGTGTTTAGATTCTTGACGTACTATACTAATATACTACATGGAGCCTCATGTAATTATTTATTATTTTACTAACACTTTTCAATAGCAATGATTAGTGTACAAAATAATAGATAAGATTAATGCAGGATTAGACACCGAAAACAAAAATACCTTCATTATCCAACGATTTATCTGAACTTACTTTATCTAAAAATAGCGAATATGTTACAATGAATCGATCTTTAGATTCTTATACCAATTATTCACAACTTTTCCCTCGCGAAGTCCCTCAAAATCTACTGTGAAAGCCTTACACTACAGTGTATCTTGCACGGCGTACCTCAGTTTTATCACGTGATGCTACTCAAAGACGTGATCAAGCGAGCTACCCCCACCGCTGTAATGAGGTGCTGCTAAGTCATACCCCCACTTGACAATTATACCATGGGAGAAAAGGTAAGGCTTGCCGTCATATAGGCTCAAGACCAGCGGTTGCCTGGTAAGCTCACTAGCCATTAAGCATAACGAGTAATTCTCGTATCATACCTACAATCGGACATTCTAGATGATGTGTCGAATAGGACATTGCCTAGACAAACTGAGACCATGACCCAACCCTAATGCGTAACAGTCTCATATATGCGCTGACAGAAAAGATTGGGAACAGAGGTGAATCAATCGCGATACAGGAACCGACCTCGTGGTACACATATTGCTTTATGTGCTTCGACGAACCATCACTTGTGGTCTAATTACCGAGGTCTATGATCCAGGTCAAAAACTGGAGCTCAGTTTAGCCTTGGTCAAACTGGCAGCCCAAGTGAGCTGCCCTAGCTGCCTGTAGTATCAGGCAAACATACAGATTTCTGTGCCTTGATGGTAAAAACAATCTATCTGAGACTCAGACAGCCAAGCGCACTAACGACACAATGCGTCTTTCGAGACTTTTATCCTCGAGTCTAGTATGGGACTGTCACGGTGAGGGTGCTTAAAAGGCTGGCGTGTTCCAATAGGTAATCCTGTCAATGGTTACAAGGGTCACAGAAGACCTGAAACCGGTTACGAGGAAACGATAGTGGCAGACCACTGTCGTGCCAGGAAAGTCTCGTTTGGGTGTTGCTTACAGCCTGTTGCCCCAAGATGGTTACTACATGGGTCACCTGCAAGGTGTTCTAGAGTTGACCTTGGGAGTCTCTAACCTAGTAACAGGCAAGCCAAGGAGGATCCATAATTGGCGGCCCAGTTCGTATCTACCCAACCCGGTACCAAGCTCTTTTATTTTGCAAATGATCAAAACTCCTGAAGGTGTTGTTGGCTTTTATAAATGGAGAACACTTGACGTTTTCTTTGCACTACATGACAAATAATGGGACGTTTCTGGCAAGCAGAAACTACTCTCTAGTGTAGTAAATCGTGGGGGTCTAGGTATAGATGACAGGATTCTGGATAGGCACAATCCTCTTTCACTGCCGAACCGCGTTGAAAGGAAACGTACTCTCACCTTGGGGACGGCCGATTTTGGAGCGTGGCCAAGTTTAGTAGCACAGGAAAACCTCATCAAGGCAATCTAAAAGGTTTGCTCACGGACCTTGATTGTATGATGTTTGCTAAGTCCTGTAAAGATAAAGCGCAACAATAAACCTTTTGGCTTAGGAGGCCGTTACCGAGTTAATGAATGCGTGATAGGCCTCTGTACACCAAGAGCGTGATAAATAAAGAGTGCTACCCAATGGGATCAAGAGTGCTACCACAAGAGAGCTGATCCGAAGTTGTATTTCATATGAAGGATGTATCTAACATATATTAGCTCTATGTGAGAGAACATATTTTCAATCCTATCTGAAATCGCATCCAAGCAAAAATAATATGTATGTACAACCTTTCACTATCGAAATGCCTTATTATTTGTTCTTAGACAACATTAATCATCAATGGTGGATGGCTTTTTAATGTATATTCCACATACACAATGTAGAATTCTCTCAGTTGGCTAATGCTATGAATGAATATATATATATATATATATATATATTATATATATATTATATATATACATATAATATACTATACTAATATAGTTTATAATACTAAGGGTAGACACACACCGAGCGCCTGAGAGCCATCCCTATGAGGTTAAGCAAGAGTATGAGCGCTATCGCGAGCGCTTGCGCGTGCGCGCGGTAGCTGTATGACATAAATAAAGAGATTTAGTCATGAATGAAGCAGCCAACGCTATTATTTTTTGCAAAAAATCATCTAAAAGAAAGTGTTTTGTTATTTTACCAATTTTTTTAAAACATTTATCAATGAAAATGTATGATCTATATTTTAATTAATACAAGAACTGAATATTATGCTAAAATGTAAAGAGAGGGGTGGGGTAAAGTTTATGTTGTACGTCTAGGGGCATAAAGTGCCCAGGGCCGAGTGCTGGTTACAATTAATCTCACTTAGCTTCTGCTCGAACGAACGCCGACCGACAAGAATAACTCTAGGTTTGAACCCATCTCAATTTAACTGTTTAGAGAAGCCCAAGGTTTCCGGGAAATATCGTTTATTCCATTTGGTTAATTACGACTCTTCAGTGAGACAGGTTAATCGAGTATTTGCATTGGTAATAGAGATAAAGATACATTTATAAATGAAAAAGTTATGTTTCGTTAGATTCCGTTATATGACCCCCAAATACAATTGCGATTAGGTTCGGTTAGATTAGGTTAGGAAGTTAGAATAGGTGGATCGGGTCGTTATATGGTTGGTTGGTTATTAGTTAGTTAGGTTAGAAGTAAGATCATGTTAGGTTAGGTAGATTAGGTAGAGAAGTTAGGTGTAGGTGAAATGGGTGGGTTATTGGTTGGTGATCTTGGTTATTTAGTTAGTTAGGTGTTATGGTGTAGATCATGTTAGGTTAGATTAGTTAGGGAAGTAGGGTATTGAATGGGTGGGTTATTGGTTGGTTGGTTTCTTGTTATTTAGTTTAGGTTAGGTTAGGCTTAGGTTAGATCAGGTAGGTTAGAGTAGGTTAGGGAGGTTAGAGTTGGTGAAAGGGTATGTATCTGTTTTTAGTTATTTAGTTAAATTAGGTTAGGTTAGAATCAGGTTAGGTTAATGTTAGGGAAGGTTAGGGTAGCTGGATTGGGTGGGTGGTTATTAGTTGTTTGTTCATTTAGTTAGTACATTAGGTTAGGTTTGGATTCCATGATTACAGCTATATAAAATATTTTTCACTACACTACTATGTAAGTTAGCTGTTTTCGTTATGTGTTTACAACTGCGAAACATCATATTTTCAAGCAGACTGTCTATTAGTTTACGTACCGAAAGTAACATTGTTTTACAACCAAATTATCCACAGTCCATCAAAACCTGTTTATATTCCATAGATGTAGTGAATAGTATATTTCATAACAAGAGTGGAAAGTGGGCTCGACAAGGTCTCCCTTCAAACATATGAGCTCGAACATGCAAAACACTTTCACACTTCGAGATTTGAACGATACCATTTCACTACACTACGGAATAAAAACTCATTTTTTAGAATGTATAACTGTTTATTAAATTTAGAAACATGTTTTTAAAAACAGGTGTTGTTGACTGTGGAAATTTTCTGTTGTAAACAAGTTTACTGTATCGGTAGTAGACAATAAGCTGCTGATTAAAATATGATGTTTCGCAGTTGTAAACACAACACCAACGAAAACGACAGACCGCATAGTACTGTAGTGAAAAGTAATCGTATCACAACTCGAGTGAAAGTGTTTGTATGTTTCTCGACCATTTGAATGCTCACAAGGTCTCGCACTTTAACATATGGTGTCGAACATTGCAAAACCCACTTTTCCACTCTTTGTTATGAAATATACTATTATATTTGGGGGGGCATACAACGGAAAATCTGACCGTATGTTACATTTATTATAAACCTACTTTTTTTAGCTCAAATATTTAAGATCAATTTGGAGTTGCGACTTGTGCACTCATAAAATATAAAAGGGAAAATTATTTATATTCCCTAAGTAGGCTATTGACTTGATGTGTAGAAAACATCTTTTTTAAATCAGACACATAAATATTAATATAAAATATATAATTTAATTTCATATGCTTAAAACCTCTATCTAGATACATGTATATTTTCTAAATAAAGACTTTTTAAAACTATAATGTTTTTTTTTCAGCTTTGTTTTCTTGACTTTGACCAGTTAAATTAATTCGTATTTATTAAAACGAATGCTTAAAAAAAAAAATGCATCCTGTTAAAGTATGTAAAATCTAAATTTTCAAACCACAACTCTATTAGACTATAAAAACAAATAAAGAGTTAAGCAAAAAAAGCTACAGTCCCGTTGGTTTTATTTTTATCGTCAGTTGGTTTGGTCGTTTGGAGTTTAAACATGTTATCAAATCGACCGTTTACCATTATAAAGATCTCTTTCTAATACAATCTGATTATCTTTTCATTTTTTTTATTTACATGTAAACACATGTTATCATAATTTCAAGATGCCGAAATACCAAGACTATTATTAATAATTAATCAGTCGAGCAAAATAATCAATCAAAACACTTATGCGAGTTGAAATGCAACATTCCTAATCATCCTTACAACATGAGAAATCTCACTCTAAAGGCAATGTTTTGGAGATGTATCCGAAGAACGGAAGTGGTTTAAGTGTAACCTCCTATTACATCACAAGTTGACGTGGAAGAAAGATCTTACACCTCGGTCCTAGCGTTATAACTGAGTATTCACATTACATTGGATAGGAAAAACAACAAAGAAACGCACAGAACACCTACACACTACATTCAATCCAGTAACATCTAAGGTTTTTCCATAAGACAGTAAAATTACTTCTATCAATACAGATGTATAACAACAATTATAAGCTAAATAATTATAATACGAATTTGTTTAACAACAGGTAAATAAAAATATAAACCCGTAATGCGAATGTTGATCATAATTAATTATTTATATAATCTTGTATTTTTCTCGAATACTTTGTTATTGTTTTATCTTAACGTTTCGTTTTATTTCCAGTTTTGCGACTACGAAATAATTTAAATAAAATACCGAATTTTTAGTTTGCAGCTATATGATATTTGTTTCATTGAATAAAACTTCTCATTTATTGGCAACATCCATTCATTCTAAACATATTATATTAAAATGCCATTCAGTGTACCATAAAAAGTATTTCATTCAGGGAATAGTGCATTTAGGCCATGTTGTGTGACAGAGAATGTGTGAAATGTGCGTGGAGATAAACATGTGACAAGCCAACCGTGTAGACTGTGGTGCTTGTTGTCCATATTGGGCCTCACTAATCATCCTAACCCTGCTGCTAGCTGTTTGGGCATTGCCGTGTTTCCACAATGAATACGTAACCACAACTAAACCTCGATTATCCTTCAGATAGAAAGTCAACACGATTATTTGAGCGTTGTTTTAAAGCCGAATATGATTGATTTAAGTGTATGAAGTTAGTCAGGTTACTAACTGAGTTCGAATTATGCTCAGAAGACGTTCAGTTATAAAAATCCAAAGGACCTACTACAGCTGTCCTGGAATTCGAACCGACGCAGTATTGTTTGATTTTCAGCTGATTGACAAGCCTAATACTAGTTATCTCCCCTGAACCACATCTAAACATTGACTACCACCCAAGCACGGACACTCCAAACTCCTCTAGTAGTAATCCGTGCAATCGTAAACCATTGAGTGGGTAAATGCGTCCATTTTTGTATTTTGAGGACAGATCCAATAGAACTACATGCCTAAAATATCCTCAGCACATTATCCCAAGTAGCTGGGTTACAATAAGCAATCATAATTTTCTAAATATGAAAGCGAGCGTAAAGAAGAACAGCATGGTCGCTATAGTCCAAAGGCCTTGCTGCAGAGTCACAAGAAATGTAGCTTCATGAAAACTGCCTACTAAAGATAATAAAAATCATTGTTCTGATTGACCCTTATCAATTTTAAAAAACTGTTGATAGTAATATTTTTAAGTCTTCTCCTTGAGAATTGCCAAACAATTGTATTAAAGTAAATGATATATAATGAACCTAAATATATCATGGCAAAACCACAGGGCATCAATACTGTACAATTGTCACTACGATTTTTTTTTCTTTAGTACTGTTCATATAAGAATATGTAAATACTTCACCTGTCCTACTTCTTTTATAAAAGAATTAGCATTGTTAAGATAACCCAATTGATTAGAAATGCTAAAGATTTTTATGTACGAAACATGAGACTATATGAAACATGAGAGCTCAGCACGACAGCATGAGACTACGAAGCATGAGACGTCACGAAACATGAGACGTATATCACGTTGGTCTTTATGATCACTAGCTGAACCTGGTCCACGCTTTGCTTTGGCTATATTAACCATTGATTTTTTAACATTTTTTACAGTTCCAAGAAAAAAGTAAAGGTAAAATTGAAAAATTGAAATGTAGGTAGGCTCAAGAGAAAGTCCTTTAAATAGCACATGTCCTGTACTACAGCTTTTAGGAAACTAAATTTATCGAAGTATTATTTTAATAATCACTGTATATAGTCAATTAATTCCAATGAATATATTAAAAATATTTCGAGGTTAAATTTTCGATTTAAAATAATCGTTCTCAACTCTGCACACCAACTAATAAAAAATTAAATTACATTATGTCGAAAGAAATATAAAACAAACATACAATTTTCAAACACGAAATAAACATACCCAATATGTCTAGATTAAACTTTGAGATAAATTTAAGAGTAAAAGTTTATTTCTGTATAGAATTTGTTCCTATTTTGTTGTTGTATTATTTTGTTCCTTATTAACAAATTTTTTATTCATATATTGTGTCTACTAATGCGTTCACGCTACTGATTATTAGAACTTCATTTAGCATTTGAAAAGGAGAAAAACTACGGCTTCCCCTCTGCTCGCATTTATAGCCATGATGAATTAAAAATATATTCGTATATAATAATGTTTTGAATTTTTTAATTTTCTGATATTCTGTATGATTCTGAATGCGAAACTAGATTTAAAAAGCCTAATTTGAAATGTTTTTATTGTTTGTTTGTAATATTTAGTTTAGCCACCATTCCGCCCACGCTCATACCACTACAAGTGCATTATTAAACAGAAGATTCTAATGTTATTTGGTTCAAATCAGAATTTTCTTTTTCATTTTCCATAAAGGTTCTTTCTCTTTATGAACAACACGACAATACATGTATATCTTATAAGAAACCGACACTCTATTTTTTAAATAAAGTTTAGAATCTCCCCAATAGAATGACTTTTTGTTGTTGTTTTAGAGCAATCACTATATGGTTATAACCATGAACAACAACACACCGTTTTTTAAAATTAATTTGGCAGAGTATTCCAGATTCGATCTAAAATGAATTCATATCGGGCGTGGATATGTATTGTTTTAATTATTCGAAGTGAAATCCAATCTGTGCCCGAAAAACAATGTTAGGAAGCGTGTAATACAAACATTTCAATAATTGAAACAAAACATCAGTGTGTTAGCAATGTCAACAAATAACAAATCTGTACCGCTGTGACTTAAATGTGAAAGCAAAAAATAACAGAGTTTAATTTACATTTTAAAACGGATCATAGAAAATTAAACAGTAACGATTTTACTTACTCTAATTTATTAGGGCACTATTTTATATACATGGGTATATTTGCTTTATTGTTTGATTCGTTAGTGGATGATGTAATGACTTTTATTTAAAGAAGTTATTGATTGACGTGATTTTTTAAGTAAGTAAAGTGAAAAGTACATTTGAAATAAAATATCTATGAAATATATATTTACAATAAACAATGGATTAGCTTTTCAGTTAATAAAATATTAAAATATTTTGAATTCACATATATTTAATTCCTTATAGGCATATACGCCTACATTGTTTATTTATTGAAAGACACGACTTGATAGAGCGCTCTCAAAGTAAATGCTGGAACTAGAAGGAGATTGGGAATGCTGGGACCATTGGCGTGACGATGTAAGCCAGCTACAACCATAGCTACGCATTCACGTCTTACACTATTGCCACGTTTCAATTCTTTGAATACACCTGTTTTATAACTTATTTGTTTGATATTGTGAACTTGATTGTCT